>VTPC01090252.1:332220-404972 GCA_011009095.1 Ignelater luminosus | reverse complement strand
AAAAACCTTTCGAATGTAAGATATGTGGTTGTAAATACAGTCGGAACGACAGTTTACGGATACACGTGCGTGTCCATAGTGGCGAAAAGCCATTTGAATGTAAAATGTGTGACTATAAATGCGCTCGTAGAGGTAACTTGCAACAACATATGCGTGTCCATACTGCGGAAAAACCTTTTCAGTGTGAAATATGTGGTTATAAATGTAATCGGCTGGATAGTCTGCAGAAACATGTACTCGTCCATAGTGGAGAAAAACCTTTTGAGTGTCCGATATGTGATTATAAATGTAGGCGAAGAACTTATTTACAGGTACATATGCGCAGTCATACTGGCGAGACACCCTTTGAATGTGAGCTATGTGACTACAAATGCGGGCAAAGAAGCAGTTTACAATCACATATGCGCGTTCACAATAGTGAAAAAGCTTTCGAATGTGGTATATGCGGTAATAAATATACATTGAAAAGCAGTCTACGTAGGCATATGCGGGTTCATACTGGCGAGAAACCTTTTAAGTGTAATGTATGCGAGTATAAATGCATGAGGGAAAACAATTTAGAAGCACACATGGTGGTTCACCGCCTATAGTGGATGCAAGCGTCGTAAAATGTAATCCATCCAAGATTATAATATAAAATACTTTTAGACTGTACTTACAAATTTTCCAATCGCCAACAGCTTTCTAAGAATGATAAAATTAAACAAATAGATTTTTGTGAAACTTTATTTAATGTATTAAATGAAGGTGAAGACATTTTACAAAAAAATAAGTTCTCATGGATGAAGCATCATATTCTTTGAATGGCTCAGTAAACTCCTAAAACTCGGTTGTACCTAATACTTCTTTATCCATTTGAATTCTTATCCTTTTCTTTTCTTTCTCCAACAGGTATTGGTATACTAACGATCATGTACAAAATCTAACCTATACCCAGTATAACAAAAGAATTGTTTGGGCTGGAATAATTGACAAAGTCCTTATCAGTTCATTTTTTATTGATGGAAATCTAAATGCAAATAAATTTTTAGAACTCCTCCGGGTACACATCACCTGAATATCGATAATGTGTGGTTTAAAATGCACAGGGCTCTACTGCATTTCACAGCATCACTCACGCTCAATAACTTTATTGCGTCTTTTAGATTTTTGCTATTTTATATGATAATAAAATAATTTGAACAGCATATGTAACACACTTCATAATATTAATAAATTATCCCCACTATTAAGTTTGTGCTCCCCACTAGTACCGCCAGTGGTGATATCTATTTTTATTTACATTTTTGACGTATTACGTCATGTTTGTTTTCATTTTCAACTGTTTGTGTATTTAGGTCATCCAAGCTAACCTACAATTATTCCACAAGTTTTTCCTCTCTGTATTATTTTATTCTGGACACTAAAATGACTGCAAAAGATAAAATAGAAGCAGCTTTTAAAGTTTTCATCGGTGGATGTGCCCTTATTTCCACATTTTATGCAATAACTGATTTGACATTATTTTTATCGAACCCAAATCCTAATGTAAATACAGAGAAACCTCTTTCAGGTAAGGGATTAGATTATTATTTCAGTGGAGAAATTGTATAAATGTAATTTTTATTCTTAATAGGACGCGATTATTGGGCTTCAGTATGTAAAACTTTATTTATCGATCAGCTCCTACTGGTTGCGTTTTTATTAGTACATTCTGTATTAGCACTTCCTGAAGTCAAGCAATTTGTTGCATCGACTTTGAAATTTCAAGTACTTCAACGTAGTGCTTATGTTATTCTAACTTCTTTGAGTTTACAGGTATGTAATAATCCAAATTAGCATTTCCATATCTCTATTTTAACCTACCTATAATACCTTAATGTTTTACTTTATTGTTACTTTTTATTTTTTGTAGATTTAGAACTATTATGTAACCTTTTAACAAACCTCGTTCCACGTTAATTCATACAAACTATGGTTTACAGTGGATTTATAATCTGCCTTCTACCTATCCTTGATTTAATCTCCCTATTTCAAAAGCTGAGTAATATTAATCTTACATTCTTATTTCTATCATGATGTAATATGTGTATGCATATTTTTGCACGTTGTAAATTTCTAGTTTTTGGTAAGAAATTGGCAACATGTACATGGAACTGAATTTTGGAGTATCAGCACCGACGTTAAACTGTATTGGTGGTTATTTGTAACGTTGCATGGATTGGCATGGGTGGTTATTTATGTTGGGACGATTTGTATGGATGTCAACGAGTTGTTAGGAATAAAACAGGTAATATCTCCACTTATTATCTTTAAATCGAAATTACTGTTTTTGTTTCTAGGTGTATTACAATATTCAACATCTGCCTGATCCAAATATATATAAATCGCACGAATTGAAACGCCTGTATTCGCATATGCGTCATCCTAGTTTTGTAGGATTTTCAATCATTTTATGGCTAATTCCATGTATGAGGTAAAAGAGACTATCTGGTATTTTAATATTGATAATAGACATTGTGAATTTTTTCTTTTGTACAGTTTGGACAGATTGCTGTTAGCCACCATTTTGAGCATATACATGTTCTTAGGATGGAATACCGATCGACACGATTGTAACTATCAGAAGTTGCAATTTATTAAGAAGTTTCACGAATTTAATTATGTACAGTAAATTATTGTCGAGTTACAATTAATATTTATAAGATTTGGTTGCTATTTATTTAACGAAAATAATTGAATATTTTATAATAAAGCATTTATAGATAATTTCGATGTAGTTTCTCTTTTTTTTAACTAAGTTGCATTGATATGATATTCATAAAAAGCCAATTTTAAAATCTCTAAAATCATTTTTTTTCATTCTTGAAGGTTAATCATAAGGCGTTGACAAGAATTGAACCGTGTGATCACTCAAAATTACCATGGAAACAATTGTTGAAGTAATTGTAGCCATTAAGTGCATTCAATGAACTCGGCAATTTGTATTCAACTTACCGCTATTGTGTGCTAAATCCTTAGCAAGCTGAGTTTTGCTGGAGAACTGACCTAGATAGATACCAAAAGTCGTTATAAAAAATACCTCTGGAATATTTGAATGAATGAATGAACGAAGCTTGCCGCGTGCATTATAGCTCAGCGATCTTAAAAACCTGGAAATGTCAAGGAATATAAAATGGGCTGGAAAAAGTCGGAAAGATTTCCAGTGGTACATTTCCAAACCTGTGAGATTTACATTTTTCTTTCTATCCTCTCTATTTACCTCAATTCTGATGATTTCCTAAATGCTGACAGTGAGAGTGAAGATGGAAGTGAAATACAGGAAGAAAACATAAATAAAAGTGATGAAGCCGTGGTGGGGGATGAAATTGTAGAAGATAATGCATTAACTGATAAAATAGAAGAAGTGACTGATAAACAGACTACTAGAAAAAAAAGTTCGAAGACCAGAACAATAGAAGAGAAATATAAAAAAATTAAAAGTCAACTCGGGACTGCCATATGTAACAGAGGGCGCAGCAAGAGTTGGGGCCATCGAAGTGGCCCATACGACAACTCAGCCTGAGAATAGTTTAGATCAGTGATTCTCAACCACTGTGGAGATTTTTGAAATGTGATGCCACTACGAATACCCATACATAAGCGACGTCAGACAAGTAGTTCGATTGGTTCTACCCTCATAGCGGGACTAACTGAACCAATGCGCATGACTATTACAGTTCTGGACTGGTTCTAGATTTAACCCAAACAAAGCTATATACTATAAGTTTAGTAAAATTCTTTTAAATTTATCTCGTTGTTAGTGTGCCGCCAAATTTTTAAATTATTAAAAGTGTACAGTGATGAAAAAAGGTTGAGAATCACTGGATTTGATAAATCTGAGAAGCGACTGATTCTATGGTAATGGCACAGTATATATACACTGTGGTAATGGGATGTTATAGGCAGGTGCGGTGGTGGAAAGGCTTGCGGACCGACCGAATTTTGTTTTTTTTTTTGTAAAACATCCCGTGTCTCAGGAACGGCTTTATTCCATAAAGACGGGACTGTGGTAGGTAGGTATGTGCGGTGGGAGAAAGGCTTGCTTAAGATGAGTGCGGGACCGACCACCTTTTGTTTTCTTTTCAGGGAGGAAGCCTGTACCTCAAAAACGGCTGATGCTATAGAGGTGGGGCTGCGGTAGGTTGGTGCAGTGGCCAAGAGGCTTGCAGAAAATGTGTGCGGGGCCGAACGTATTTGAAATTTTTTTTTTGGCCGTCATGCCGTGTCTCGGGAATGGCTGATCCTATAGAGGTAGAACTTTGGTAGATAGATGCAGTTGGGGGAGGGGTTTGCAGAAGGTGTGTGCGGGACCGACTATGGTTTGTTTTGTTTGCGGAGATCCTGCATCTGAGGAACAACTGATTTTACGTAGATGAGACTTTGGTAGGCTGGTATGGTGGTAGAAAGGTTTGTAGAGGATGTGTGCAGGACAAAGCGTATTTTATTTTTTTTTTGGCAGAAATTCCATATATCAGGAACGGCTGATGAAATGAAAATGAAATCTATTGGGAAAAAAACAATTCCCGTTTTTAGGCAAAAACAAAATTAATTATTATATTTTTTGAGCTAAATAACTTTTTTATTTGCAGGTGCAACTTCAGGCGGGATCATTGGTAGTGATTTAATCGTGGAAATTAAATGCCTGTGTTCAACCCACAATATGCCTCCTGGAGAAGGTATTAAAAATAAAAAAATTAAGTTTTGGACATGTAACAAAACAATTGATGAATTTCGCATCAACGAGCAGCACCCTGGTATTTTCAAATTCAGGGACAACTGCACATTACTAACAGGAAAGGGTGCATTTTTGGAGTTTGAACAGGAAATCAACATCCTATGAAAGTAGAGTATATACAGAAAAGGAATGACTTTTGAATAAACCAAATGGAAAAGAAACTTACTCGTTTTTACTTCAGTTGTCTTTTACCTGAATTAGTTGATCCAAGAATCACTAGAAATATGAATATAAGAAAACCTGATTTTGTTTTAAAAGCACAAGAGGAGAATGCTAAGGAACAATCAAAGCACGAAGTAGGCAGACAAGAAAATGGTAACAAGAAACGTAAGAAGATCAAACACAAAATTGAAAAAAAAGTTAATAGAAAATATTTTAAATGTTTTTCCAATATTGTATGAGAATACGTATTTATATTTAACAAGTGTATTTTGATTTGTATAATATTTAATGTTTGTTTTGTTCTCGTACCAATTAAATAAATAAAGTTTTTTAAACGTTTTTACAATACTAATTTATTTGTGTGTTTTACATTTATCATTGGTATCACCAGGAAACCAATGAAACTTCCAGTTTTAGGGGGGCCGTGTATCGTATTGCGTAAGTACCCTACAAAGGAATTTTTCTATGTCGTTTATTATTATAGTATTACTTTATTAGTATATTTTCTAAAGTTTATAGTCCGTTATTACACGGCGAATTAATTTTACTTTACCATTTTAAAGCAAACAAAATAACAGCATAATGTGCCATCTCATAATTCGTATGTGACAAATTATTAAATAAACATCAATTCCAAAAATTTAACTGTGAAAAACTAACAATCTCTTGAACCCGACTTTCTTTTTCGATGAGGTCTGGTTTCACAGAACGCATTTGAGAATATGAGGTGAAGAGTTAATTTGCGCTTGTAAGAAAATGGTGCTCTCATTTTCAACATTTGTTGTAATTTGCAATTATAAAATAAATTAACTCACATAACCAGGTTTGACAGTTTAATTTTACCTTAATTTCTGCTCGTGCAGTACTGCTACATTAATTCAGTATTACCAATATAAGGGTAGTTTGGATTTTCCTTGATTTTTCACAAAATTTCATCACATTCGGGTCAGTTCAATGCTAGAAATGTAAACAATGATTTTTCTTTCACAGCTTATTACTGCTATTTATGGACTTTTGATACATGAAGAAGTAAGAACAAGACAGTTATTGTTTTGATAATACTTGATTTATTAAAGATAAAATACAAAGTTTGAATAGATCTCTAAGTATGGTATTTTGGACATTCTGTAAAATCTGAAAAAAAGAGAAAAAGGTTATGTTAATCAAACTTGTAATTAATGCTGTGAATAATGTCAGTGACTGTCTATAAGATTGTATTAATTTTTCAAAATAAAGATAACTTTTAAAGTGACTTGAAAATTCTAAAAATATAATTTATGCAATCAATTCAACTATGAATCTTTCTAACCTAAAATACAACATAACCTCACAAATCACAACTTGGTATTAAGTCATGGTTAACTTTTACTTGTTTTTCTTTTAAATCTAAATAACAGTTGTTAACTGTAAATGTCAAGTTGTACAATACAGCACAACCTTAAATTATTTACATTTTCATTTTTAAGGTTAACTAAAATTTATAATCAAGTCCTTATACATCATGCTTGAAACATGTTTTGAAAAATCTTGTTCGAGGTTTATACTACCAATAAGTCAAGACTTTACGACTCACGGCCCTGAAACCTCTTTCCATATTAATCTAGCAATACTGTGCAATGTGGTTTTTAAGTTATTGATAATGAATAATGAATGATGAGGTGTGAATGAAAGTGACTGTAAATACAAAACCACACATGCATATATTGCATTAAAATGTAAATAAATAATTATAATATATAAAAGCATGCTGAGAAATGCCAAAAAACCTACCCTTGTGATACTTTTTCCTTGAAATCTGCCATCCTTGCTTATAATTTCCAATAATGAAGCATCCAGATCTTCTAATCTTGTAAATCGTGCGGAACGATGATGTTTTTCTAAAACGATCTTCAGAATCCACTGCCACTGCTCAATTGGTTAGTATCTGAATAATTTGACAATCTTAACCAATCAAACAGATGCAGTGCACTTTAACGTTAGGTTACCAGCCGCCGCTAATCTTCAACAATTTTTTTTGTTTTTATTAAAAATAAGTACTCTTTCACAAAAGAAGCTAAACAAGTAGAGTCAAATCTCATTTCATCCCCAAGAAAGTAAAATCAAATACCTAATTTAAACTTTTTATTGATCATTTTTAAATTGCTTTTATACACTATCAATATTTTATATAGCAATTTACACGTGAAATTCTTTTTCAAGTTTATAGTTTTATATTACATGCGCTAAAAGCTAGACGAATATTTATGTATATTTTTACTTTTGAATCACCATTGACAAGATTATTGTATTCTTCCTTCCATAAAAAGTTTCAAACTGCAAAATTAGTACTATGTTTAAACACCACAAACATCAACAAAGCACAGAGTATATTATAATAATTAATATTATCCTATCATTTGCTGTCTTTTCTTTCATAAACACAAGATTAGCTTTGATTTGGCAAATATAAACAAATGAAAAATAATCAAGACCAGAAGAGAGTCGCCTACTAATCATAACTAGGTAAGGAAAAGAGAAATTTAAAAAAAAAATGACATTTATAAATAAAAAGTGTTCTCAAGATACTTCAACAACCAAATAATCCATAGAGATCTTAACAAAAGGTAAAAAGAAATAAAAAGAATGAAATACTACTTATTTAATATGCTTCTCCTTCTTCATACTCATCTTCATAATGACGACTACCATTATGACTGTTGTCTGGTTCGTACTTTTGCTCTTCTTGATCGTCCTCATATTTGATGTGTGCTTGGGCATATGACTGAGTGTGATATTGAGGATATTCTGGATAATCTAGAAAGAAAAATATTGCACTTGTAATCTGTCTAAGTCGATTGTTTAGAATTGTTAAAAATTTAAAACAAATTCATGTTTAAGATTTAACAACCTAACCTCTTTTTGCATTAAAAGAGGCCTTGATAAAGTTGTTCTAAATGTAATATTTTATTTGTGTTTACCAAATTTATTAGCAATAGATGGCAAATAAAGTGAGGAATAGTAAAGGGCTTTAGATACTACTACAGCGTTGCCAGTTGTAAAAAATCTTTCTCCACACCCGTCTAACAAAAATGTCACCAATAACGGTATGAAAATCCCCAACTTAAAAACTTTTTGAAATATTGCTTGTGGTGCTATGTACTGTCTGCAATCTTATGTGGCCAATGCGATAACTTGCTGCTTGCTTGTGAACACAAGTAATCTTTTATGCTGTAGGTGACAATCACCAACCAACAGATGGCGTTAAACTTCTTCAAAATGTATCAAAATAGCAGAGGAAAGGGCGATTATAGCTATAACCAAGGTTGCCAGAACTGGCATAAATTTCCAAATCTGAAGATTTATAACATTTATTATTGTTTCTCGATATGTTGTGGCAACAGTGTGATCACTGTAAATAATAGCATGTTTTGAAAGGTAGGTCATCCTATATGTTTTGATTACAAATGCCGACTAATATTGAGAAATATGACCTTCAAGACTACTGTCACAGCAATCAATTGTTAACAATTTCCTAATTTCCAATATAAATTGTCATAGAATAATGAAAAAAATATTGCCTATGTTAATCTAACCTGGCTGCTAATAGGAAGACCTACCTTTCACAGCACACCAGTATTATTTACAGACCTTGATGTTTCTCGAATATGTGTCCAATAAAGTATGCAACAAACGGAAAATTTTTTTTATCAATTTCTCATTTATAAAAGTTTGTACTTTCTCCAAAACTTCCAATAACAGAAATAAAACTTTGATTATCAGCAAACTTGAAAAAACATTTTTCCATTAGAAAAGGACTTAAGTTGCAGTTTTACTAAAAATCTTTAATTTATCCTCAATAAATAAATCCATTTTTGAAATCCTCACTAATTTCCCCACCAAGTTCAAAAAAATCCTCAATTTGGAGAAAAATCTCCATACCTGGCAACACTGTAGCATCCACAACTTATCTTCAATTTTCATTTTATACCTCCTCATAGAGCCTTGCACGTGCCGAAAGTTCCCTGCCCGATTGGAGACGAATTTGACGCAACCGGAAAAAAACCCGGCAATTTCTTGATCGACCCGACAGGCTCGAACAGCCCAAGAGGCCCAAAGGGCAAAAGAAGTCCAAAAGGCCCGAACAGCTTAAGAAGTCCAAAAAGCCCAAGAGATCAAAACGGCCCGATAGATCCGAAGGGCCGAGAAATCCAAAAGGCCCGACAGAGTCGTATGAACCAACAGAGCCGAGAGGTCTGATAGGCTCGGCAAGACCGAATAAATTTTTAAACCGAGGCTCGGCCCGACTAGAAAAACCTAATTAGTTACATATTTTATCAATAACAGAAATACTCAAGATGTAAAACCCTGTAACAAAAACAAGGTTTTCAATTTTTTGTTTTCCGGTAAGATACTCTTATTTTGGTGGGTTATAAACAGAAACCGGATGGTTAGGCAAGTTCCTTTTGTTTCCTACTATGCAATTAAATCAAGGAGGTACATATCATGAAAGAGTGATGAAAATAGCAACCTACACTCTGAACAAATTTATACAAGCAATGGAATTTCGCCAAATGAGTGCGAATTTCAAAAAAACAAAAAACACATAGCTCCTAAAATTACATAGTAATCTGTTTGTACCATCTGATAAGGGATAAAAAGTTACTAAATAGCATGGAAAACATTGTTGAACGCTAGGCAAAAAATTTTAATGAAAGACGTGAAAAACAAGGGAGAAGAGAATGAAGTATTTAGAACACGAGAAGACAAACAATGCGACAAGGAAGCACCATCACTGAAAGAAGTTCATATAGTTGTAAAAAAAAATTAAAAAAACAGGAAGGAATAGCATTATGGGATCATCTACACAAACTCAAAGGAGAAATTTGGTCACAGAAGGAAACCTCCGCCCCAGGATGGAACATCGGTACAATAATCCCCCTACACAAAAAAAAATGATCAATTAAACTGCAATAATTATCAAGGAATAATGTTGCTAAATATAGCATACAAGGTATTAGCAAATATACTGTACCTTACGCCAAAAGAATTGCAGGGGAATACCAGTCAGGATTTCGCAGTAACAGGTCAACCACGATCAAATATTTATGATACGACAGATCATAGAAAAAACATGCAAACACGAGATAGAAACGCATCACTTATTCATTGATTTTAAAAGTGCGTACGACACAATCAACACAGAAGGGCATTATATCAAGCCGTGGACGATCTCAACATACCATCACACTTGATAAGCATGGTCAAAACCATACTATCCAACGTTCAGTGTCAAGTCCAAGTACAAAACAGCACATGAAAAATGAAACGAAAGGTATTATCTTTGTTAGAAAAATGTGCAATTTTGAAAAATTTAGAGAAAAATGTTAGTGTTACTAAATTATCAAAACAGTATAAAATTGCAAAGTCAACAGCATGGGCGATTAGAAATATTAGAACAAATATTTTATATGCTACCGCAGAATCTCAATCATTTGGAATAAGAAAGCGCAAAACCCTAAAATTAATTAAAATGTCTGGAATGGAAAAGAGATTGTGCGTATGGTTTTGTGCCCACGCTTAAAGAACATTCCAGTGTCCAGCGATGTTTTAAAAGTGAAAGCAAAAAGTATAAATGAAATTTTAAAAGTGTACAGATTTTTGTGCAAGCGATGGATGGCTTCAGAAATTTAGAAAAAGATTCAGGATTAGATTCCTTAAAATTAGTGGCGACGAATTATCATCTAATATGGAAAATGTTGACCCTTTTAAATTAAACTATGAAGATGTGTTAGTGCTGAGAAGATTTAAAGTTGTTTCTAGTAGTGCAGTCGTTTGCATTAGACAAGGAAACAATGGTGAAATAGAGGTATAGTAGGCGGAGTGAGTCTCAAACATGACCTAGTAGCTTGCAACATAATCTGTTCGTTGGATGCTTATAATGTCATTTCTTAAATTAGTATTTTTAACATTTTAATGTGATTTTGTCTTGTTTTTGTCTGTAATAAGTATAAGTCAATTGTTAGGAGAATACGTTTCTTGAAACTAATTTTAGAATTTACGCATTTCTTAACTTCTGTCTCATTGTTATTAAAAAAAAAAGGTTTTCTTAATTTTGTTTCATATCTGATAAAGCAATTAGATGTTTCTGTATATTTAGTTTTGTGGGTTAAGCGTTTGGGTTACAGTTATCACAGGTATAAACAACAAATATATAATAGGTGTAAGATCGTTTTCCAACTGATTTTATCATTCTGCAAAGAATCATAATTACAATATTAAAATAAAGCACCATAAGTTAACATACCTGCAAGGAATAATTAAATTACGCGTTTCTACTACTATTAAATAAATAAATAAATGTCCATTAGACTTTTGACAGAAGTGTCATGTGACACACACCAACTTACATAGGTAAAGGAAAAATAATTTATTTAAAAATGAAACTGAAAAAATATATTTATATTAAAGTGTGCCATAATTGTTGCAATGGTTAATTTTTGAAAAATTTAATACAGATAAATCTAAAACTACATAAATATACAACTAGGTATAAAAAGTTTTATTTTTTATTTTAACACAATAAGTCAGTAACTTTACCCTTTGGGCAAATTTAAGAAGTTATGTTTCTTCCCTGGTTTTTAATTTTGATCGCGTTCAGTATAAACTGTGGTTCCCAAATAGGCATGTTTCTCTTTAACTTAGAATCAACTAATTCTGGTAACATACACTCTTTGTAAAAACACTTCAATTTCAAGCCCTGATAAAATCAATTTCTTTATATAAATAAAGAGCCCACATCTTTGAATACATTATTAATTTCTTCAATTTTCTGTAGAGCTTCTACTTCATGTGTTTGACTCCATTTCATGGCTTCTGTGATAAATATATCGTCTACACTAGATATTAAACTTTTTACCAAAGTGGCACAAGGTGTATGGTTCATTCTTCGGCATATTACTCTAGAATTAAAAGCAGTTAGTATATTCATACGAACATTTCTCCAAAGTTCACTATCTGCTTGAGCTCTTGCATTCCTTTCCAAATCTATTTTTTTATTTTGTTTTGCCTAGATCTTGTATCCATTTCTCTTTTGCCATTTTAAACTCTTCGTCATCCATGTCTGGCTTCATAACTCATCTCCATAGTATTTTTTGTCATCATTTTTAAAGTTTAATCTTCGTCGTATCTTTTGCTCTATTCTTTTTTGCTTTTGTTGAGCTGTCTTCACTAATTTTTTTTTTTTATTTCACAGTTCCAAGAGTTTTATGTAACTAGAAGAACTAGCACCGTTATTTAAAAACTTGTGTATTTTATACAACGGTCTTTTAGTATTATACGAAACTACTGCAGCCGAGTATCTCCCTTGGTATGAACGGCACAGAGTATGATTTATTCTTTTGCCCCAGGTAAACTTTGCAATAACAGAGTGTATAAAAATAAAAATATAGAGGATAACTATAAATAATAACCTATCATCCTAATTTCAACTAGCTCTGACGATGTTTTCTTTTAGCATACTTTTAAATTCTGATAATGAAGCAGCTTTGCGTACCTCATCCGGCAGTCGGTTGTATAATTTTAACCCGTCTACGAAAACGTTCTTCTTTGTTTGCGACGTATTAATCGTGTTTATCGGTCTAAATTCATTTTGAGTGCGTGTATTATAATTGTGTATTTCGTTAGTACGTTGAATAAAAGAAGACAAATAATTAGGCAAATATCCGTTAGTGACTTTGTATAAAAACACCATTACGTTAAAATATATGAAATCCTTTATATCGAACCAATTAAGTTGTGATAGCATACGTTGATTGCGGTACGTTTGCAACACTGTAAAATTGTCCGCATAGCGCGATTTTGTAATAATTGTAATCGTTTAATTTGGGACTCATTTAAGAAAAAAAGAACAGTAGAGCAATATTGAAAATGAGGTTTTATTATAAAATTGTACACCGTAAGTCTCGACCAAACAGTTAAGTTATCACCAACCCTGTATAGAAACCCAATTTTTTTGCTGATCTTTTCACAAATAAAATCGTGATATTCATTAAACGTTAATCTGTTGTCAATTGTAATTCCTAAATATTTTATTTCTGTGACGTACTCTACTGCTATGTTATTAATATAAATATTATGCTCCGTTAATTCGTTTTTAAATTTACGGTAGTTTATCTAAGAAGCTACAAACATGCATTTAGTCTTTTTTACGTTAAGCATTAATTTGTTGTTACTAAACCAATCGGATAATTTTTTTAAGTCTTCATTCATGTTAGTAATACACGTCTTAGCATCTTGTTCTGTAGTATAAATTAGAGCATCGTCCGCGTACAATACAATTTTGCATTTATTTATAACAAGATAAATGTCGTTTACGTAAATCAGGAACAAAAGAGGCCCTAAGAAGCTACCTTGTGGTACCCCCACATCAATGGGTAACTCGCAAGAGTGTGCGTTTTTAAATTTAACTATTTGTTGGCGATTAGTTAAATAAAAGGATATCCATTGAAGTACTATTCCATTTAATCCGTAATACTTTAATTTTTCGATAATAATTTCAATATTAACTGTTTCAAACGCTCTTTTGATATCAATGAAGGTAGCTAGAATTACATTATTAGAAGCTAATTTAATTTTCCAATCAGTTAACACGTACTGTAGAGCTGTCTCACACGAAAAATTTTTCCTAAATCCTGATTGTGCATAATAAATTAGGTGACTTTCTTCAAAAAACGCTGAAAGTTGTTTAAATGCGACTTTTTCCAGAATTTTTTCGCAAAATGGTAATAAATTTATCGGACGAAGCTCACTTACTTTAATTGAATTATTGACTTTTGGTATAGGTACGACAGTATTAATTTTAAGATTATTAGGAAACACCCCGTATCTAAAAGAAGAATTAATCGCGTGCAGTAGCGGATATCCAATAACTCCGAATAGCCCCCTCGGTAACATTACTCCTATATCGTCTGGGCTAGTTTTAATTTTTTCCTTGTAAATAATATTTCTCAAATCAACAATATTAATTTCATTAAATTCTATAAAAGTATTTAAATCATTTGCATTTCTCAAATTTGACAGGATGCCGGTTACAGCTGCTATATAACTTTGTTTAGTGTCAAAATTCTTAACTATATCATTTAAGCTTTGAATAAAATATTGATTTAATTTATCTGACGTACTCCCAGCCCCTAAATTAAAATTTTCAAAATCTATGCTTTCGAGTGTATTTTTCGGCTTTCCAATAATTGATTTTAGTGTTTCCCACATCTTTCTAGGATTACTTTTATTTTTATCAATTTTATCATTAAAATAACGTTTTCTTTGTTTTCGAATTTCACGAACAAGTTCGTTTCGCGTTTTTTTATATTCTAACCAGTAGTTGTGATTATTTGTATTTCTAAAGTTTTTGTAAGCCAAGTTTCTCCTTTTCTGTATGTTTCTAATCTTATAATTAAACCAGTCTTTGACATTATTTTTTTTATATGTCTGCAAGGGGGCTATTTTATTTAACGCAGCAAGAATATTATGACGAAAATTAGCAAAAATGTTATCAACATTTATGGATTCGTACTTCCATGATTGTTGTAAAACGTTTTCTGCAATTTTTTTTAATATTTTGACAACAAAGATTTCTTCTAACACAAATCTTTGAAACTAAATTACTATAGGTACTTACAGTAATTAATATTATATCGTGATCAGTTATTTTTGGAGTACTTAGCACGTTAGCATTAATGCAAAAATTATTTGTTAATACCAAATCAATTATTGTGGAGGAATTAGACGTTGTTCTAGTAGGCATATTTATTATTTGTTTTAGACCAGTAGTATTTATCAACGACCCCAAACGCTTACTGTAAATATCATTTTGTTTCGATATATCAATATTGAAATCGCCAACAACAATTATTTTTCCCTTAAAATCAATAATTTTATTTGTATATTGTTCAAATAATTCTAAAAAATTTGTCTGACTTGTGCTGGGGCATCTATATAGTACAGCCGATAACAAATGATTTACAGTTATAACAAGCAACCAAAATTTATTGTCTACGTTAACATTATATAGTACCTTAAATCTAATGTTAGTTTTCATAAAAATTATTACACCACCTGTAAATCTATTTTTAGAATAACATACAACATGATTATAACCCTGAATCTTAATTTCATTATCAGTTATTTCTGAATCGCGTCTGCTTTCAGACACACAAACGAAATCAGGTTGTAATTTATAAACAAACTTCTCGATCTCATTTTTATGCGGTACATAACTTTGCGCGTTCATGTAACAAATGTTTGTTTTACCGTTAGGATGATACTTTTTTATAAAAAATTACGTGTACTTTTTGCTAGTTCATGATCAGAATTTGGTAAATTAAGATACAAAGCCGACACTTGAAGATTCCTACTTCTACTTACATTACAGTGTTCATCCACTTTTAGGGAATCATGATTCACAGAGTGTTCTCTGACATTACGAGACCAATTTTCTTCATTAGGCATTATTTTAATTAAATGTTGTTGATTGATGAAATGGTTACCTTGTTCTTGTATATAATTATTTTCCAAAGTATTATTAACTTTGAAAATGTACTCCACAATGCACTTACATAGCATGTATTTACCCCTTTGATTCAAATGTAAACCATGATTTGTGAAATGTTTCTTACTTATAAACGAATTAATATCAATAAATTTAACAAGATGAGAATTCCGTTGAACAGCTTGAAATAGCGAACAGTTTATTTCATAAATATATTGGTTCAGAATACTCCGCCGTCCATGCCAGTAAGGCACCGAAACACACACAAGATTAGTTTTCTGTAGGTCCTTAAACACATTTGTCACACTGTCACAATTTAGTTTACGTCCGTTCAGTGCATTATTTGCACCCGCAAATATAACCACGTAGTTTTTTTTATTGAAGTCCTTAGTTAATGCATAAATACCCGAAGTCGCATTTTCAAATAAAGCGTTAGGTTTAAAAAGACGCTGAACTAAAAACTTCTGTCAAATTTTTACAAATAATTCCCAAATCACGACCATGACTGTCTGCTAAAATCAACAATCGTGGTTTTTGAGATTTTTGAGATATTTGTTTTGTTACTGAAGGTTTTTCACTACACTTATCTCGAGTATGTTTTTGGATTGGCTTTGAACACATTTTAAATTCGTTTTCTGGTATATCTTTCGTCCCTTTCTCTTCATTTATTACTTTGTGTTTTTTAGCACCCTTTTGTTCGATATCTTTTTGTTTCTTCTTTTCTATTACATTTGTTTTTTTTACAGCTTTGTTCTTTTTACATAAAGACTGCACCATCCATTCTAAATTTCTAATTCTTGATTCAAAATTTAGTAATTTACTTTGATAAGTAGAAATACGTTTCGGTTTGGAAATTATTTGCGAAGTTGAACATATCTGTTTATTTGTATTTGGCGTTTTGATTACACGATTCTGCATAGTATCTGTTTTATTGCAAAGATTTAAGTTATCTATGTTTTTACGTAATGACTGGAAACACCGTTCTAATCGCTTAATTCTTATTTCAACATTTTCTTCTCTATTGTGATACCGATATCTTATTTTAGGGTTTTTCAGAATTGGACGATCCAGTTGGCCATTTCTTTCCTCGGAGTCATTATCTGTTGTTAAAAAACTAGAATTCAATACGGTTTTTAACTTATTAACTAATTCTTTTTTATTTCCTGTTTGGTCGATATTTCTTTTCTTAAGTTCGGATTTTATTTCCACTACTTTGAGGTCACTTAGCTTTATCTTGTTTGACATTTTCACATACAAATTTTTAACCTTCTATTTATACTTAAAACACTTTACAAATTATTTAAACTACTTCGTCATATTTTTATTATAAACACTAATACAGTAACTACTACTACTACTCGTCCCACTATCATTAACATAAATAAGAGATTTTTAAAGTTTTCAAGAAACACATAAATTTACTTATATATAATATTGTACATCTACATGCTTTTGCAGAAGCCTTCGGCAATTACATCTGCCTGTTTTTGTAACACGAGTGTTTCTTGGGTGATACGTTTTGTGTTTCTGCTTTCTTACAAATGATGCAAAACTTATTTCTAACTAAATAGTACTTCTTTTGTTCGAAAGTCTACTATTGCTGCTGTTCCAGAAAGAGAATTGTAGTTTTTTCTATAACTACGTTTTGGCCAACTGCCATCGCAAAATTCTGTTTGGATCCACGTCACCATGCTCTACTGCCAATTGTGCTTCTTCCTTCGCTGCCACTTCCATTTCTTGTATTGCTGTTGTTTCTCAGGCATTACGACTCTGTCATGATTAACAGCATAAGTATTGGAAGACATTGCTGGTATGGAAAGAGAAGCACAGAGCTGTTCTAGGTGTGATAATCCACTGCCGATGTTCATCATCCCTACTATGGTGTCAGTGTTTAAGTTTATGTTGATTGCATCTTCCTTATTTCCAGTCTTATGTTTTATTCAATTTTTTTTTCTTAAATACATGTTATAGGCTCTTATTAAGGCAACTTTTACAGTAGTGCTGTGACTAACTGTAATAATTGCTGCTCATCTTCAAAATTTTGGTTAAGCACATGGTTCTTGATATAATAATTAATAATTAAATTGAATAAAACATAAGAATTTATTCTGGCTCACACCGTATGATCAGTTAACACAACTTACAAATAAGAAGATGCATGAAAGAATTTGCTTTTATTTCTCAAAAACAAAAGAATATTATAGTTCTCATAGCCTGCTTTTGTTTAACAAAAATCAAATCCTTTCACACAAAAACAAAAACATTAATTCATAGCATAAAAAATCAAAATAACCCTATCATGTTTACATCATTAGAATCGTGACAACAAGAGCTACCCAAAACAATTTTCAACTGTTTTCCCGCCTATTTAAAAAAAATGTGGTTGATGATAGTTACTCGAAACCGAAACATTCTACAGAAATCTTGTTAGCGTATTTTAATAGAGCACAAAAAGTGGCAATGGAAAAGTGTTTTTAGTTTTCCGATATCTCTTCAAATAAATGAAAGAAAAAATAAAAACGAAAATCAAGAAATCAACTTTTTTTAATTATCTCCAAAACTATCCAAGATATCTAAATTTTGCAAACGCCAACAAAAAGGTCCTACAAATAGTCAACTTTCATCCCATTTAACCGATCCTGTATCTCTTACTGTTTCCAAGATCCCCATGCTGTGCATCCTTATCTTGGACATACTGTACATGCATTTTTCTTTCCTTACCTGCTCATTGAAGCCGCAGCACTTATTACATTAGAATCTGAATTTTCTTCACTGACACCGTTTGCTTTTTTCCTTCTACTGCGAAAAAGTTTTCTTTTCCAAGTATTTTAGCAAATTTCATTTTTTTCATTATTAGAAAATCAATGTTATATTTTATTACTCTTATGTAACATTCAGAAACTGCAAATCCTATTGAAGGAATACTATTGAAATATTTACTATAAAAATCAAATAAAGATGCAACATTGACTTTCTTATAAAAAAATATTGAGAAAAATTTATTAATTACAATACCTAATGCCAAGATAAAGTAATATCAGGTATTACAAAGAATTTACTTCATAATCTTACCTTTCATTTATTTTTGCTAAATTATTTTTTCTTTTGAGAGGCTTTACACTTGGATATGATATACGTTTCTGACTAAATCTATACGCAGGCCGTTTTTCTTCCATTTTAAATTACACCAAACTTGAACACAATTTATTTATTTATTCATTTTAATATGAAAATGATATAAACTGCAATTTATGTGGATGTGAAAAAAAACCAGCCGAGAAACTATAAAGGCAATATTTTTTTTTCATAATTTTTGAGTAGAAATTGTTTCTCGAAATGATTTGCTTGATAAGAAAATTATTGTAAAATAAAATATTTATTTTTGAAAAGCGTGTTGAACCCATTAACACGAGAAATGGACCCAAACAGAAAATACATCCGATAAACAATCATACGCACGTGTTTGTCTTCTTCACTATTAGTGTCGCTACTTTACACTGGCAAGATTTTGGCTAAAAGTTGTATTCATGGGGTTGCAAATTTATAAATAAGTTACTGAAATCTGCATTAATTTTCTTGTGGTTTACAGCACACCTTGGTGTGTGTGAAACACATGTTTAATATGTGTCGTAAATTCTATCTAAATATTTGCAGAATAAACCACTTGAAATTATGTTTATATAAAGATTTTCTGAATTCTAACACTACCAAACCAAAGAAAAAATCTTTAATTCATATTATACGAGAGCACAAGTTTGTTTGATAAGAATTAACTATTCAGCTCGTTAAGTTTAGCGACCGAATTTGCACTGTAAAAACAACTCTTAATAGAAGACGCTAAAAACAAGCTTGGAAGACAAAAAAAATTCAAACAAGATTGACTAATTATTTCATAAAAGTATAACTTTGTGGTTACTTATAATATGCAATAATTAAAATTTCAGCTCCCAGTAGGCCATGAAAAAAAAATTCAAGTCTTTTAAGTTAAACCATTCTCAGTAAAAATTATCTATCAAATTGACAGTTTGAATTTGTTTTATTGTGGTATTAATTGGTTTTGTAATTTGCAGGTTATGTATGTACAGAAAAATTTCATAGCCTACTGGGAATTGCAATTTTAATGATCGCTTGTTATTGTTTTGTAATAAAATTATTAAATACAGTTGCAGAATCAATTTACTTGAAAACATGAACAATCCAATTCTGTGAACTTGCCTTAATTTTGATTGATGTTTAATAATTAAAATTTTACATGTAACTCAAATAATAAAGATGTTTTTCAAGACTATTTAATAATAATTAACGCATATTTTGTAAATTATATTTGTGCTTTTTTTTAGGCGCCTAAACTATAATTTTTTAGTGCCTAAACTTCCGCAGTCTAGTTATAAGATATATTGCACTCTTTTTGTTTTACCCAACAAGATTGTAAATCCTACATTGCAATTTGTATTATTTTAAAAATGAAGATACAAGTAATGCAAATAAATTCTTGACTTCTATAAAAATTACTACGAGAAGATGATTGTATTTCACAAAAACATAAGATGAATAAATAAATATTTATCAATAGTACTACTTACCATCCAAAGGTTCTTCTTTAATTCTAATCTCACCACCATCATCCGTTTTAATATATTCCAATCGATCACCACGATCCCTTTCACGACGTTCCTTTCTCTCCCTCTTCCTATCACGATCCCTATCTCGTGATTTGGAGCGGCGTCGTTTACGATCTCTATCTCGTTCCCGATCCCTAAATTTATAAATTCCAAAATCAAGTTCGCAGAAGAAAAAAAACAAACAAACATCTCATCTTATACCTATCTCTTTCTTTCTCTCTTGGAGGTCGTGCTTCAATATCATCGAGCTCGTCCGCCCTGATGCGATCCCTGCTGCGTCTGCGTTTCCTGTCGCGGGAACGGCTACGGCTCCTCCTTCTCCTTTCACGGGAACGCGAACGTCTCCTCTCGAGTACCCTATCTCTATCACGATCCCTACCTCTTTCTTCGCGTTCACGCTCTAAACGATACCGTTCACGTTCCCGTTCGTTATCTTCCCGTCCTGAATGCTTGATGTTTACATCAGGTCCGCCTCTTCTTGTGCCACCAAGACCGCCTCCTATATTATTAGATTAGTATTGATTGTGAAACGTTTCTGACAATTTCATCGTCAAGTACATTTTCTGAATTTTCAATTTTTATTTTATTCAGTTTAGTTAATTAGGGAGAAAAGAAAAAGATAAATCGATACTTACCCAGACGTCTTGGCAACCACCCTTTGACAGTGCGTGCTCTTTCGACATCCACCAACACTCTACGACCATCAATTTTCTTACCGTCCGCATGTTTATATGCAGCTGTAAGAAATATTTGACCATATCCTCAAAAAGTCCATTATCAAAAATTAGAGAAAATTCTTACTACAAAACGTTTGTTCTCAAATACACTTTTTATTTCCCTGGCATTCTTGTTTGCAAATCAAGCTAGTTTTTCAATTTAGACAATTTAAACCGAAAGCTTTTGTGACTGTTCTAATTAAAATATTAATTTTGAATAAGCCACGTTGCCAATTATCAAAAACTAAGACTCTGGAAATGTTAGATAATAATCAAGCTGTTAAATTGCACTATTTTAAGTGACTTTTGTACTTGCACACATAACAACTACTACAATGCCTTGGATTGTCAATAAAAAGTTCAGAATTAAACGACAAATTCAAATGAGATTTCAAAAATGTAAAAATACTACAGCCACATATTTTTTTCTGTAAAATAATGTAGCAAATGAAAAATATTGCAAAATGTATCTCACACTTTTTGAGAAACATTTTATGTAGAGAACGTGCATGTGACAATTTTGCAGTTACTTCTGAGGGTAGTACAGCAAACCTATCCCCAAGGTAACCTCAAAATCTCGTATATAACGTCACGTGCACATTCTCTGTAGTAATGAAAAAATTAGCCATTTTAGAACACATATTTTACCTGTGTGGTGCTGATAGTCAATGTTATTTATCTTTTAACATAAAATATACAGCATTAAAATCAACACAACTTACACAAGATTCAACTTGTTTTCCTGCATCAAGATGAAGTTTGACAGCATTCTAAAAATGCTAATTGTTGATTGCATAACCTCACTTTTTTTTAATGATTGTTTAAATTCATTCTCGGTAGCCTTTGGAATAAAAATTCTGCATCTATTAATTTTTTCTTCATGAGGGAACTCTCAAACAAGGCCTGTAGATGCAAACACCATACAAGACTGCCACTAAATGGTCAATTTGAATTCAAGGATGTGCGAGATCTTCCTTAACATTATCAGGAAGTTTCGCAGCATGTGTCTTATATTATAAAGATTATAAACAGTTGCATTTACTAAGTTTTGCATCCGCAGGCCTCAAATTAATTTTATTGCAACATAGATTCTATTGCGGCAACAAAAAATGATTCAAAACATTTCAGTTTTGAGACCATAAACATATGTTTGTTTTTTTATTTAAAAATCTCAATTTGAGTAATTCTTTTTTTCTGGATCAATAGAGACCTAAGTTTTTGTACATTGATAAATGTTGCTCTAACGCAAATCAACTTAAATTCATAACTCGTATTAGGAAAAAAAGTGGACTTGAATCTTTCAATCACTTTTTGTACGAAGAGTTAGATTATTAAAATCCATGATTATCAATAAATAAGAGGGAAATATTTGCTATACAAAATTCTGGAAGCATCGAGTTACAGATGATATAAAATGGAAGCAACAGAAAGATTCTTACTAAAATATAAACAACAATTGTACGACAGAATGTCACGATGAGTAGTTTCCTCTTAGCAATTAACCTACCTTTTCTGCTCTCCCTAGAAAAGATCCTAGCCGTGTTGCCACTTATATTTTTGAAAGAAATTATGACGTTGGGGAATTCTTAAATAAAAAAAAACGAACAATGAAGTTGTAAAAATGTCAATTTGACAACAAAACAAAGAAAATAGTGAACATAACCTAAATATACCAAAATGTCAATTTGACAACCAAAACGACAGCATAAACAACCTAAAACATGTCAAAATGTCACGACGGCGTAAACAGTGAACATAACCTAACAAGCAATGAGTGTTATTTATTTTCTTTAATATGTGGAACTCCATGTTAATGATTTGATTATAAAATATAATAAAACACGCTCAAGTCCAGATTTTTAGCCTTTTGGAATGACCATCATTACAAAGACTGTGTACAATATACTTACTGAAAACTCCCTGTACATGTTTGAAGAGTTCTTTGACTTATCTCTCTTGTTTGCCTAACAGGGTTTCCACAAGCTGAGTGAATTTAGCAAATAAAATGAGAAATAGTAAAATAACTAGGCAGGACTTTAGATGGAACAAAACTTCAGAATTTCTTGAAATAATGTAATTACTCAATTGTACGTTGCAAATGCGATAACTTGCTACACATTTGTGGACACAAGTAATCTTTTGTGCTGTAAGGAGAAAACTCCATCTGAATTCCAGAAGATTATGGAGCACTATATTGCATCCTTGGTATAGTCTGTTAAAAAAATAAAGTTGCTTGGAATTGGTTATCAGACTGTGACAATGAATTTAATAAGTAAAACAGATACTGATTTCAACCGATATCTTGGTTCATTAAAACCCTGATTTATCTGTTAAATGAGTTACAGATGCATCAGATAATGGTGTTGGCTGTGTTTTAACGCATGTCATGCCAAATAACAAAAACAAAACAGATTGCGTATGCCTCACGCGTTTTATCAAATGCGGAGAAAAAATATTCTCAAGTTGAAAAAGACGGATTTAACTAATATCCTTATGCATGTCAATTTACAAAACTGACTGAGTTGAACATTGACTTAAGATTTCTAATTTATTCTCAATAAATCACCACTTCTTTAAGATCGTCGCTAATTTCCTCACCAAGTTCAAAAAAATCCGCAATTCGGGAAAAAATCTCCATATCTGGCAACACTGCCGTAAGCACGACTTATCTTCAATTCTCAATTTGTTTTTGGCAAATATCTAGTAAGCCATAAACTTTCTTGAAAAAATAAAAAACATCAGTAAATTGATGTACAAAATAGGCAACTTTTTTCTAATTTAATCGAGAATGTATCTTTTACAGTTTCCGAGATCCCAATGGTGAGTCTCGAATTTGAGACACACTGTATATAGGCATATCGCGGAGACGAAATTGACGAGAGAACCACGATGGTTCCGGTTCCAGGTGACGGAAATGAACGGTTCAAAAGTTATCATCATTTTTCTAAAACGCCGGTTCCACCCACTGACTTCTGTAGAATTCCACGCCGTTTAACATGAGAGCGTATGAGGTTAGGTTAGGTTAGGTTATGTTTGGTGAAGTGAGGTGAGGTGAGGTGAGGTGAGGTGAGGTGAGGTGAGGTGAGGTTAGGTTAGGTTAGGTTAGGTTGGATTGGATTAGGTAAGGTAATTTCCCATAGAATCGTATTAAAACATTCTGTGGAAAATCAAAACGCAGGTCTCGTAAGGTTAATTCTATAGAAGTCTATGGCGCTTTACAAAAATGGTCCTAATTTTTGAACCAATAACTAGGTAAACTTCATGTTTTTGTGCAAATCTATTGCAACATAGTCTAATGCGCACTTATGGTAGATTTGAATCGACTATATTCAAAACGAGAAAACTGACAGATCACGGTCAAGTTGGTAATCTTCATGTAGTAGCTTCATATTATCCATTTCCAACAGCAAATTGTTTGCAATATACCAAAATGAGTTGCGTTGATTTATGCGCAAAGTAGCTGGTAATAAGAAATGCAAAAATATTCATAAATTTGATTACCAGTAAAACAAAAGTAAATGCTATATTTTGCTCAGTACAAGAGGTTGAAAAGAGCAAACTGGATATGAACATTTTTTGAGAAGACATCCCTACAGTTAAGGGAATTCGAAAGTTCCATCACGTTGAAATAGTCAGTGACTATCCTTCCCTAAGGTTCGTCGCTTTTCCTGGAGCTTCAATCTCGATTTTGGTGGAGTATACACGGTTGAGGCAATGTGGCGAAACCAAGATGTAGAAATTGAAAGCCAGGACAAGGAAAAAAAAATAGAAGAAAGCATAACTTATGAAGATTGGCAAGGGAAAATGGATTGACAAAATTGATCTTTTTAGTAAATTGGTGGAGTTAGAAGCTCATCCACAATTAATTTCTTCCTCAGGGACGGAGAAGTTTATGCTCTTTCTAAAGTTTTAGAAAAATATTTTGAATGTTGTATTTGAAAACAAATCTAAATTGTCTAAATGTGTCAGTGTTCGCTATTATTTTTTTCTTTTATTGTTTTTGAATAAATGTAATAAATGCTCAAGACATGTACCTAACGACTTTATCAAAAATAAAATGCATGAAAAATAAACATTTCATCTTTAAATTACTGTAATTTCTAAGGGGTTGTCATAAAAATTACACAAAATTGAATGGTCATAAGAGTAATAAAACGACCCAATTAAAGCATTTTGTTGTGCCTATAAACTTCAAAATACTTCTGTAAAACACTAGGAGCTTTAACTAGGGATTAGCAAGGTATTTTTTTAGAATGTTTACTTTGAAAGTTTCAGAGCAAATTAACTCTACAGTGTTGCTAATCAAACGATTATCGTATGAATAAAAAATAATTATTCGTCTGACAATTTTTAAAATTAAAAATAAAGACACATTTATGTAAAAAATCAGTCGTTTAAGTGCCAAGATTTTCAATAAAAATATTTCTTATTATAGCTTAGCTAACCTAATCTCACATTGATTAACCTATTTTCAGTTGTCTTGCATAGAAAATCTCATAAGGAATTTTCATTTTTAAAAAATTCAAAATCTTTTAATTTTTTGACTTAGAAAATTGAGACCAGTCTTGTTTTACTTTTCTTGTCGTGGGCTTTAAGAAAAACTAGAGGATGGACACTTTATCTAGAAAAAAAATCTTCCTATAGAAATTTTTCAATGAAACTTAGCAAGGTTTAAATATTTAATTAATTTTGTATTTTCAAAATAAACTACAAACTGTGGAAATTTATTTGTGAAAGATTATACCGTCTCCAAAATATGTGAACACGTGACGACAGAACTGCTCAGGAATTCCTTGAATTTCATCACGAACTCTTTGTTTCAATTGATTCAAATTGGCAGTAATTTAAGGTAATCCCGTAGGAAGAAATCCATTGGGGTTAAATCGGAGCCACCTGACATTTTCGTTCTTCGATATGACCTTTTAGGAAAACATCCTTCAAACGACTTCCATTGCAAGATTGGCAGTGTGAGCTGTCGCCCCGTCTTGCTGAAACAACACGTTTCAGTTAAACCCGTTAAAATTTTCCAGTTCTGGTTTAAGCAAGTTTTCCAGCATTTCCCTACGACGCATAGCGGTAACGGTGATTCCCATCTTCAAAAAAGTAAGAGCCAATTATTCCAGATGCGGACATTGCCACCCAAACTGTAACTGTGGGACTATGTAAGAGTTGCTGATGTTTTTCGGTCGGGTTGGTGTCACCCCAATATTGGCAGTTCTCTTATTTGCAGCTCTGTTTACATGAAAATTTGATGAGGATGTTATTGAAATTATTGAAGTTCTAATTGTAGTCAAATCTTCCTGTTTTAATGCTTGCATTATTTAAATCTTCTAGGATGCAACTTTAGATCCTTCTATAAGATTGTGTGAACGGTTGATTTCGATTCAAGGCGGCGCTCGATGTTTTCCGCACTTCTACTGACTCTAGGTTGACCAATACGGCTGGTTTTTCAATATTGCGCCTTCTGCTTCAAATTTTCTAACCCAATATCTGAATAAAGCACATGAAGGAGCTTGATTAATGTCAGGTAAATTAAAATACGCACTGTAAAGACGACAAACTTGGGTGTAAGAATGATTACTCTCGTAAAATAATTTTATACAAAAAGCACGTTGCTGTCCCGTGTACTGCTCGTTCCCAAACTCAAGGGGTTTGATCCTCCCTCTCCCAGTGGTTTTCGAGTAATCTAACGCAGAATTCGCAAAAACCTTTTTAGACACCCTGTATATGTAACTACTACAACTTCTTGCTATCTTTGTATTCAATGTTGTAGACAATTTGAATTCACTGTAATGTAGTACAAATACCTTCTGCGGTATTGAAAATCCTTCGGATAATGAAAATCATTCGCATCAATGTCAATCAGAATGTGCTGTTACACCAAAATCTAAGCCATGTAAAAGGTAATATAAAACTTATCGTAATATATTAATTAATGTCTAATATTTTACTATTTATTTGTCAAGAATTATTAATCTACGTTATGTGGGTGATATACAAGAGAACTTAATGACTCCAAAACACAGAAAAGTATTTGAATAGAATTAAAAGAAAAGTGCAAGAACAACAGAGACAACTAAGCTATTGAAAGGTTAATTCCTTAAAGGGTTTACTACAACAATGCACCCAAAAGCCGACATATCTGTACACAACGTTTGAAGACTAATTGAGACCGTAGGTTCCATGTAAAAATATTTGTCATCAGAAATGTATCCCATCAGTTTCTTGGTATAATTTATTAACATCCTATATACATTTTTATAAATCAGACTTTTATCTTTTTTTTTGCAAAGCAACGATTAATAATCAAAGTTTTGCTTTTCTCCAGCTTATCAATTCCTTTTGAATTTAATTTAATAGATTATTTGACGAAGAAATATATGTCTTCCTCCAAAGGTGAGTGAGAATGAATTTGGTTAAATTTATCAAGATTTGTTTATAAACAGGCATTTACAATAGTTGTCATGTTAACCTAACAATAATGGGGCATCATAACCTAAACAACACGTTCAACATTAAAGCTCATTCATTAACATAACTGGCTATAAAGATCTATTCATATGTACATATCTATTTTACAAATATAAAAATTTGTGTTTCATATTTTTAAAAAATCAATTTCGAAGTTAAACTAAAAAAAGAATCTAATTAATAAATAATCTAGAAAAATGTATTTTATTAGGTATACAAATGAAATATATACCTACCCGAGTTACTTACGTTAATATTTTACATCATAATGATAAAAGAAGAAAAGTGTGTTTTAATTATGTCGACAGCCGAGGGTCCATTTAGAGAGTTTTACCTGGTGCGCAATATTACTTACGTGCGCGCAAAAAAAAACCTCAAATCATTTTCCAAAGAAAAAGAGTTAAGAGAAGAACTACTGAATTTGTTGTTCATCTTTTCCGAAAAAAATATATATATATATCACGATGTTATTTAAAATTTAGAACTCTTTTTAACCACAAAAAACAAAATTAAACAAAAACAAGCAAGAATCAATTTCTTTTGAAAATTTAAAAATTCCCAACTGTTTTTTAATTTATAAACAAAACCCCAACAAACAAAATATTTATTATTATATTTGTATGTAGGGTTCTTACCGCACATACAAACCTATATAGCCAGCAAAAAGTGGAAGTATGGGGCAAACGGCACTAGTTGCCTGCAGCTCGGACTGTATAAAAATAGAAAATACTGTATTAATTTCATCGATCACAGATTATAGCACTTGTCATTTTTTTTCGTTGCTGGCTACATAAAACTAACAAAACAAAAAAATGAAACCAATCTGCCACTTTATGATAAGATAGGTAATCGTTATAGCTAAGAGTAATTAATTATTTCTAGTCTAACAGTATTAACACTACAAGTTGAAAATATTTCTAATTCGTCTCAACTGACAAATTAAATAAATTCTTTTCAAATTATTTTGAACTTGTTGTGTAAAGCCTTGTGCAATTCAAGATAGCATTTAAAAGACAGTCCGGATAGAAATTTATTTTGATGTACTTCTACCAGACAAGATCGCACTTTTCCACTGTTATATTAAGACAAAGCAAAATAGAATTATTGCAGCAAGGATGATAATTCAAAAACGTACACAAGAAAATTTATTTGACAAAAACAAAAAAGGAAACAATTAAAGCATGGGTTAAGATAATTTAGTCTTCAAGGGCAAGATTAACCTTCAAATGTTGTTACTTACCTGTTAAAAACAAAAATAAAAACAAAAAGTAAACATTTGAAGACTAACACCGTTAAAAAGGATAGAAAACATCTTTAAAAGTACCAGATTGGTGTGTAAATAAAGAGATCGATATCTATTACAATGTGTACTCACAATGCATGTCCCTTTCATGTTCATATTCTATAAAAGCATAACCTCTTGGTTTTCCGTTTATTGTGTTGTGGATCAGTACAATCTGAAACGAAACTCACATTTGCACAACCATAAAATTTTATACATTATTGTTCCCCAGTTTTGCAATTTTAAACATTTAAAGAGCATATTTAAGATGAATAAACTAGGTTTTAATATACCTGGCTTTACATACACACAGTTAATATGATAACTGCATGGGAACATATACCAGGAAAACACAACCAAATTTTATTATTTACACTAAACTAACTTTATTACCTTTTTAATAGGTCCATAAATCTCAAACTCTCTCCTTAATTTTGATTCAGAAGTATCATAATTCTAAAAACGAGAACAATTTGAACGTTAAACAAATTTCTCAAAGCTTCATTCTTTTACTTACAATTCGAGCTACAAATAAAGTCTTAAATGGATCAGCAGTAGTATTTGATTGTGAATTAGGATCCCATATGGCAATCTCTTGTTCTAATTTATAAGCTACCTGTTCTGCTCTTTCCCTACGTCTTCTTTCCACACGTTCCTCTCGTGTTTCAACTCTTGTCGGAGGTGGTGTATCTTTAGGATCCTATTAATAAAGCATGCTGGTAGTAGTATCACAAAATTACAATACTCAAGAGATACTTACCTCAAACTCTTTCAAAAATTGCCCGACCCCTGAATAACCACGCGATTTCTTTTCATGGGGTAATTTACTAGCTGGTGGTAAATATGGTATCGGATCTCGAGGTGCAAATAACGCCAATAGATTCGGTGGCAAGAACTGTGTCATCTTAATTAAAAATGTACTCAGATTATTACCACGTTAATTATAAAACACAAAACATAACGTTTTGCATCATCACATAATACGATAAAATGGCGGATGCTTTCTGTGACATTTATTACTGCGGTATTTTTGACGTCGTGAATGTTGGTAAAACAGGAATCTATTCTGCGCACGCTTAATAGAATTTATTAAAGATTTTTAGCAATTTACAACTTTCTAATTAAGGCGTATATTTTAAAGTACTCGCGCACTTATAAATTCTTGTATTTACATAAAGTTACGCTGTTTAGACATTTTAAAAATTTGCATTTACTAGAGGTTAAAGCAAAAAAAATTAAGAAATCTAGTGGCGCCATCTAGCAGAATCTGTTAATAGATGAAATTGATTTTAAATTGTGGGAAATCTGAAATAATTATTTAAATCGATTTAAATTAGTTGCTGAATAAATGCATTTTTGTTGATGTTATGAATGTAGAATAGTTTACTGCTGAAGAGTAACTCGAGATAAATATAATCTGAAAATTCAAGCATCAACTGCAGAGTTATCTTTGTATATGGGGTGTTTTTCAATAACTAGCATATAGTCCACTGTGTTTATCTATCAAGTTGTCAGAGATTCTTATTTTAGACAAAGTTATAGCCCCTGTACAGTAGGGTGGTCCTTAAAAAGTCAACTTCCGAATTTTAAGCGTTCCAACCCAGAAATCGAGTCTTCATTAAAAAGAGATATCATGAGTCACATTTCATTAAAAAATATTTATATTAACCCGTGCCCCACTGACGATGAAATTTAAATTGGCTTTAACATAGGTTTCTGACAGTTTTGGCTTCTGTACGTTATAAGTTTCTTAATATTCAATCGGTTTTGTCTGAAAATATTATAAATGTATAGATTTTGAGTCGCTGAATCCAAATTTCATATCGAAGATTTGTTTTGACTCGTTGCAGTTGACAGAACTGCTGTTTAAATGGTAAATTCTCATACAAAATAATGAATTTTTAGTAAGAAATTATGTTTTTGACAATATTAAAAATTAAATTGCCGACATGAAATTTGGATTAACCGACTCAAAATCTATACTTTATAATATTTTCAGACAAAACTGATGAATCTTAAGAAAGTTATAATGTACGGAAGCAAAACATGTCAGAAACCTATGTTAAATCTAATTTAAATTTCATCGTCGGTGGGGCACGGGTTAATATGAATATTTTTTAATGAAATGTGACTCATAATATCTCTTTTTTAATAAAGATTCGATTTCTGGGTTGGAATGCTTAAAATTCAGAAGTTGACTTTTTAAGGACCACCCTACTGGACAGTATGCTTAATTAATACCCAGAATACAGCTCTCTATGAATTATCCCAATAAGAATTTTTAATATTTTGATAAATAGCCATAATATATTCAAAAGATATATTAACGTCTACATGCAACGCAGAAGACTGCTAACCCTATATAACACAATATAAGACAGTGACAAAAAAAAGACATTTAAAATCAAACCTTCTAGTAATTATTATTAACAACTTCAACTGGAAAACATATCGCATTAGAAAAGCTAACTTGTTGATCAACGTGACAGTTTTCATTGAACTGATTTGGATTTTTGAACTCTAAAGGCTACTCCAAGAGTAATACAATTGAAGCATTAAGCAACTTAAACTATCAAGAGATATATTACATAAAAACTAAAATTTAATGTTATCATTACTTGTATATGTGGATGTTATCAAATTCTTTTCAGAAACTTTAATTTTATAACCAAAGAAGCTTTATTAAAGTAAGAAAGTATTTAATGGTAGAAATATTTACTTTGGAAATGCACAACAAATACGTATACTGTACCAATGAATATATAGAACAATAACTCAAACGTTTCAATGTTCAGACTTTAAACGCGAATAAACATGTAGAAAAGAGAAACAGATTTTCTTACCAATTGTGTTGTAAACATATATCAAATAAAATACTTTACAACAATGGGAACAATAGATGCTACTATATATAAACTTGTTTAAAAACTATTGATAATAATAATCTAATTTATTGTTTCTAGTTTTAATTTTTATTTTAAAAACAGTAGTTGTATTGTAATGACAACAATAATACAGAACAAAAATTTATCAGCTTAGTATCTTAATTAGTCTCTTCAATTCTGTTATATTAAGATTTGATTGAATAACATTTTATTGCTTATCAATATTACTGAATTATAAAATACAAAACACCTTAACGCATAAAAAATTTCTATGAGCACAGATTACACTTGTAATAAAATTTTAAGATCCTATATTTAAACAAAACTTTTTTAATGACTATAATTTAATCGATATCCTCATCACCATAGAGTTTTCCTTTTTGACGCAATTCTTCGAATCTATATCTACTGCTCCAAAAACTGGGTCTATCTCTAGGTTCCTTGTCATCATCAGCTTTCGTTTTATAAAAAAAACTATTTTTAGCAATACTCAATGTTTCCAAGTGATCAGTAATTTCTAACACTTTATCGGTTTCATATTTCATTTGCTTCAATCGTAATAGTAACCATTCGCTTCTTGTCATTTTCAGATCAGGTCTCATACGAAGAGTTCTAGTTTTTTTTCAGTGTTTTTAATGAATCTTTACATTTGCTTGGCACTTTAGTAGAAGCAGTTGGATTATTGGATGTTTCACTATTATTGGGCTGATTGCTTGATTTTGGTCGTTGAAGGGCAGTTTCAGATTTAGTTACGTGCAGTGATGAAAAATCAACACACAGTTGCTCTTTGTGACTCTCCATATGACTTTTAACCTAAAATCAAATTAATTATGGTACAATTAGATATAATATGAAAGATATTCTCTTTGTTACTTTAAATCGTGAACTTCTTGCAAAATATTCAGCATGTAGAAATTAATAAATAAAATTTATTAGGATCAGAGTTTGCTTACATTGATATCACAGAAAATAAAACAATAATTTTATAATAAACGTCATTATTTGACACTTATTGAAAAACGATGGATTTGCTTTCCGAAATGTCATTTTACATTATTCACCGATTATTCTTAACACTTATAGTAGACCTAAGCAAACTCTGATTCTAATAAGTTTTTCCACATTAGAATCCTTAAGTCCTTAGTAAGCTAAAACACCCTGTATAAATATTAAAAAAATTGAATTTAACTATAGAAGTGGTGAACACTAAAACAATAATAAAGAAATGAGCAGAATTAAACCATATGCACATAGTATACATGTGCTCAAAAATCAAGGCCAATATTGTAAAAGATTTTAATTAAAACCTAATTTTAAGATTTTAAAACAAAATTATCAATAAGAAAGAGAAAACATAAAATAGTTGTAATTTATAAGTATCTACCTTATTTAAATTGCAAGAATAGAAGAAATTATAGTAAAACAATGGATGCGTCTCACACCAAACCAACACTGCCACCACTCACCAGCGCGTTTAATGAAATAAATAAAACTTTTATTTTACGGTTGGTGCCTGATGGTTGTACTCTCAGAATACATGTACGCATGTGCTGTGATATCAAATTTGGCGGAAGCACACGGAGTTCGGGAAACACGCGTCATCAAACTACATCAGCCAATCAAATGTCTCAAATATGACCTCCTGGAAACTAAACAAGGTAGTTCAGTTTTGAATTCAAGGGCGTAGCTAGGATTGAATATCCGGTGGAGGGGAGGTTCTACGAGTGCCCATGGGGGTCCTCCTGGGCAATTACAATACAATTATTAAAACAACAATTAGTTAAAATTTCGCTATTTTTTATCGTGTTTTTCATTTGACAATTTTTAATATCTTTAACACCTTAGAAATATTAATAGGTTTGTTCATTTGTTTATAAAGCATCGGCCGACCAGCGGCAAATAGTCCTAAACAGCGGTAAATAGTCGTAATCGAAACGCATACAGCGGGCCAACATCGGAAAGCCGGATGATATACTGCATTATTTCTAGTGCGTTGGGCCCGTGTTGGGCCAATATCGAAGCATCGACGTATATTTCGGTTTCGACTAAACTTGAATTTCGCGAAAGTATTTTTAAATATTTTACTGTAGAGTATTGATACTGGAGTTGGAGGTTGATGCTCGCGCACTTAACGGCATATTTCCTGAAACAAAATTGCTTGTTCTTCATACATCGCACTTCGTCCTTTTTCACTTCTCAATTCTCATTCGAAGTGGTGTTCCTAGCGTATAGGGATTATGAAGTAAAACAACTCTTAAAAAAGCGGGAAACTAGCTCGTAAACAAACCAGCAGGGTTGGAGGGTGGTTCGCGCTTGTAGAATAGATGTCACGACGGTCAAACGCAGCGCGATGTTACCGGCATATAGTAATTGAGGTTAGACCTATGTTAGACGAGTGTCGTACACGTTTTCTGTGCACGTTTTCATGGTTTTCATTCATTAATGTTCATTTAACGCTGGTGAAGTTTTACAAAATGTCTTTGAGGAGCATTTGTATGGTGACAGGGTGCCGTGCAAATAACGAAACATTTAATGTACATTTTTTTAAATTTCCCAAGAATAAACGAAGGTAAGGAACAAAAGTTTTGTTACTTCCGATTAATTATAATGATGTACTGATATAATAAATATTGTAGATGTGAAGAATGGGCACGTGTACCAAAATAACTTAGATGTGTTGGTGCAAACTTTATATTATAAGGTCTGCTCAGCACATTTTGAAGACAATCTCATTAAAGGCAGAAATAAGAAATGTCTTGTTGCAAATGCGATACCAACAATAATAACCCAGCAAGCAGCAGAACATTGTAGTAGTATTTACTAATTCGACTCATCTAACGAAGACTGTTAAGTAATTCATTATTTATACTTTTGAAATAATCACAAATATATATTTATATTATTACTAAAATTCATTAAATTGCAAGAAGGATATTGTAGCACCACAATTTAAGAATTTTTTAATACTTTAATTTTCTGTTTTATTATAGAGATAAACGATATTTCAAATGATATAATTTAAATGAAACAAGTTTAAAGCTATTTCTAAATTTAATAAACAAACAGGTAGTGGTTTAAAGTAAGACTATAATGTTTGCTTGTATTGACTCTGTTAATGTTTTCTTACAAATTTCATGTTTAACAGATTCTGATGTGCATATACAAGCATTACCTACAACAGAACCTCTTGATCGTATCCAAACCTCAAAGTCATTGAGTGAGAGGACACCGAGAAAAAAAACATTGCGGCTTAAGATTCGTTTGTTACAAGTTCAGTCATTGAGGAAACAACTGCAGATTGTTAATCAACCACTGCAAGATAAACTTAACAGTTGCAGATTTCAAGCTATTTATCGAGGCTCGCTTTCCAAAACATGTTGCAGGTTTTATATACCAACAACTAGTTTTTTTGAAAAAGAAAAGGCAGGGCAGAAGATATTGCATTGAATTTAAACATTTTTGTTTAAAAGTGTTTGTCCAAAGAGTTACAGATTTCTATTATTATATGTACTCTGAATTAATTTAATGCGATTTACTTTATTATGTACATAGGGTAGATAGTTTTTTAGCAGCATCAATATTTTTTGCAACGATTACAGTATCAGCAAAATCAATAATTGAGACAGGGCAAATGTCTGAATCATTAAATAGATCAAATCCATGTTTGTTGCTTACATCAGGTTCTGATTAAATAAAAATATTTATCTGTAATGATTTCGTTTTATTTGTATGCAGATTAATAATTAGATTTTACAGTTTTAAAGGAATGGCAGATGATGTAATAACGTTCTTTAGCTGTTCATAACTAATTGAATCATATGCTTTCTCAACATCTAAGAATTATCAATGTCAAACTTTTTTTTATTTAATTTTGTTTTCCAAAGAATATTTTCAACAATAGCACTATTTATATGATTTTGAGTTTTAAATTGAACTTCCACAGAGAACAGATCTGCCAAGACAAAACAGAATCTAAATTAGTTTCAACGGCTCTAACAAAGAATCGGAAACTCACATATAATGTGTTTTGTGGGAAAGTAAGCCATTTCAAATCATAACAAGTTAATTATGTCAATGGGTATAAAAAACACAAATTGAAATTCAGCATAAATCATTCCTGGATTATTTAAGGTGCGTTCGTTTATGTTGTTCTTAAAACTCGGAGTGCTCCGCTTGTAAAAGCCGTTCGTTTTTGCGATCGAGTTAACAGAGTGCGCTATTGTAGCGTTCGTTTTTTACAGGACGGGGTGAAAGGTATTAACTCTTAATGCACCGACTGAAAAGGTTGTGCGTTAGAAGTTTATGGAAGCACAAGCGGAGTTGTAAAATTTGCAAACATCCAACACAATTTCTCCCTTACTTTTTTTTTAATGTTGTTTAATTTCTTTACAATAATTTTGAAAATTTCATACACCCGAATTCATTTGAGTAATAAGTTTGTAGACAAATGTGAGAAAAACCTGCATAAATTAATATGCGGACAAATTTTACTTTAATTTGGCAACCTTGCCCAGAAGAAAAAGAAAACAAAATACCTATTATAACCCCAATTTTCAATTGTTACAACTGTGTTAATTAAACAAATATACCTACTTTAGTTTTGTAATAAAGCAGTCTAATTGGAATCTAAATTAATTAAGATTATTGTTGAGGTTACGTCTACAACTATATTTCTTTACGTTCTACAACTCCAGATCATGCACCGTTCCGTTCTTTTATTCCGCTAAATTCTGTTCACTCCATGTTCACGTGATCATTCGCACCGCTCGTAACGCTCCAACTCCGTAACAGAAAACCGAACCCAACATTAGTAATCAGTTTAGAAACATAAAATATTTTCAACCTGTACAATAAGTTAATTATTATAGTTACAGCAGTCTGTATCATATTGCATGTAATTTTGTCTTATTTTATTTAAATTTTGTAAAACAAGAGAAATAATATTAATGTAAATGTTGATAAAAAAACAATAGTTGTACATAATACATGTATAAATAAAAAACATACGTTGTGATAGATTTGATTTCTTTGGATATTTGTGCATGATTTACATCCTCTTTTCTAATTTAATACAATTTAATAACAGAAAATGCAATGGTAGCCTTTCTAGTAATTCATAATGTCCATAAATAAATCTACACACGCCACTGACATTAGCGTAGCGACGTCTGTTCGAAATATCGGTACTACCCTCCTACTGTTACTTCAAGGTCATCGGTCGGCGTTTGAAAAGAACAAAGGATTTTCAAAGAGTTGGTCTACTTCATAATCCCTATACGCTGGTGTTCCTAACAGCATTAGGTATTTATATGTAAACAAAGCTAACAGTAACGTCTAAACGGTAAGTAAATATTTATCCGATTCTAACCTATTTTCGCTATTTTCTATAGTAGTTAAAGAAGTAAGAAGTTATAAAATTATTATTTTGGTTATTTTAAATTCCACAGATAAGTTCAACTACTTCAACTACTCGGAGATAAAGACACCACCAAAAGAACTTGTCGAGTCCTGTTCAAGATAATAACGACAAACCTGGCAAGACAATACAACTGGGCTGGGCAAAATGGTAAAATTGCACCAAAATATTTTAAAATTAATTATAAATATTGTATTAGCCTCTTGTAAAGTATAATAGTTATATTGCATAATGTATAAATTACAGCTACAGTAAGGAAAAATCCCTATTCCTGAGAGGCCACCCAAGCCGACATTGAAACTACATATTATAAAATCATGGCTAAGAACCGCTTGCTACAGAGATGAAGGCCGATCAAAAAATAGGGTTAAGGAAAATGCTAATACTAAATAGTTTTGAAGTTGACATACTATAGATTATATTATATAATTATATTGTTTTAATGTTTTTACTTTAAATTTTAACATTTTTAATTTTTTACAAGGTTAATATACAAAACAAATTAATATCTCTATAGTTGAATATCTGATAAGAGTAGTAGCAATAAAACTTTTTTTAATTATCCTATTTGTCTTTATTTATTATTTTAATTTATTTTTAATGTTTGGTGACAAATGAGATAATCATGATATTTGGTTTGCCACCTTGATAAGTTGCCAATAAAAACCCAGCATTGGTCCAATATTGGATGATTGTAAAGAAAATGTTGATTAATAGTTGGATATTGAATGGTACCATGTTGGCCCATAGTCGACATACTAATCATTGGCCAGCATATAGCCGCTGTGACATAAAGATTCTGGCTTGATGTTGTTTACTGATGTTGACCCAACATAGTGTTAAGCGGGAGCAGTATGTTTAGCCAACATTAGCCCAGCATAAAAATGTTAGCTGGGTAAGTTCAGTAAGAGAGAGACGGTTAGTGCAATTTAGTATTTAATTCTAGCATATACTTATAATGGGATGTACGGAACATACCAATACAATTTCAATAAGAGCAAGTGGTCCTAAAAAATGCGACAGAAGTATATTTCCATCTTATTTATTTAGATACCCCTTTCTTTCTAACGAGATGCATAGAATATCCGAATTATCTGGCGGCAATTTTAAAATTACGCTACTGGAAAGCCTAACCTAACATAGTAGACGATTTGGTTTCTACAATAAAGAGCATTTTTTGTGTGGTTATGCTATTATTGTGATTATTGGAGTGTAGAATACAAAAAATAGCATAAGTTCTCTTTTGAAAGCCGTCTTTTTTTAACAAAAAGTCATAAAGAAAGTAACACTTTTTTAAAATCAAAAGAAACTAATTGCGAATTCTGAAGTTCTTTGTGATCAAATTTCGAGTTACAAGATCAGTATGAAAAAAATTATGTGTACAACATGCATGAAAGCATTTTTATTTCACTGTTTGATTGGTATTTTTGTTACTTGTACAAATAACTGTTATGTAATCTCAATTTCATTTATACATATATTTAATTTTTAAGAAGTTAAGATTTGAACCGAGGCCAAATATTCTTTATGTCAATTAACTTGAGAATTAAATATCAAGCCTGGCAATCTTAAATGATAACAACAAGCACGCGACACGTTTTAATTCGTGATACACGTGACACATATGAGCAAAGCATGTAAGTGTCAAAACCGTCAAAACATAGGTAAACAAACACGCGAAAGCGAACGGAAGTCACGTATTAACGCATGCGCATTGTAGGTCACACTTAGCACACGGTTAGACAGAAAGGTATCGTTTTATCTCACTTTAATCGAGGACCATCAACACACTCTTCTACCTTCCGTATACCCCATTATAAGTATGTGAATTCCAGAGCTTCATAACCTACAGAATGGAAAATAAAATTGTTGTTTCTTCGTTAATTATTATTAATAGGAATGTAAAAAAGTCTAAAGAATCCAACCGAATTTAAACTGTACACCGCCAACCGTTCCGAAATAGTCACATGTGGAACCACCGTGCTTTCAGTGAACTTCGAAATTACCAACTTCGAAATTACCATCACATTCCTGTCGCCAAATCAAATACCCCAAAGACTGCCACTGTCACGACATCTTTAGGATCCTTTAAATTCCCAGTGATGACTTTCGGCCTGTTCGGTGCGGTACAAACTTCTCAACGTTTTATGGACAAAGTACTCGAAGGACTTGATTACTACTATTGCTATATATCCGATATTCTAATCGCGTCCTCAATTCTCGCAGAGTATATTCGCCATGTGGAAACAATGCTTCCATGCTTACAAGACTACGGCGGCGTTACGTTACGTTGACTAAGTGCGTTTTTCAAAGCAGTAAAATTGAACTTCTCGGTTACGCGATCGCCATCGGTGCTGTTCTGGAGCAATACGCTCACTAGAGCCAAAATTTACAAAGCCGGCAAATTCTGGATGGACTCGAAAAGCCCAAGCGGCTCGACAGGGCTAAACCGCTGAACGGCTCGACAGGCTCGAAAGACCTGACAGGAATGAACGGCACGATTGACCCGACGTAAGCCTGATAGATTTTCAAGCTGAGACACGACCTTACCCAACGAAGAATCACGTCCTGTCTACGGTGTAGTACAAAAATCCTCCTCTTCGACTTAGTATGAAAATAATTATTGTCCGGCTCAGTACGAAGAAGATTTAGGTCCGGTGTAGTACGAAATCGTCCGCTTCAGATAACTACAAAAATAACAGCCGAAAAGCCCGACAAGCTCGACAGGTTAGACAAACCTGAGAGTCCCGAACGAACCGAAAGACGCAAATGGCCCGACAAGTTCGAGAAACTCGAGCAGGCCGAGAGGCCCTAACAGCACAACAGGCCCTACAAGTCAGATTTTTAAACTAAGACCCGGCCCAAGCTTCGAGTCGGGCCAGCCGCAGCAGCGCCTACGACCGAGAGCTGCTGGCGTTTCCGCTTTATGCTGGATGCCCGACGAGTAACTTCCCGCACAGATCACAAGTCCCTTACCTTTGCCTTTAGACAACGGGCTGATGAAGCATCTCTCCGCCAGCTACGACAACTCGACTTCATAGATCAATTCTCCACCGCTATGCAGTACGTCTCTGGTAGTTTGCTCGTGTCCAGGACCTGGATCTCGACATGCAGCATCTGATAGCCCTTCCACACTCCTCTTCACTAAAAGTCTTTGACTCAGCGCACCAGCTATTGCACTCTGGAACCCGAGCAACACTCAAAGCCATCTGAAACCGTTACGTGTCTATGAAAAAAGATATCGCAAAGTGCTCTGCTACCATACCAAACGCCCGTTGCATATCTCAGGCCCGTTTCCAACACATCCATTTGAATATCGTGAAGCCTCTTCCAGCTTCTGGAGGATTCAAATACATCTTAACGATGGTCAATCGCTTCAGCAAGTGGCCCGAATCAGTTGCCGCCGTCTTCCACGCACACCAGATAGCCCACTTTGGTTCGCCGCAGACAGATTAATCAACTTTACTGGAATGACACGAGCCTGCATCTCAGCGTACTGACCTCAAGCCAATGACATTCTGCACCGTAACCTAGTGTTGCCAATATTTTATCTTATAGAAGCGTCAGTTCCGTTCCATCAAAGCGCCATCTGAGATGAAAAAAAGCGCCATATTAAGCGCGAATTTAATTTTCGGTATAATTTCCATTTAAACAATATCATGTATATTCTCAGTTCGTTTACTAGAGGGCACTACTGTCGAATACTGGTTCAAATTGCACATGTATTAAGATTCCCTGTAGAACTTGTATTGCTGAGATGCAATACAACTAGAGATAGTTATTATATTTTAAAGTCAAACAGATTTAAACTTAATTTTTAAGCGCCAAAAAATGCACCAAGCGCCAATGAGAACTTTTGCTCGCCATGATTATCCCGCAAAACGCCAATTTGGCAGATAACCGCCATTGTTGGCAACACTGCCGTAACCTTAAATCCGCTATTATGTGCCACCAAATCGACGACAACCGAGATGCTATACGATTCGCCACTCGGCGTACCAGGCGAATTTCTCTTCGAGCAAGGACCAACTCGTCGACACACGATCATCGTTCACCCGAGCTTGAATACGTGTTCATATGTATTCTTGCGAGACAACACCGTTAAAAAACCGCTCCAGCCCATTCACCATACAAGTCAACGGCAAGAACCACCGCCCGAAGTATCAACACCGCTTATTACATCGTCACGCGGCCGTCCAATTCGCCCCCTAGTACGGTTTTGTATCTAGCGTACTTGGGGAAGGGGGGGGGTGTTACTATGGAGATCCGGCATCCGAATATTGCACACACTCGCGTGGTTACTTTAGGACGACCTATTTGCCAGATACGAGAGCGCCCTGCGTACAGATCTCTTTCGTGGCCAACAACCCATCGGGAAAAAGTTAATTTATTTAATTCTATTTAAAAAACGTTTATTGTGATTATTATACATTAGTAGCTCTGAGAGTTAACCACGCCTATTCTTTTACGCGCGTTTTATGAATCAAGTAGCGGGGTTTTAAAAGAACATCGTGCTGGATACTACACTACGCTGCTTGTGCAGTACATGTCAAAATAGCAAGCTCTAGGAGTTGCTTAGAGAGAGCGAGCAATAGAGTTCACAAATCTGTTAAAGTGAAACATCTGACTCTTATTTAATCTGTGGTGCCATGAACACATATTGAATAGAAGTCAAATGTTTCACTTCGACAAATTTGTGGATTCTATTGCTCTCTTTATCTCTAAGCCACTCCCAGAGCGTGTTGTTTTGACATCTACTACGCAAGCAGCACAGCGTGGTATGCACTTTTCATAAAACGCGCATAAAACAGTAGACGTGGTAAACTCCCAGAGCTGCAAATGTAAATGTGCAAAGACAAAAAAATGGGAACATTGGTAGAATAGGGAGTGAAATACCACGAACGGCCAATTACAGCAGGTGCACTTTTTAACCCCCTTGAGCATAGGCAACCGCACGTACATTTCAGCTTTCTGTCAAGTAAACCTACCATCCCTACTACTAACATTATAGGTATAATCGGTATAATTTAATACTATAATGTAGTATATCATGCTGTTATTACACGTGATCGTGGGTTTTTGTTTCCGTTTTCCGTGATTTTACGTTTGACTTTGATCAAATGTATTAGTTATAGTTTATTTTGTGAAAATAAAAATGTGTGTAAACTATGTCTTATATTGTTGTCTTTTATTATCATTATAATACGATTACATATGCTATAAAAATGCACGTTCTCTTGGTGAAATCTAGCCAAATCCAATTCCATTTAACCAAGAGAACATGTAAAGTAATAGATCAATAAATTAATTTAATTTGATTAATGAAGGCTAAAACTGTAGATTATTAGGAAGGTGTGTTATGAAGGTAAAGAATAATATTTGATTGATTTTATAATAATGAATGGTTTAACCACTATTGCTTAAAAGAATCTAAATTTAGTTTCTGTATTCAGACGAATGGAATTGTAAAACTTGACTGCATTATATCTAAAACTTCTTTAAAATAAGGTAGTTAGGTCATAGGGAATTGTAAGGATGCGTCTATATCTGGTATTCAACGAATGAACTTGGGCTCTAGGCATTAATTCAGAATTAAGAGATGTAGAAAAAGATTTAAATGTACTATTAAGAGAATATATGAATTATCCTACTTGATAGTTCCAACGATTTTTCATATTAAGCCAAACAAGTTCATTAATTTTTAGTGAAAGTGTGATTCCAACAATTTAAATTTCATATAAACCAACAATACCAATTTTGTACGTTTTGAATGCAATACTTGTCATCAGCATCAAGACGTAATAAACAGTTTTTTTAATTTTTTATTTAATGTAAAAATAACTAATTTAAGAGTGGTTTTAATACGAGTAAATTACACGGACATTGCATTTTTAGAATTTAAAATATTTATAAGTAGGTAAATATCACAGATATTGTGGTTCTGTATATTATAAAAGGACACGATGCATTCTGCAACTACTGCTTGTTGGGTTGCATATATATAAGGGAGTTAGAAAGTGCCCCTGCTGTAAATAGCCGTTCGTTGAAATACCTGACCCTAATTTAATCTGTGCCATGAATTGACATGGTTGTCATGTTTATTATTTAACATAATTTTTGCCTTTAATGTTACTTTCAGAAGGGCTACTGCTGGTTAAATTAACATTTTACTTGTCAATTCTAATTGCAAGCAATTTTCGTGATAGTATTACTAAATACTTCATTTACGTATTTGACATTAATCTTTTGAAATTTCGCACTTGCAGGTTGTTAATATCTCATGTTGTCAGCCTCTCCCTGATTTTAAAATCTAAATCAAACAAATGTAATTTTTTACCAGTAATGCGGCCACAAAAATACATAATTGCAATTTATTGTCAAATTATTAAAGACCTACAAGTTTATTGAAATTATCCTACATCGTTATTTTAATAAAGTAATTTTAGCTAATGCAGATTTGGCAATGCAGCCAATGCAATATGCTAAAAAAATATAACCTGAAACTCATTTTTACTGTCAAATTTGCATGGCCAGCACTACTGTTTCATAATTTCTTTTGCGATCCTTTGGGTTAAGTTTAGTTTCAAAAGTCTCGAACAATGATGTATTGCTTATAAATATATTTTCAGCTTATTACTTTGTATTTTTGTTTCCATGTAGTACGTAGGTAGATAAATTTCGATATTCTGGTCATTTCTTGTCAATTTGACATACCGGGTGATTCAAAAGGTGCGGACATAACTCGAAGGGCTCATTAGACAAGTGACTTTTAGAGTAAAAGACTATAATGTAAATGTACCCATATTCGGGTTTTAAGAATTGCTCGATAATGAGAAAAAACTGGTTATTTAGTATACTGAATCTTAAAAAAATAACTGCTTAACAGAAAGCAATCAAAAACCAAATAAAGATCACAAAATGGTTGCCTGCATGCATGCTTCACATCAAGGAACAGGTGAATTCTGTAAATTGCGCAATTGCTTGGGCCGTTGGCGTCTATTGGACTTAAGATTGGTAAATGAGCTGACCATGAACCCTCTGGCCTAATCCCATTGCTGGTACGCCTTCCTTAAGAATAGGCAGAGTTTCTTGGGCAAACTAGGTAGTTCCGAGCCTTAAAACGATGTTGCATGTTATAGGGTTCAATTAAGTGACCATAAATGATACTAGCTCATAGATTTAAGCTAAACCGATTTTAAAATCTGGTTTCCTGAACTTCATGTGGAAAGTATAGTTGGTTGCAGTCACAGGAAAAATTATTTTTTTAACCTTTTTACAGCCGTAGCTAGGAGGAAGTTTTGGGGGTTCAACCCCCCCCTCTCCTGAAATCTTAACTACGATTGCTGTTTTAATAACTGTATTGTTCATTACAAATTTTTTTTTATTGAGCACAATAGGACCCCATGGGCGCTGGTGCAACCTCCCCCCCCGAAATTCAATCCTAGCTACGGCCTTGCTTTACAGCAATATGGTTATTTTCAGAAGTAACAAAGTTGTGGTCGTTTTTCTATTATAATTTCAAACTTAACACAGCTGGTCATTTAACCATTTAACTGTCTCTGTAACTGCAGTAGTTTCCAATTGGGAACTACTAAGACTACTAACTAAGATTCGTACCTATACTAAAGATTGCAAATAATCGACTATATTTTATGGGAAAAGATTCCATGAAGAAAATTATTTTTATTTTATACCCATTAATAAACTTGAAAGTTAACAAATAATCCACATACTACCTATCACAATTCATAATTGTCAAACTTCACATCACAAACTAACTGAACAATTCTTTCTAAATTATCATTACAAAAAAAATTACAATTAAGATCTCTTAATAGTGGTAGGTACTAGACTGCACTAAATCTATACAAAAAGTATGAAAGATTTATTTTACATTTAATAAATAATAAAGCCAATAACTGATAGCGATGCTTTATTCACTATCGCTCAAGTCTCCATAAAGGAGCTTATTTCTATAACGAGCAGACAAATCCTGTAGCACTGCTGTGTGAATACGTTTTTCATTTGCTGTAAAAACAAATCTGTGTGATGAATCTAAATTAAAAATTAAATTAGCCGATTTATTTTCTTTTTCCATTTGCAATCTTCTTTTTTCCCTTTGTTGTTTTAATTTATTCAGAAAGTTATCTTGAGTGAGCGTTAACAAGTCTAAAGCTTCGGTTATATTTATAGGTTTATCCTTATCAACCTTTAAACTTCTCTGATTCTTTTTCTTGTAAATTCTGGATTTGGACCTTTCTTCGAGTTCATATAATGCTTTAGGAATTCCTTTAGCAACGCTTCTAGTTATAGGTCTGTTTGAAGATTGTGAAAGTGGTTCTGATGATGATGGATCGGGTTCACCTAAAGCTTCAATTAAAAAACCATCAGTTTTATTTAAAACATTAGATGTAAAAGTTTCAAATATATCGTTATTAACAAGTAGTACTTTACTTGAGTTGTTTATGGTTTTATTATTTGGAATAACTTCATTAGTATATTCCATTTTCGAATTCTTGTCGTGCACACATAACTGAGTTTCAGGTTTCTGATGTTCACTGGTAGATTCCATTGCAGAGTTGTTTTTACATAAACTTAATTCGTATTCTGGACAATATGTTGCGTCAGAATCACCTCCAGTAGGCTCTTCAAAGGTATCCATATTAATTAACTAAAATCTTTAATGTTATTCAATTTATATACATACATATAAAACTTACCATCAAGCTGGTTACTAAATTTCAGAAATGTAAATTTATACAATCTATGCAAAACAGTTTTATGCAGTAGCTGCGTATTTATTATTTTCTATTGCTTATTATTTTGGAAAAATTACAATTTAAAAGAAACAATTTAAGGAAATTCTGAATTCGTTAAAGCAAATACTGCGGCAAAACTGTAGGAGGTAACAATTGAAGGTTTTCTTGTGTATGAATCGTTTATGATTTATTGGAAAATTGGCAACTTGACATTTTTTAAAATTTAAAATTATTCACACAAGAAGTATGAAAATTTGTTTAAATTTAATTAACTTTTAGGAAAATCAAGATCTTTTATTTTTAACTAGCTGCCCGCCCCGGCTTCGCACGGGTGGAGTACCTAATGAAAAAAATAAGACAATTTTCCATTTCGAAGTTAAATTACGATTAAAATAAAAGAAAAATCTTAAGAATTTATATACTTTATTGTAAAGCTTTGTAATAAACCACATTTTTAGTTTTTCCATTTGGACAGTACAAAAAATTCCTTACATACACTTCGACACTTCGCCACCCTGTCGGCGGCGCCATCTATTGTATTCTTCGGGAACCACTCGAAATGACGTATAAGAGAAAAAATGTTTTTTTACGTCTTTCCGTACATTTTTTTGAAAATTTTCTTTTATACAAACCTTCTCCTGATAATAACAAACACAACAAAAAAAGAATTATCCAATTTGGTTCAGTCGTTGTGAAGTGATACGCCTTCATACATTTTTGCGATTCATTTTTATTTATATAGAAGATAGATAGATTGAAAAGAAGTAAAGATGAATGAAGAATTATAAAATACAGGACTGTGTATATGCCGTTCATGATTATTCTGTCCTAAAATCTTCGGTCACAGACGGTCATGTTTCATAGTGTAGTTTTAAAATTCAAGGTTATGTAATTCTAAAGACATTTAATGTTGTACATATTTTTAAAAAAAGATATTGGAATAAAATAAAAACACTGTTCTAAGAACTTATGGTTTACATTTTGACATTATCGACAAAACAGATAGTCAAGTAAAACACCTCGCACAAAAAATGTATGTTTATTTTTCTAAAATTATTGCAACTGTGGGATATTTACATTTATAGATAATCTTCAACTGTAAACCTCAGGAATCTATAAGAATCTTGTAGGTTATGTTTACTAATCGCTTATGCTAATTTCTTATCTTTATAGATGGAAACAAATAAGAAAACAACTAAATTATTTATTAATACTGTGTTTAATCGTCTTTAAGTTACAAACTACATAAAAATTGATCTACTTTTATTGACAGGTAAGTCAAAAAGCACTACATTTTTCAATCTGTGGTCATGTGGTGATTAGTTAATTTTTCTTATAGATATTATAATTAATTACCAACTATGTATAATGAATTTTGAAATGAAGTACTTATGTTCTATGATGAAGATGCAGTGCATAATATTACATTGAAAACTTCTAAAACAAGTGGTTCTAGTAAGTTAATAAATGGGTTGTTACCACAGTTACCATACATGTAAAAAATGCTTTTACAAGAAGAAATTGAGAAGCTCATCCTCTTATCAGAGATTGTGATGAACATCGGAAGACCTCTAATTTATTGCATGTTATTTAAATCTGATGTTTTGCTACAATCCTGTTACTGTAATTGTTAATAATAAAAATAATAACTTATTATGTAAACATAACATAACCTTACAAGTTACAAGTATCAACAGGCGCCTGTTGTCTTAGCAGCATTAAGTTCTTTTTTTTATGAGACGAAGATTATGTATGACATTGGTTAAAAAATTATTATAGGTCAGTTGCTAATTGATTTGGTGTAACTAAAGCTACAGTTTGGTTTAACTTTTACAAAATTTGTGATGTTACGTTAAAAGTGAACAAGCAATTGATGGCCATAATAATAAAGGCTTAATATAGTTGTAGATGGATTTGCTCATAAAGCTGAATTTCCAAGTGAAAGAAACAGTTGAAAATATTCAAAACATCGAAAGACTGTATAGGTGTAGGATCTATTCATGGATTTCATATATCTTATAACAGCATTGAAAGAATCTCCACTATCATTAGAATTGCCAGATCTCCTATTTTTAATAGGAGTCTTACTTTTGGGCCCAATCTCATATCACATATTCAAATATGAGACAAACAAAATCTCTTATATTGAGAGAAAAAGTTCATATATTTCATCTTTTTAATTAATTATTATCATCAGTGATAAAATTAATGTGACAAAATTGGTCTGGTATTAAATAAGATTCTCACAATATACAAAAATGAAGAAATAATTTTTAAATTTTTCCAAAGATAAAAAGTGATAAATTAATATTATTATTGAAGAAGTTAAAATACATGAAGTAAAATACTTTTACCTAAGCATTGGTTGTGCACAAAACATATTATTCTTAACAACAAAAAATAACAAACAAGTATGTGTTAAAAACACAACTTTGTTATATTAATTACTAAATTCATGTTAGGGGATTATAATTTGGATACTTTAAGTTGGTAGGGACTGTTTTCCCTAGTAACAACCTTCACGATGGGCGTGGTAGCAGAGGGATGAAATCAGAAGTGTCAACATGTAAAACGTTGATAATCGTTTATTTACATTTTCATGATCAATAATATTGATGTATATTGTTTATGTAGTTTGTACACGAATTTAATAAAACTAGTAGTGATAATATATGTAAATAATTTAAAACTTAATTATACACTAAACTTATTAATTTAGAAATTTCAGAAATGGTCATATTTTGGTCGGTTTAAATATCATAAGTTTATATTTAATAATACTTTATGAAAGGTAAGCAACTACTTTTTGTTAGTTCAGCATATTCTTCCTCTACAACCTCTTTTTTATTCAATGCTATTTGAAGAATAAAATAAACCCATGAAATAGAAAATTTCTATTTTATCTTCTTTTCACATTAACAACTAACTTCCTAACCTCACTATCTTTGACATTGACAATTTACTTTCTAACCTCAGTTTGACTTTGACAGCTGAATAATTTGACAAATTAATGTAATAAATAAATCCAAAATTAAGCTAATCTACTAAATTCCAGCAAGTGATATAAATTGTTTTGTAGCAAATTTTGTACGAGTTGGTTTTTAAAATGCTTAAAATTTCTATTTTTCAACAGAAATCTTGGTAATCTTAATTTTCTTCTCTGTAAAACTGGTTTATGGTAAGTATGTGGAGAAGAGCTGAATGAAGCAATGGAAGGAGGAAGCAATTGTGGAAGGGATGCAGAAGACAAGAACTAGGCTCTAGAGCTAATAGTTGGAGGACATGCTATTGTTCTCATTCATGGTGAAAAGGCCCAAGTACACAGGTGTTTCGCTGCTGAAATATTAAAAATCACATAAGGCAGGCTACAGGTTCTCTTTATGAAGAAATTTTCAAGAGAAATCACTTAAAAACAACTGAGGAATACATCGTTACCTGTGGCTACCGTCTTCAAGAAAGGGAGATTTGCAGGTTCCCTGCACTTCAACGCAGACTTTTCTATGTTCAATCAGTATTGATTTTCAACCAACTTAAAAAGTTATGTAGGCCTAATTTTAATAAATTAATCAAATTAGCACTGTTTTGAGAAATGGTTTATTTTACCCCAAGTCCCCATATAGCACACGGACATCCTATGAACGTCCATTGAATGTCCAAATTTCGACGGCCGGTTGTCCAGTGGACGTCCAATTTTTGACTGACGGACGTCCAATGGATGTCCAGTAGACGTACATTTGTCACAACTTTGGATATTCTACGGACGTCCGTTACTGGACGTAATTTGTATATTTTTTGTACGTAATTTAAACATAATTCGGACAATTTTTGGACATAATTCGGAAGATTCTTGGATATGGTTTGGACGATTTTTGGGCATAATTCGGACGATGTTTGGACATAATTCAGACGACCTTTAGGCATAATTTGGACGATTTTTTGACATACTTCGGACGATGTTTGGACATAATCTGGACAATGTTTGGACATAATTTGGACGACCTTTGGACATAATTTGAACGTTTTTTTGGATATAACTTGGACATATTTTGTAATACCTTTGGATGCAATTTTTTATGGAATTTGTACATCCTTTGTACATGCAATTTAAACGTTCTTTGTGGATATAATTTGGACATTCTTTTTTTTCTAATATTGTTGAATGTGATTTTTAATGTATTTTATTTATATGCAATTTGGCGACATTTCATGAATGAGATATATTCATCACAAATAAATAAAACCTGGTGTGGATATTATAGTTTATTATTCCATTAAAAATAATGCTTTTGCTCAAACTACTACTAAAAGTGATTTAGAGAAACAAATGTGAATAATATTATAGTAATAACTGCTGATACACTTGATTAGAAAGTTGAAACCATTATATTGTAATTACATTAAAATCATAATTAAAATTTAAATAAAATATCAAATCTTAACAGGACAAAACTTGTCGCCTTGATAATAATTTGTAGAACATTTAAATCTAAACACAAAGAGTACGGTTCAATATGTATTTAACTAACACATCTTATAATTTCAAACTGAAAATACCATTATATACATTGCCTTGGCCATTATTTTAGCAATTCATATCAAAATAATCACTTTTATAATAACTTTCATACCAAACTTGTTTATATTAACCTATTTGCCATGCCATTTGTGTAAATTTTGTATTTTGATTTCTTATGCTATAAATTAATGCATTCTGCAGTACCCTGGATTGCACGATCACCTGATCTAACACCGTTAGATTTCTTTCCTCTGGGGTTATGTCAAGAATCATGTGCTCAGCCAAAATTTTGAAGATGAACAGCAATTATTACAGTTGGTCACAGCAGCGTTCAACACAAAAAAATCAAAACCAAAATAACCCTATCATGTTTACATCATTAGAATCGTGACAACAAGAGCTATTCAAAGCAATTTTCAATTGTTTTTCGGCCTATTTAAAAACATTAAGTTGATGATGGTTACTAGAAATCGAAACGTTGTACAAGAATTTTGTTAATGTATTTTAATAGAGAACAAAAAGTGGCAATGGAAAAGTGGTTTTAGTTTTCGGATATCTCTTCAAATAAAGGAAAGAAAAAATAATAAAGAAAATCGAGATATCTACTTTTTTTAAATATCTCTGAAACTATCCAAGATATCTAGATTTTGCAAACGCCAACAAAAAGGTCCTATAAATAGCCAACTTTTATCCCGTTTAACCGATCCTGTATCTCTTACTGTTTCCAAGATCCCCATGCTGTGCATCCTTATCTTGAACACACTGTATATGTGACTACATAAACAAGAACCATTTAAGTGTATTTTCAATAGTATTAGCTATAAGTTCAATATTATATTTTTATTGTAAACGCTTTTTCATCAAGAATTAAGGCATTGATTTTCTTAATCAAGAAATAATAATAAAATAGGGACGTATAATATTTATAATTATAAAGTTATACAGAATTTAATTTGTATTTGTTTTAAAGACATGTCATGACGCCTGTGGTTGCCAGCGTTGCCAGGACGCACACGCAGAAGCAGTAAACAGCAAAGTAGTACCAGCATAAAAGAAATCAATAACACTCCAACCAACCAAAATGGACTAAATCCTGAAAAATGAGATTTATTTTTGATTGTGCAAATATGTCAGATTTAAAGAGAATTAGTAATGTTCTTATATCGCCATTCTTTGTGCCATTTATTTTGAGTATAAGCCGGTCAAAACGTTATTCGCCCTTAAAAAAGCGCCAGTTTCGGGGAAGATCTCCACACCTGGCAACCTTGCAAACTGTAATCTGTGCTGTAGTGCCGTAACGGTTGTTTTGCGATAGCGCACGTACGCCACATAACAAACGCACGTGTATTCAAACGCATGTCGAACTGAAAGCGTCTTTTTTACCGTTTCCGTTGGAAATGAAATAAATGTGATATTTAATTTTGTATTGTGATTTAACGACTGATTATATTTAAGAAATATCCTGCCTTTAGTGGTTTCCTGTGCTTGATCTTCGTTGCATGAAGAAAGAACATAAACCACACGACATATAATCGTCACAATTAATGGAAGTTAGACAATCAAACTCCAATGCAGTAATCGGACAGAGGACAATAATTGTAAAAGAATTAATACAGCATCCAAGCTCAGATACCGCATACATTAGTAGGCAAATCATTACGGAAGAAAGTTATGGTAAATATTGAACAGACACTTTTTTAGGTTATGTTTTTTAAATAACCTTTATTAATAGCCCCAGCAGGTGTTCCTGGCCAGTGCATACTTTTGAAGAAAACTAATATAGAAAGTGGAATTTATCTCAACACTAATATTGCACTTGTTACAAATGAAGCAGTATACGTTAATGCAGTAGTTAATTATAATAACTTGAAACGCGATTGTGATAATTTAACTGATGAGACACCTATGGAAGTTGATTTGAATTCTAGTAGAGAAGAATTAATTAATACAATTCGTAATATTGAAGAACATAATCTTAGGCAGAGAAGAAACGAAATGCCAAATCTTGGAAATATTGAAACGTCCAGCATGTTAGTTCCAATTGAAAAACCATCAATTAGTGCTTTTGCTAGACATTTACTGATCCTTATTAGTTTAATAGCAATACTAGGTGTTTATATGACAATGGGAGGAGGACATGCATTACGCGTTCAGAAGAAGTTGCAAATAGAAAATTTGAAGAGTGACCTAAAAGAGTCTTTACATCATCAAGATGAAGCGTTAAATGTTATAATGAAGAACATTGACAGGATGGAATATTGGAAAGAAGGAATCAAAGTGTTACCGTTTATTGGAACGACGGGTGTTGGAAAAACATTTACTGTGAATATAATTAAGAAACATTTTGTTTCTCGATTCGTACACGAAGTTACTAATATACGTGATCAACAAAAAGTTATTGATAAACTACAGGGTTGTTTTTGTAATCTAATTATAGTTGATAATTTAAAAGCATCTGATTTAAGTAGCTTTTTAGGTTTTATAGAGAACTTGCCTAAATCATACGATATTTTGATTATTCCTATATTTAATATTCATGATACGACTGATGGTGTAACATATCATGTTAGTGAAGAAGATTTTAAATTGATACGTGAGAAGTTTGATGCATCCAATCTTTATTACGATTTAGTTATTTATGATGCATTAGACTATCTTACTATTGAGAAATGGTTGCGGAAACAGTTGTATAAAAAAGATATTGATGAATGTAGACATGACATGTTAGTACAAAGTATTTTAAATCATGATAATGTAAAATATAAGGGTTTTAAAGGCTTAAACTTGAAATTGTTGTCAAGGTTAAATAATAATTAAATCATAGTAGTCTTAAGTTTTAATTAAATAAGACTGAAGAGTGTAGTACACTTCATGTGTTTTACATCCTGTTCTACTGCAATTAATATATTCTTAACAGAATGATTTTTAATGAGTTTAAGTGAATAAGTATTTCATAATAGGATTAAGTTTTAATTAAATAAGACTGATGAATTTAGTACTCTGTATGCTTTTGTAATTTGGACATAGAATGGTTAATATATTCTTAATGAAAATAGTCTATTGTTGTATTGTCAGTCTAGTTTCAGTGGGGGTTTTGATGTTAACTCCCTTAAAATTGTCAATGTATTTTGGCTTTAATTTACTTGATTCTTCGAAGGCGATCAGTCATGATTTTATCATTGCTACATTCAAGTATTACGACTTTTGAAGCTGCTGCTGTCAATCTAATTAAACCTATTTGTTTACAACAAGGAATTTTTATAAATATTTAGTAGGAAGGACGACAGATTCAACATTTATTGTAAATTAAATTGAAACTAAGTGTTTAAATACATAAATGAGCTTCTATGAAATGTCATGCATTGAAACTGTGAGGTGAATGTAAAGTATGGTAACTAGGGCAACTATCGAAACTATGCAGAGCTTCCACAACCTCACTTTTAAAAATAACTCGCCGAGTTACTATTTTAAAAATTTTATCGCTATTTTAGCTAGAGATGAGTTTTAAAAAATGTACGAATAAATTAGTATTTTATTTATTAAATTAAAATTAAATTCAAAACGATACACTAAAAAGGAATTGAGCTGGAGAAAAGCAAAGTCTGATCATTAATTATTGCTTTGCAAACGATATAAAAGTTTGATTTATAAAAATGTATATAGGATGTTAATAAATAAAACTAACAAACTGTTACGGAGTAATCAGTCTTCAAAAGTTGACTTTTGGGTGCATTTCCGTTATTTGCCTAAATATGAAAAATTCTTACTAAAAGAAATTGCATTCCCGATGTTCCAAATTTACATTTCATTATACGGGGTGTACTCTATAGCCGAATTATGTAATGTCAGTAGAAGAATAAAGAGAAACTTAATTTAACGTGCCTCAGTTACAGAATACACTCTATATAATCGAAAGTTGTTTAAAACCAAAACACACACTATAGGTATTATTTCCATACAATTTTTCTTAATAGGATATTGATATTTTGATAGACAACGATGATACATACAAAAGTTAACCAGTCTCTCCAGGCAATTTTGAATGCGATTACTTCATAACTAAGACGAATTGATCATAGGTTCAAAAGAAACCTTCTATGATCGTTATAAATTCTTTTTATCACATTTAAGTGAGAATAAAGTGAGAGTCTTAGTTATTCTTAGTATCTCAGTAAGATCACTTGTTCTTTTTACTTGCTGCCAGTAAGTTCAACTAAGATAGTTTACTCTCCCCTTACACCAACTGAGCTTGGTTTTTAACTGGCTTTGAACTAAGTTTGAATCGAAACGGGTGAAACATTTAGGATGGCGTACGTGGAATACAGGGGAGTGTTGAGTCTTGAGAATTAAGGTTATGTAAAGGTGGTTACCGTGGTTGTGTTGGTGCTTCTTTTTATATTATTAATTTATTATATCATGTTGAACATAATTTGTTCATGTAACTTTATACTGATGGATGAAAATAACAAATATATTCAAAATGAAAAAAATAAAGTCCTATAATTTTTTCTCCAGTCTTATAATAATAACTACTGTATAAACACTCTTAGTTGCTTTTAATAAATAATACATGCTATGAATTTAAGGTTATGTTCATTTTTTTTGTTGGTTGATCATCATATTTTACTGTAATCTGCACAAAGATTGTATTTGCCTGTTCTTGGGTGTTCTTTTTACTTCAGAGTAAGCAAGATTAGTTAAATCTTACTTCTATCTCAGCCCTAGACAATACTAAAAGAATAGATGCATATCTCAACGTCAAAATATTTTGGTAATAAAGCGCCCTCTGACGGCGTGGAAGAAACTAAATTTAAATTTGCAGGCATGGCGTTACTTACAAATTTAAATACAAATGAGTTTTTATTTCAATTTTATTAAATAATTTCAAAAAACATTCCTTCTGCAATTATTTACAAATTCTGTGAAATAAATCAGTTACTGAAATCAATCCATGTAATAGAAAACAGGAAAATAATCAAGACCAATATAACTTTTAGATACAGTTTTATTAATAACTTTATTAAATACAAAAAAAATATAGATATAAATAAAAAATACGTTCAACAATGAAATAGGTAACTAAAAGAATTAAATCAAACACAACGACTGGAAAACATCAACACAACAGAGCAAGCATAGGTTATAGAGCAAGATTCTGCGGACAACACGTGGAGATTAGAGATGGGTCGTTCATGAATGAGTCGTTCACAATAAACGACTCACTTAAATGAGCGGTAAACATATGACTCTTTTCGATTGAACGGTTCGTTCATTTGTTTATTCAGTTCAGTAGCACATAAAAGTGCATTTAAAGTTCGTACTGACTCTACTGAGGAGTGGGGAATGAACAAACGAAGAAACAGTGAGCTGAATATGTATTTGAACTTACACAGTTCAATGCAAGAAAGTGACGATTCTCTTTTGAACGCATACATGCTCGGAAAGTAGAAAAGCATGTTGAATTTCCAAGAGCAATACAAGTTTGGTGTATTTATGAATGATTATCGAAGTATAATATTTTCTAAGGATTATTAAATAAATAAAGCACTTCATTTCTATTTTCTAAGGAGTAGAAAAATCTAATAGAGTAGAGATCTTGAGAATTGACTAAACATTATTCAATAATTTAGGTGAGAATGATATCGCACCTATCGTACATTTCTACAGTAGTATGTATGAAACGTGCGTGCTTACACAATCAGTTCAAATGAACGGCTCAATGTGAACGACTCTTTAAAATGAGTTGAACGAATTGAACTGGCACGGTAAAAAGAGTCGTATATCCCATGACTAGTGGAGATATGGACCGCATGAGTTTACAAACCATCCCCACTCTTCACGGCGCGCAACACGTGATTAACGCTACACTAGCGCTTCCACTTCCTAGCGGCTTGGAAGAAACTAAAAACGCGAATGAAGGACGTTCATTAAGAGATATTTGTCTATTCTTTTAGTATTGTCTAGGATCTCAGCTCAGTAAATCTTTGTTGAAAGACGAAATTTTATAAAAAGAATACAGCTAATTATGTAACTAGAAAGTTTTGGTCGAGAAGGAAGAGACCTGCACGAGCCGGGTTTTCTAGTCGGGACTTTTTACGCGGCTCGGGTCGAAAGCTTGAGTTTTTATCTCTCAGATCGTCGGGTCTTTTGGACTTCTTGGCCCTTCGGGTCTATCGGGCTGTTTTGATCTGTCGGACCTTTTGGGTCTATCGGGTCGTTTTGATATATCGGGCCTGTCGGACTGTTCGAGTCATCGGGCCTTTTGGACTTCTCGATCCTTCGGGTGTATCGGACTGTTTGATCTCTCGGACCTGTTAGGCCTTTGAACTTCTCGGGCTTCTCTGATGTCGGGCTGTTCGGATCTCTCGTGCCGTTTGGGCCTCTTAAGCTGTTCTGACCTCGCGGGACTGTAAAGCCAATGAAGGATTCTTGAAGATTTCGGTCCGTGCAGGGCTTATGAGGAAGTACAAAATGAAAATGAAAGATAAGTTGTGAGTACTGCAGTGTTGACAGATATGGAGATTTTTCCCCAAACTGGGAATTTTTGAACTTTGTGGGGAAATTAATGAGGATTTTAAAAAAGGGGGATTTATTGGGGATAAATTAAAGATTTTGAGTAAATTTGCAACTTAGTCGTTTATTAATGGAAAAATAATGTTTTAAAAAGTTTTTAAAGTTTTAATTCTGTTATTGCAAGTCTTGGAGTAAATTCAAAATTTTATAAAGAAGTTTTCTGAAAAAATGATAAAAAATTTGTTTCTATTTGTTGCATACTTTTCTGGTAACTTATTGGAGAGAAACCAAGCTTCGTAAATAATACTGGTGTGCTGTTCCTGTTAGCAACCATTTATGATCGAAATGATTAAGGTTAGATTAACGTAGGCAATGTTGTTTACATTATTTTATGACAATTTATGTTGGAAATTGTTAAAAATTGATTGCCGTTACGGTAATTTCTTAAAGGTACGTATTTCTAGGTGTTAGTTGGCATTTGTGATCGAAACGTATAGGATGACCTACCTTTGACAATATGCTATCATTTACGGACCTTGGAGGAGAACTCCATCGTCCTGAGGGTGATCACACTGTTTCTACAACAGTGAAACATATCGTTAGAAACAATAATAAATATTACAAATCTTCAAATTTGGAAATTTATGCCAGCTCTGGCAACGTTGATTATAGCTATAATCGCCCTTTCCTCCACTATTTTGATACATTTGACTAAGTTTAACGCAGCTTTATCTGATTTTAACAAGAAGAAAAAGGACAAAATCGATTGTCATGGTAATTCAAAAATATTTAAGTTTAAGGCTGTTTCGTCGTGTCGAATAAAATTTTCTAAACCAAGTCATTCTAATATATTTGGTAAGATATGTTATAACAAATATAAAACTACGATTATTTTTTATATATAATGCTTAACTCTTAAAATTGATAAAAACGCTTGCAAGATATTTTCCTACGAATTTTAAAAAACGGTCCAGCCTCCAACGAAGATTCTTTGTATCAAGAGTGAATTAAGTTAATACTTTGTAACTATCTATTTTTGAAATCAATATATTTTGTCATGATCGAGTAAAAATAAATAAATAAACACCGCTATTCGGTTGAAAGTAAGGTCTAAGTTGAAATGTAATTTACGTAATTCCTAATATTATTAACATGGCATTATTTATATCATAACGCAGTGAAAATATAGTTCTACCATTTTTATACACAAAGCAAACATAAAAGCAACAAGTTTTTACAATTCGTAGGAAAATGTATGACCTTTGTAAAATGTTTTCTTTCCTTACTTGTCGCTGTTTCACTCGGTTCATCCCTGCCTACGTAGTTTTTATGCATATTGGTTCAGGATTGGCTGTAATTAGAAGGGGAATACAGACTTATATACACCGTCCACGATGTTTAGGCTGCAGTCTCACTGCAAACACTACTATCAATAACCATCCACTAGCGTCGATTAACATCGACTAAAATATTGTAGTTCAGTCTCACTACATACAGCGGTATAAAACAAAATTTCAAATTTCCCACCTCCTTTATTTAAGATTTATGATATGACATTTTGGTGTTGTTTACACTAACCTAACCTTGCTCTTCTGTGACTTTACTTGTGAAAATCACTAACTTGATTAACTTTTAAAATGTTTATTTTTCTGGAGTAGGTGCAGTAGAATGGCAGGATGCAACGATAAAATCAAATGATTACCCATAGAATAAGATTTAAAATTATTATTGTAATTACAAATAAAAGGTACATTTTAATCATGTATTTGATTTAGTGTAATTTATTATGTAAGCTTTTTAAAACTTCCAGTAGCGCTCTGGTCATACAATTTGCGCCTTTCTCGTACTAAACTTATTAATAAATCAATTTTAGCTGACAACCATGCTACATCTTTCGGCATTTTAAAAATTATTTCTAACAAAAAAATCACAGACTTATAACCTATAAAAACCCACGTGCTACAACTATGCAAGCAAATGAGCAAGTATAAAACAAGGAAAAAAGAGAAATGAAACAAAGTAGGGCGAGCTGTGGTAATTTGCGCGTGTGCTAAGCTGACCACCACCGTCGAGCAACCACCAAAATTTCCAGCAGGTTGGAAATTATGGACTGATGGCTTGATAGTAATTGATGGACAAAGATTGTTGCAGTGAGACTAGCACGTACTAAATTGCTAGTGGACTAATTTAGGTCGATGGACGTCATTGGATGGCACTCGATCAGTGAAACTGCGGCCTTATGGGTCGTAATAGGCCATGTTATCATTTTGTTAGGTTGGAAGTGTTTTCTTTTTTTTTTGCAATTTGCCGTACCTGCGACTGTTATTGGCGCCGTTGCACGATCAAAAATTTTGCATAAACATTTAGTACCGATTAGTTTTGTTTTGTTAAAATGAAATAAAGTTTTCCTTATATTTGCAGAGTTACAAAAACAGACAACATCGTGAGGTCAAACTGTCATATAATCATAACCTTAAAGTACATTAAGCGTCAATAAGATTCTACAAGCCGAGTTAATAAATAAACAGTCCGGTTTTTAATACTCAAACTGTCATTTTTTATTTTTTTTTAAATTTTAACTAATGTGTTTCTATTATTTTAAAATTAATCCTAATACTCTTGGTACTTGTAATAAGTATAATAGCAAAACAAGTAATAATAAAATTGAAAATTAATGGTAAATGGGCCGATTTGATAAAAGATTAATAATAAATGAGTCAATTTGATAAAAAATTAATTAAAAAAATAGAAAGAAATTTAAACAAAAAAGTACAAACAGCCGGGGTTTAAAACCGGTTCATCCGCGTTCCAGGCCGACGCACCTACCACTCAGCTACCGAGAGCTCATTGTTGTTCGTCATCCTGGCGTGTGGTATTTATATTGCACCGAAAACTTTTTTTTACGGAATTTTTGTTATTTTTGAGAGATGCGTCCTACCGTTTCAGCAATACACATGGACAGTGGAATACTAGATACCTACTACCCACACATAAAAATTCATTGAATTTGGTGTTCCGGATGATGCGTGGTCCCCTAGTCAGTTAAATAATTAGATCAAAAACAGCCGCACAGATTTTAAAATCTGCATTTCATTTGACAAATAAGTTTGTATAATTTTTTATAAGAATGATAACATATAGTGGAGGTATGTATGTTGTAAAATAAATAATAAATTAAATTAGCATTATTTTTTAACTTAAGATAATTTTATACAATATATGAGAAACGTGCGCAAGTCACGTGGGGTGGGTGTTGCATTCTAGTGAATATTTGAAAGAGGGGTTAGTATAGGTTTGCCAGATTGTAAAAAGCAAATAATAGAAGATAAGATGGGAAAATATAGGAGATCACGTGAAAAACGTAAGATAGTTTAAGCATTGTAAGAAATAACAAATACAACTTTATTTCCACAATAAAAAACATAAAAAAACACTTATTTAAGCCTACCTAAGTAAATAAAAGTCCTTTTAATATGAAACAAACAATCAATATCACTTAATTAAAATGTTGGTTAGGCAACACACTTAACATAAACGAAAATTTAAGTCTGAAACATGAAATAAGTTGTTTTTTAAATTCTTTTGTTAAGGATTATAAATTATAATGGAAAACAGTAAAATATAGGAGATTTACTCCTATATTCAATAGTAAATAGGAGATAGGAGATTTTAGTTAAATGGCAACCCCAGGGTAGTAAGGGGAATACAAACTGACGGTCGTACTCCTAGTGACCCCTGGGCGGCAGAGGGTTATATGACTAAACAGCGTTAATGACCCTGTGTGCTATGTGTTTAACAATGGCTGTTTAATCTTGAATTAAACAGATTATTTTTCATTTTAAAAATTTAATTTCAATTTTCATAAAATTAAATCAAATCTAAAAAAAAATTTCAACATAAATTAATTTAATAAAAAAAAATCAAGGTCGTTGCACATATGAAAAAATGCAGTCACTATTATTATTGTATTGTATTTCATAAATGAACAATGTGCAAACAAGCAACATTGCAAATCTTACTGGCGCAACATAAACAAACTGTCTCAACTTACTTCCTATTACGATTAACAATGAATACAAAAAGAGTATAGGTCAGTAAGAAATTAAACTAGATTATAGAATGTAAATAAAATTGCAGAATGTATATATTTTAATTGTTACCTAGTTTGTAATTTGTTATTAATGTCCGCATGTCAATAATGTGTATAAGAAAAAATCAGGAATTAATAAATCAGTATCAATCATTCACTTGGTTTTTACTCGTCAAATGTATTGCCGGTAATAAGCTATTACTACTACCTTAATGAGACTGTGAGGCTGCAGTTCTCAGCAATACATGACCAAATAAACTTCTACTGAAGTTTGTTCAATGGACGTTCGATTTGGAGTCTGTTATAGTAGTTGTGACCTTTTAAAATTGCGAATAAACATGAATTACTAATTAGTACTCTAATATTTGCAAAACTGTTAAGGTCATTCTAACTGTTAGATGATAACGATACTGTAAACTGTAGAATATCACCTTATCCGTATTGAAAAACCAGTAACTTTCATTATGCTTTTTATGTTATCCACAACCAGAACTGAAATACTTTACAAACGTATTTAAATCATAAATATTTTTGATTTTCAAAAATATTGAAATATCTAATACCTTCATACCTTTAATAGTATTTATGCCTGAATTATTTTAGTATTTAAACATTTAAAGAATGTTTAAGTACCTGCTGCTGCTGGTAATTAAAGTCTTGCATTATTTAGCATTTACATGTTTTTTTCTCTTGCTATTCGAATACTTAAAAATTATTTATATATTTTTCAAATATCTATTCACTTATTGTTAGTTTCAAATCACCCAATTGTTCATAGCTGTGATGCCAGAACCAGTGATTCAAGTAGGGAAGTGTACTACCTAATATTGAATCAAAGTACTATTGACAGACTTATCAACATTAAATGGAGCTTAAGATATCCGGGTAGTTCTGTATTACTTTTAATAAAGCGTTTTATTTATTTCCTTTTTAAACACCCAACTGCTGATGTCTGTTGTTGCTAGAATAATATTGGTTTGAGCAAGAAAACACACCCTGTGCATTTACAACCCTATAATACATGACACTAAAAAGGATTTCGTCACTGCAAAGGCGTGTATGACGTTGTTACGTACTGAGTTTCCAAACTGGATATTTATTTTAAAAATACCAAACTGTTGATGGCTGTTATCCGATCTAGAATCACTGATTCCAGGAAGAAAATGCACCTGCTGTTAAACCTATAACAGTATTTGCTGTATCGGTAAACCTAAACCAGAGCTTAAAATAAGAGTAGTTACCTATTGAGGTTTAAAATCTTTTGTTTATGTATTTATAAAAAGTAACGGTTTCAATTTTGAAATTCCATTTTTAGTTAATTAGATAATCATTTTATTGTTTATTTGTTGTTCAATGCTAAGAAAATTAAAATATAAGTTATACAAACGCCTATAAAAAGAAATACGTTGCCTTTATTAGCAATAACCGCCTTAATTTTGCTAGGCATTCTGTCCACAAGTCTTGCACACTTTTCTGGTGAAATATTATCCCATATGTTCGGCAAGGGAGCTCTTAATTCAGATACTGTACGTGCTGGATTTTTCCGTAGTTGTTTCTTCATGTTATTCCAAAGTGTCTCGATTGGAGACAAGTCTGGACTAGAAGACGTCCATTTTAGTAGTGGAATGTTGTGATCCTGGAACCACATACGAGTAATTTTTGCCGTATGGCACGGTGCACCATTCTGTTGAAACATAAAGTCACCGTCATTCGTTGCACATTGTGCAATTGATGGTAAAAAGCTTTCTTCCAGAATCTCCTTGTACTTCTGTGCATTAACTGTTCCATTGATAAAATGTAATTTACCTACACCTTTTGCGGACATGCAACCCCATATCACGACTGATGCTGAGAACTTTAGTTTTCTTATTAGACAATCATTATGATATGCCTCAGATGATGTCCGCAACACTCTTTTGCGAGAATCACCTATGCGAACATCAAATTTATACTCAGCACTCCAAATTATACTTCTCCATTGTTTTTGAGACCAATTTTAGTGTTCTCTAGCCCATTTCTGTCTATTACGTTTTTGTAATGTCGTCAATAATGGCTTTTCTTTTCCCTGTCAGAAAAAGAGCATAAGTTACCAACAATCTTTATCCAAACAAAAGGATAATTGTTGCCTTATAGAATTTGTATCCTATTTTTCTTATAGCTCTCTTTGTTGTAGCCAACGAAATGTCCTTACCTATACTTTCCCCACACAAAACAGTCAGTTCTTTAGTATTGGACCGTCGATTTGTTTTTACAATTCTACGTAAAGCTCTCCTATTAGCTTCCGTAATTGTAGATGGTCGGCCGGTTTTGGTTTTTTGATCAACTCCACCAGTTGATTTATACAAATTGATAATATCTTGAACAGTAGAACGAGGCACTGAATGCAAAACTGACATGCGACGTGCTGAAATGCCTTTTTTTTATAGGCATTAATGATTGACAAGCGCAAATCGTTACTTAAAGCCTTACCACGAGGCATTATGCTTTAAAAATGAATAAATTTGTTCAATCAGTGTTTTGGTTTTACTAACAGGCTTGATTTCATGGCAATTATGATAAGCGGCCGAACTATTATGAGCCGTCAACTGAGCCACCATGTTTGTTATCCATTTTGTAAATTAAATATAATTTTCAATTTTTATAAGTTAAAAGTCTATATTTTATTGTAGTTGTAATAGTTTTGTTGAAACTTTCCACCATTTGTATATATTTCGCATTATATTAAAGCACCTATCCAAAAATGTGTGCCGGCCGAACTATTATGAGCCTGGGCTCCTATATGCGAGTCTAAATTTACAAATAAAAGCAGTTTACGAACACATGTACGCATTCATAGTGGCAAGCCTTTTGAGTGTAATATGTGCGATTCTAAATCTACAGATAAAAGCAGTTTACGAAGACATATGCGCATTCATAGTGGGGAGAAGCCTTTTGAGCATAATGCATCCGAATATAAATGTATATGAAAAACTGTATAGTCACAAGTGTATTTGCAGTGACAAAACTGTTTTACGTAAAAAAGCCATTCGTAATGATGTAAATACATGTTTTTGTATTTAAGAAAGGCTTTTGAATTATGAAATAAGAAATTTAAATTTGTTAGTCATTATTCCATTTTTCAGTAGTTGTTACTTATAATAGAAGCCGTAACTTTTATTACAAGCAAAGTTCAAATTAACAATATTAATTTGGTCACAGATACTGCATCAGCATTAACATCATCAGCAAATATGAACAACCTAGCACTGTTAGAAAGAGTCATTTGGAACTGATATTTGGAATTAGAGGCTTAGTTTCAGTTAAATTTGTGTTGGATTAAAATTTTCAATCACAGTCAAATTTTGGACAATATTAGGACTAATGAATTACCAAAATCAACAACTTTAACTCAACAAGATAGGTATCTTTTATAACATAGCCCCAAAATCGCCTATAAAAACGAAATCTGGCAATTTTAACTTAAAATCAAAGATGGCAAACTGCCACTAATGGCAAACTTACGGCTGGATTCTTATCCACTAACCAGGTTGTAAAAGAGGTAGTTGAATTCGTAACTAATGCAGTGCTTTCAAAACCCACCTTCACAGAATAGGCAATATAAATATGTGTAGCATTGCTATATATGACATTCTCCCTTATTATAAGATGCGTGCCAAAAATTAAAATAATACTGGAGGTTTCCAAACAACTGTATAACCCACCTTTTGTATATGGAATTATTGAATGACACGGTAATAAATACAGATAATTTAATGAAATATCCATAGTACATGAATAAACAGGAAAGAGGCAATTAACCTTCGAAATTCATTTGATTTGTTGTTTTACTTATAACATGTAAACATTTATACTTCTATCCTAAAAAGACATGACTTAATTTAATGTCAAATTTTTTGTAGTCTAGAAAAGTTTAAATGTTTGGTTAAGAATACATTGATGCTGAGGTGTTACTAAATTAGGTGTTGGAAATCTTTACGATAAATTATATAATTTGTCAGTTAGTATTTTAATATTTAATCAAACTAGTTTTTGTTTTAAATCTTGCTATTGTTAGTTTAATATTTATTATGCTATGTACGTATTTAAATAACAAAATCTAAATAAAAATTGAATTAATTAAATTGTTAGAGATATTTTTCTAGGTGTTCTGATCTTCAAAGTGGAGAACTCGCAATGTTCACACGTTACATATATTATAATAACAGATGTACAACGCAAATGTAATTAGTTTAAATACTAATTTAAGTGTAATAGGGATGCAGCTTGACGATGATGGTTCTTGCTTTCCCATTGTTATACCATAAACATAATACATTTTTCTCTTTACATGATATTTTAAGTTTTTTTGAATTTATACTCGCACTTTTCACTCAGTGTTCGCAAGGTTTGACGTTGGTCACTGGTACTAAAACCCTTCCCGAATCCTGCCTGTTCGACAGGTTGATAGAAGTCCAGTTTACTTTTCAGTCTGTTTGTAAAAATTCTCGTTAGCAACTTATAGAGATGCGATAATAGACTAATTGGCCTATAGTTTCCTATGACAGTGGTGTCACCTTTCTTGAATAACACTAATACTTCTGCATTTTTCCAGCTTGTTGGTAGTATTTTGCTTTCATTGATACACCAGCGGTTCATCAGTAGTTGGATGGCTTTAGTTAGCGGATTTTTTCCCATTTTTAACATTTCTATTGTTATCCGGCCTTCTACTGGGCACCGGCCATTCTTCATATGTTGTAAGGCTATATGTATTTCCTGAGTGGTGACTCTAGGTATCTCTTCATAACTGACATTTCGTATTGTTATTTCTGGTAAGTTTGCTGTTGGGTTTGGCACCTTTGACTCGTACAATTCTGCGTAGAAGTCTTTGATCATTTTAGAGATTTCTGTTGTGCTTGTGACCAATTGACCATTTTTGCCTTTCACGCGGCACATTCGCCGTTGACCATTTAATGGTATGTTTCTTTTTGTTGTTTTTAATTGTTTTATTATTCTTGTGTTATAATTTCTCTTGTCTTTCTTGATTTCCCGTTTTACGGTCTTGTTGATTTGTTTATATTCGACGTAGTTTCTATTTAAGTTTCGTCTCAAGTTAATTAGTTGTTTTGCTTCGTTGGTTATTTTTATCTCTTTAATTTTATTTGAGTAACTACCTTTTTCGTTGCAGTTTGTATGGCCTTTGTAATGTTTTGGGTTAGATTGTTTAATTCTAGGGTTTTAAAGTTTAGCAGCAGTGTGTGCTTGTGTTTGAGCTTCTGTTGGTATCTTTCTTTGTTTTTTTCTGATTACATCTATTGTTTAGCAGAATTTAATAATTAGTTTGCGTCGTTCGAATTTTACGTTAATTTTAATTGTGGTTCTTAGCAGTCTGTGATCGCTACCCGTGTGTATTTTATTTATCACGTAGACATCTGTGGCCATAGATTTGTCGCTTGCCAAGTCGATTTCATTTTTAGTTCTCCCGTCTGGATTTTGCCATGTCAATTTAATTTTGAGTGGTTTTCTATAGAGACAGACCTGCTTCAGGAACCTAGCAACCCTGCCCAAGCGAGCTCTTGATTTTCTTCAATCCAAAAACCGAGAAAAATCATGTTTTACCCTTAACATCCTTACACTTCCAAAAGTCCCCTTTTCCTTCCCCAATCCATCTTCCAGTACGTCTTATCCGCGTGGAAGATTACGGCAAAACACCTTCTATATGGAAATAAACCCCAGGTGAGTAGAGCAATCTCACACCTCGAAAAAGGTCTGTCTCAAGGATTCTGGGGAAGGTAAAAATTGGCCCGCATCATCTCCAAAAGAAAAAACTACTGATCGCGACTTATAACATAAGGACCACGAGAACACAAGAACATCTAACCAAATTAGAACAAGAACTAGAACATATCAAGTGAGACGTATTGGGATTATGCAAAACGCGACTCCCAGGAGAAAAATGTTATACACCGAAATCTGGACACGTGCTCTTTCAAAACAATTCAGACCAAGACCCGCACCTCCTAATCAACAAAAGAAGAAAACACATGATCACCAAATTCCACGCCATCTCAAACCGTCACGACAAAACTATGCAAGAGATATATCGTACAATACGGATCATCCAAGTGTACGCTCCTATCAGTGCATCAGAAGATATGTTTGTGTAAAGATTCTACGAGGATATAACAACTGCCAGGCGAGCAGACAACACCCACTATTACCTACTCATCGGAGACTTCATTGCTAAAGTAGGGACAAAAATGGATCATAGGAAAGTTCGGTGTCGGAAACGGAAGTAACCGCGGTGAAAGACTAATAGAATACCTACAGTATGAACAACTCTACTGTATAAACAACTATAAACTTTTATAGATCCAAATTCAACATTGCAATTACTACATCTGTTATCAGTTTATCTTTTGGATCAAGAAAAACTTTAGTTAAAAATTGTGTGTCGTTTTTCAATACATTTAAGTTGCCTAAACCTTACATAGGATCTAAAATGTTTGAAAATTTCTCCGATTTGAAGTTTTCTGTTTTTATTTATAATTATAATATGTAGCATTCTTCTTAACTGACACTGATCAATGCAAAATCTAAGGAAAACTTGACCTGTTTTTAACAAAGCAAAACTAGTCGGTTTATGCAAAATTTTTGCTCGTGCAACGGCGCCAAATACAGCCGCAGGTACAGCAATTTTATTTTAAAAAAGGAAAACACTTCCAACCTAACAAAAGAAAAACATGGGCTGTTACGACCCAGAAACATCATGAATGGAGTATAGGTATTGTTGAGAACGTCCTACAAATTTGATAGTAGGGTAACGCTTGAACGAACGCTTTAATTCATTTTTGAATTCTGATTAGTGGGAAATATTTATTTAAAAAGAGAGATATCTGTGTCTTTTCCATTGTTACACAGATAATAGGGTCATCGTGAATGATAGCGGTCATGTTTACATTTCAAATGACTGTTTACCACACCACAACAGAATAAGTTCAGGGCCTAATTTGGCACAAGGCAGGCAAGGCACTTGGCCGGGGCACGTAATTAATTGGGGCCCGTAATATGTGCCATTGTTTTATTAGTATTACAACTAAATTAACATTTTTGTAGAACGAATTATATCATTATGTAGTTTTTCATAATTGGGTGATGCGATCAAATGGTACTAGTAAAACTTCGGCATCATTCCGTAGGTAATTTTTGGGCCCAGACTTTGACCAGCTGGATTGGATATATTACAACCTATTTTTGCAGTTATAGTTTTTCTTTTTTGAAGTACATACATGCTTTGCATGTTTTGTAATATTATTTTAAAATTCGCACTAAATCCGCCCCTGTCTTTTAATTTTGTTCAGATATTTGTTCCTCTGACGCGTAATATTTAAATTGTTCCGTCCTATAAACGAATGTTTGTTAAAATTTTATTTTAAAGAATTGATAACTTTGTGGTGTCGACTTCTGGGCTCCAGCGGACGTGCCTTTTGTTATTTTTCCAATATCAAGATCCAGACGTAAATAAAGATTCCTGGAATCTTAGTCGCGAATGCTGGAGTCACACGGTCTCTGTTAAGTCAGGTTCAGGCTGAAAATCTAAGGAGTGGAATTTTTCATTGCCTCATAAGAATATTTGCATTTTGACCTGTTAGGTCGTGCATCTGACTTCCCAACCCCACTCCGGTAAGCGCAAGCTACGTGACAGGAGACGCAGAGAGAATAGGGATTACGTTGGTAGCTACGTACTCGAATCGACGTGCGGGCATATTTTTTTTTCTGCGTCACCCCTACAAACCCTTATATGGTTACAAACCTAATTCAAGTTAAGCGATTCTCTTAGTAAAAGAAAGAGAGATCGGACTCGAGAAATCCGGGTTTTGTTGGGTCTTTGTCGTGTTATTCACGGAAAAAAATCGGTTTGTTTACCAAACAGTTGTTATTGTGGGAAGCGGTTCAGCTTCGTCTAAAGTTACGCTGGTATTTCCCAGGAAATAAAACTTTTGGTCCCTTTGGTGCAACGTGTAATAGTCTGTTGAGAACAGAAACTGCCCGCCCTGTGCAGAATCGAACTGTGTGTATTACACCTTGGAAGCTCCGTGAACCTAATAGATTAAAGAAATTAAAGAGCATTTGAGACTCAAAATAGTTTCAATTTTAAAGTTTGTGTATCAACACTTGGATTTTGTTCTTGTGTTTCTTGTTTAACGTTAATAAAAGTGATTGTTCCTTGGAACCTAAGTTTTCTTGAACATTGGTGAGGCCCGGCGATTGTAAAATTTTGCGTCGTATATCATCTGGATGGGCTGCTGTCGTTGGGAATCAGAGACCTGCACATACAATCTGGAAGAAAGATTCCATTTATACGTAAGAAAGACCTATTTTGTTTTGTTATTTGAGTTTTTAATGGTTGTTTCACTTGGTGAAAGACTAGGAGAACTTTGAATTTGTGAAACATTTCGTACAAAAACCTTGCTTAGACAAGATTAACTTCTCATTCTCTTATAAAATTATTATATTGATGATCAATATTTTTAACTAATTTGTAACAGGAACGTTCCCGGGTAATTTTAGCTGGTGTTTGTTGAATTGTTGCAACATAATCACTAACTTTTGGCTACCGTTTCTTTGTTATTAGATATAAAGTTCATTTGTTGCTACATAAAAATTTACTGTCAAGATTATCTTGGTTAAATTAATTTAATATTTGAATTTTGATCTTTTGTTTCATATTTTGAAATTTTAACGTAACAGAATCATTTCTTTTTGTTTATGGTAATAACTTGTTTTTATTTTTATTTTCCCATTATTTTCTCAACCTTGTTCTCCAGTAAAGAAATCAATTCACACTATTTATTGACATTCTTTTGTAGTGTTATTTTTATATTCTTGTTTGTGTGTTTAATTCATTTTTTTAAATTATTATTGTTTATTAATAAATGCAAGAAGGGTCTATTATTTGTATTTTGTTTTTTTGTAAGTAGATCCCTGGTCCAGACGAAGCAGCGTTAATTTTGTTTTTTGTTCCTTTGGCTATTAAAAAGCACGATGGTGCTTATTCTAAATTTCACTTACAGTTTACATACCTTTGTTCAAGAGAAAAGTTAATTCTAATTTGTATTTCTTTTTTGATTATTTTAAAAGAAGGAAGTCTTCAGAGGACTTCTTCGGCAAAATTATTTAAGACAAATCACGTGTTTATACAGTTTTTTTTTATTTCGTGTTGAGTCTTAATCGTGAAACCATGAAGTGAGTTTTAATAAAGCTTCCACGAGGTAAGTTACACACAGGGTGAGGTTTCGCAAGAAGTCTATATACAGGGTGTCGGATTCACGAGCAGTCGCGTGACCGACCATCAGAACCCTTCAATCTACGACTGCTGGCGCCCTCTTTTGTGAACATCTATCAGTCTAGTAAAAGTTTTGGAAAACGGTAAGCTTTTCTTTGTGTGTGATTAGGTAAGTTCATTTGAGAATCCACCCCATCTGCGGCATGAGCTACGGGATTTAACATCAGCCATTGGTCTTGACGGGACTCGTGCATACTTTTGGGCATTTTCCCGTTACAGTTTCTAATTAACATATATTATATATAAGAAAGTAATTTTAACATTTATCTTTATATACTTCATTTAAAACAAAACAATTATTGTTTATTAGATTCTAACATCTAAAATGAGTAATTACAAGCAGGCAAGTGGTCACCAAAAAAGGTTAAAAAAGAAAGTAAAAGACGAAGAAAACAAAAAGCAATATAACGCTTTAATGCCACTTTCATTAAAAAAAAACACAAACTCAAGAAACGGACAGTAAAATTGAGGAACAAAAAAATCTCCAACAACAAAATGAAGAAGAAGAAGAACATGAAAATCTTTTGAAAACCCAAGTGAACAATTATTATGTGAAACTTATGAACCATTTTTCAAACGATATTGGTGAATGATCAGAAGTTTTAATGCTGGAGATGAAAAATATTTACATTAGAAACGAACCTTATCAGAATATTAAATTTATACATGAGGCAAAAAAAGAATTTCAGGCACAAGGCAAAACCATTGCATAAAACAACATTTATGAAAGAAAAGGGTAATGGAGAAATTGTTAATAGAGATTGGCTTATTTACAGCAGAAAAAATAAGTCTGCATATTGCTATGTATGCAAATTGTTTTCTAACAAAAAAACACAATTTTCACAAAAGCAGGGTTTTGACAATTGGAAAAACATACATGGTAGGTTAAAAGATCATGAAAATTTGACCGACCATAGAATTTGTATAGGTACATTTATTACTAGATCAAATTTGAAAGGTCGAATTGATGTAGAAATCAACAATCAATGGAATACGAGAAAACAGTATTGGAGAGAAGTATTAAAAAGAATCGTCTCAACAATAATTTTTTGGCTTGGCATTTTATGGCTCAACAACTAAATTATTTGAGTCGAATAATGAAAACTATTTAAGTGCACTACAGTACCTTAGTGAGTTTGATCCCTTCTTAGCCATTTGGAAGCATATAAAAACCCCGGTTCTGGGCACGTCAACTGTTTGTCCCCAATAATCTGTGACGAATTTGTTAAAATTATGGCGGAGAAATTAAGGAGCACTATTTTAGATGAACTAAAAGAAGCAAAATATTATTCTTCAATATTAGATTCACCGCCTGATGTAAGTCACGTTGATCAGATGACAATAATAGTTAGATATGTTTTGGCAAATGGTAGCCCTGTTGAGCAATTTTTAAATTTTATTCCTATTTTTTCGCATACTGCTGACAGTTTAGAGGAATCGGTTGTAAGTTATTTGGATAGTTTAAAAGTCGATATAAAAAATTGCAGAGGCCTAAGCTATGACAACGCGTCGAATTTAGCTGGCAAATACAATGGTCTTCGAGCAAAAATAAAAAGTTACAGTGAAAGCGCTCATTCTTTAAATCTTTTAGGTAATTTTGCTGCAGATTGTTGTTCGTTGGCAGTTAGATATTTCAGTACTATTCAAGATATTTACACTGTTTTTGCTGCGTCGACATACCGATGGAATCTAGTAAAAAATCTTTTCCAAGAGAACAATAAACCGCTTACTATTAAACCTAAGTAGTGACACTAGATGGTCAGCAAGAGCAGATACAATTAGAGCCATTACCGATGGATTCAATGAAATTAAATCAGCACTTAAAAGTTAGAAGAAGACATGTCTCAAAAAAGATTAACCCAAATAGAAGCAAGGGGTTTATATGATAAGATGAAAAGTTTTGAATTTTGCTTAATGACTGTGTTGTAGAACAAAGTATTAAACAGAATTAATGCAACAAGCAAATCGTTGCAAGAAATAACTGCTAATTTAAATATAGCTTTTACTTTGTATGAAAGTCTTATAGGATTTGTTCAGGAATTAAGAAACGATTTTGATTCTATTGAAGAACAGGCTAAAGAAATATGTGGCAATTTTATAGATGCAATTTATCCGACTGATTTTCAGAGAAGCCGTCAACGAAAGCGCAAATTTTATGATAATTGTGACGATGATATTCAATTTTCTGCCAAGAATTATTTCAAAATAAATACTTTTTATGTAATATGTGATTCTTTAGTCAACGAGTTGATTAGCATATGTATCTATTAACAACATTTTTAAGTTTTTATTTAGTGAAACAGTGCATAGTGCAGATTGTTTTGAGGTAATAAATAACATGTACAAAACAGATATTTACATTCATGAGATTCAAAACGAAAGGCTTCAGTTTTATGCTATTTTAAAAGATAACCACATAGAAAAGAATCCCCAAGAAATGTTAAATTCTATTACAGGGACATCATTAATAGGAGGATGCCACGTGACCACTAATTTAAAAGTGGCGCGAAATTTTACCTTTCAACGTTGGCTACACTCCCTCACGAGTACATTTCTAACCTAAAATTACATCGGCGTGGGTACGCTCCGTGGTTTCTTGGTCTCTGTTTTGCGTTTTCTACAGTTTATTTTGTTCTATTTAAAAATCAGTCTTTTTCAAGACTAAATCTGTTTTTTGTGAGTTAATCGAGGTAAGTTAGATTTAACGCATTCAAAGT
>VTPC01090252.1:302298-317119 GCA_011009095.1 Ignelater luminosus | reverse complement strand
CTAGGTTTAACTATTTTAAGAGGCAAGCATTTGATAAAAAGTTTATTAAAATATAAAATTACAAGATTTGGCGTTTAATAAGAACTTAATCAACTGAAGAATACTTGGTTTGTGCTAATTTTTAGACGGAGTTATTTTCACGATGGGAAGGTGCGAACCCCCCCTCCCTATTGCTTCTGCTTTACTATACCGGGTGCTGCATCGGCGGACGCAACATAGGAAATCCTATGCTAATTTTGAAATATTTAGATATTGGCTTCCCTAATTATTTTAGCACTAAACCTTCCATAGGTTTTTTGAAAGGCATTGCAAGATGATATACACTGAGCAATTTCAACATTTTATGATAACTCAATTAGAAGATATTTAAAGAAACGTGCGTGTATGTGCATAGTACAGCAGCAGCGCCGAATGTCAATAACTTTATTGCTATTAACTTATAATTTACAATTATTTAAATACTAACAAAACCAGAATTACTTTCTGCATGCTGTTCCCTGCATAATACCACTTTATTATGGCGATTTTCTCCGTTGTTGCATAATTCTTAGTTAGAATTTAAATAGATTGTCAAACTGTCATAGATAATTAATGGAAATAGTTAAGCGTAAAAACGTTGTGTCGTACTCTAACGATTGCGTGCGGGATTTGCATTCCAGCTCTATGATTCTCAAGATTTGTTACACCGGAGGCTAAGCGGCTTCCAAATCTAAATGGTCGCACTTAGTCAACTGAGATTTCCGAAAGTTAGCTCAAGGGCAAATAATGGGAGTGGATATTTCTGCTTCAGCTTAAATGGTGGAAATCTTCAGGATCTAATCTATAAAACAAATTAATACTAAAAAGGCCGCCAAGCTCTTCCTCGCTGATTCGAACCTTCGCGAGTTAAAAAAGGTGAGATTGACTCAGTTCGGCAATTGTTGGTGGCTAATCTAAGTAAGGTTTGAAAAGGAAACCCATTTTATAAATAACAATAATAACAAAAAGAACTTTGAAGCAGTTGAACTACTTTATTCAACAGGATAAAGATGAAATGTAAAAAAGAGATATCATCAATATTTAACCAAACACAATTAATAAAAAAAATATGCAACAAACGGTATTTAAATATAAAACATACAGAGCGGTACATCAACTAAATCGAACACAATTATAAATATGTACTTAATCTCACTAAATTGTTTTATTAAAGCTATGTTCGGAAGATCCTTTTTATCCAACTCTAATTAATTAAAAGTTAAATATAACAAATGCGTTTACTCGATAAGATATAATTGTTAATAAGCAAGAAATAAAATAAGTTGTATAAGTTGGTCGGGCAACCTGTTATGCACCGGCTGTATTATAAGAAAAATTAATAAACCCAAATTTAGATAAGTATGCGTTCAATTTCAAATCGTGTATAATCTTTTGTGAGCTAATAAAATGGTTTGAATATCTGTGTTATTGCATACGCCATCTAGAGCTCAGTTGTACGTTAAATGAGTATTGTGAAATTCGTTAAGTTTTTCTAAGTTTTGTTGCAAAAAAGAATGATATTAAAAGTAAAAAATACAAACAATAAACCATTAACAAACCTACAACAAGCCCTATTTAAACTCTTGCAAGGGAGGCCCTTAATTAGTTATTACGCCACTGATTATACATATTGTAAACTCGATCTAGTAACACCCTGTATGCCAAAGAAATAAAAAGATTTTTTTTGAGATTTGTTTAGAAATTATTGTTTTATAAGCATTATTAAAAGTTAACTAATACAATAACTGACAAATCGATTTCGTACGTAAAGAAAAACGATAATTTATTGCCGTTAGCCTACTTCACTACTTGATTTCAAATTGAAACGTTTTACAGCGCCACCATACGTAATAGTATGAACTAAAACCCTATAGAACCTAAGGCTATATAAAACAAAATGTAGTTCATGAATTGTATATTTGATCGCGTTGAGTTCGATAGTGGAGCGTCATTTGCATGTCATCTGTTAATTGCCGTTTCGCCAATACGAAACGAGTTCAGTTATCTCTTCTAGGAACGGAGTGGACAGAGTTTGAAGCTTGATCACGTGACTTCGGAGTGCTTCTAACTGCGAACAAACAAACGAACGACTTGGAGCATCATTTCGTTTGTTATTGCGTTTGAGTTATAAAAGATTTTGTAATTAAGTTTTAATTTTAACTAAAGTAGTTGGCATAAAATTCAAAATTACGATGAAGAAATAATTCCAAAAATGATTGGTTCACAATCTAAAGCGCATTTTAGAATATCATCTTCTACTCTTCAAATGCCCCATAGGGGGATCTTTCTCGGGCTCCAAACGAAGCATGCAGGTCTCTCGAACCCCAAAAATGACATGATGGAAGATCCTTATGGAATACCGTCCAAATGGTAACCTTATCTTTGTGCCTCTTAACAAGTGGCGCCCTCAGGTTGCACCTAAGACGCCTAACGTCTTGAGTCGGCCCTGTTGACGATGTCGGTATTTTTGCTGTTTTATGACTTTTATTTATTTTTCTTTAATTTCATGATACTTTCATGACTTTTTTTCTATTTAATTCCTTCCCTGACTTCCAGATTTTCAGGCGAGGCTAGACTCTGGAAAAGCCCGATCAAATTTTAAATCTAAACCCGGTATGACCTACAGCCGAACTTTGGGCTGACGCGATCAAGAAACCCCTCCTAAGGTAAGGTACGAAGATCCTCTTCTTCGGTTTATTATGAAGTAATGCTTGTCCTAGCCAGTACAAAAATTACGCCTGTCGGAGTCAGTACGAAAAAGATCTCGGACAAGTGCAGTATAGAAATTCTCCCCTTTGGTTCAGTATAAAAATAATGCTTGTCTGGATCAGTAGGAAACTGCTATGGTGCGGTTTAGTACGAAAACAGTCCACCCGAGTTAGTAAGAAGAAAATAGTAGCATGGTCACAGTTTATACCTTACAGAATCAGTTGGATCACTTCTCCTACATTTTGTCTTCTGCTTCAAGAAACTCGCCGTCTATGCGTAGACCACTATTTTTTGTCCAGAAGTAGAGGGGTAAAAAACATGCAGAACACGTGAACATAACCTAACCTTAACCTGTAACGGGAAAATGCTCAAAAGTATGCACAAGTCCCGTCCAGACCAATGGTAGATGTTAAATCCCGTAGCTCATGCCGCAGATGGGGCGGATTCTCAAATAAACTTGGCTAATCTCTCACAAAGAGAAGCTCACTGTTTTACAAAACTCTTATTAAACTAATAGATGTTCACAAAAGAGGGCGTCAGCAGTCGTAGATGGAAGGGTTCTGATGGTCGGTCACGCGACTACTCGTGAATCCGACACCCTGTATATAGGCTTCTTGCGAAACCCCACCCTGTGTGTAACTTACCTCGTGGAAGCTTTATTAAAACTCGCTTTAGCGTTTCACAATTAAGACTCAACGCGAACAAAAAACTGTATAAACACTGTATAAGCACTTGATTTGTCTTAACCAATTTTGACAAGGAAGTCCTCTGAAGACTTCCTCCTTTTTAAATAAAAAGACCAAGAAAGAAATACCAGATTGATATTTACTTCTCTCTTGAACAGAGGTATCTAGTATATAAATGAAATTTAACTAAGCACCACCGTGCTTTTTAATAACCAAACGAACAAAATATCGAAATAAACGCTGCTTATCTGGACCAGAGATCCACTTACAAAAAAAAAACACAAAACGTAAATAATCGACCTTTCTTACATTTATTAAAACAATAATAAAAATGGATTAAACGCACACAAACAGGAATATAAAAATAACAAAATAACACTACAAAAGAATATCAATAAAAGGTATGAATTAATATCTTTACTGGAGAACAAAGTTGATACACAAATAAGAAAATAAAAGTAAAAAAAAACAAGTTATTAGAATAAACAAAAAGAAAATTTTGAAATAGCAACAAATAAACTTTATATCTAATAACAAAAAAAAACAGTAGCCAAAAGTTATTAATTATGTTGCAATAATTTAACCAACACCAGCTAAAATTACCTGGGAACGTTCCTGTTACAAATTAGTTAAAAATATTGATCGTGAATATTATAATTTAATGAGAAAATACGAAGCTAATCTTGCCTAAGCAAGGTTTTCGTATGGAATATTTCACAAATTCCACGTTCTCCTAGTCTTTTATCAAATGAAACAATCATAAGAACTCAAATAACAAAACAAAACAGGTCTTTCTTACTATAACGACAATCTTCCTTCCAGGTGTTATATGCAGGTCTCTGATTTCCACGATAGCAGCTAATCCACGTAGTATTCGACGCAAGATTTCACGTTCACCAATGTTCAAGGGAACTTAGGTTTCAACGGACAATCACTGTTGTTAACAATAACCAAAAGCACAAGAACGACATCCAAGTGTTTATACACAAACTTTAAAAATAGCTAAAATCACTTTGAGTCTCAAACGCTCTTTAAATTTACTTAGTCCATTCGGATCACGGAGCTTCCAAGATGTAAAACACACAGATCGACGCTTTACGGGGCGGGCAGTTTCTGTTCTCGACAGACCCTTTAACTTTGTACCAACGGAACCAAAATTATTGCGTTTTTACCCTATACAATTTCTACTTCCTGGAGGACACCAGCGTAATTATATTTGGGTTATACATTCCCCACGATAACGAAATTTATAAGCGTTGCTGTTGGTAAACAAACCACTTTCTTCCGCGACTATTGCGCGTCTCTGACACGAAGAAATTACGATTTCTTCAGTCCGATCTCTTTGCTAAGAGGATCGCTTCACTTAATTTGGTTTGAATCCAATTAGGGGATGTAGAGGTAGACGCCGAAAATTACCACACGTTGGTTCAAGTCAACAGCTATCAACGTAATCCCTAACCTCTGCTTTTCCTGTGGCGCAATTCGTACTTACGGAAGTGGGGTTAAAAAGTCGGATGCACACCCTAACAGATCAGGACATTAATACTCTTTATGCGACAATGGAAAATCTCCATTGTAGATTTACCAGCTTAAACCTGGCTCAATCGAGATGGTGTGACTTTAATATTTGCGACTAAGATTCCCAGAAATCTGATATTGGAAATCAACGAAAGACACGTCTGCTGGAGTCTGGATGTCGAGACCATAAAGTTATCAATTCTTTAAAATAACATGGTAACAGACATTCGTTTAATGAAACAATTTAAATATTGCGCGTCAAGAAAACAAATATCTGAACGAAACTGAAAAACAGGGGCGGATTTAGTACAAATTTTAAAATAACATTACAAACCTTTAAAAAAATAATTTCATAAAAGCTTGTATTATTTGAGTGAAATAAAGTTGCATATTCTGTAAGTGAATTAGTGAAACTTTTCAATGTTGGTAAGTTACAACAAACGAAGAACAGGCATCAACTATGATGAGCAAACTTTGATATCAGATATGTATTTCTAGGAGTAATAAGGGTAATAGATGGCTGTCATAAAAGAATTGTTGCTCTAAAGCAGCGTTCAATATCTTAAATGAACCGAAAGGGTTTTTTTTGTTATTCGCCGATGTGTATACAGGAGAAAATGCTGCTATGTATAAACAAGCTGACTTTTATTTCTTCAGTGTTTCCATTATTTTCGACCTGGTTCTTTCCAGTCGTAGTAGTTAATGGTTGTCTTTCCTAATTTCTGGTTCTTAGTCAAAAACATATCTTCTGGTGTTTGTATCAAACAATTTATATGCCTTTCTGCAAACCCAATAAAGATAGTCTTTGAAGCGTGGTTTAAACTTGCCCCTCTTTGCACCTCTAATTAGAAAAACAGCTTTGGTACAAAATATTTGAAAATAACTTACGATTGTTTGTCCATATTTCATACGCAGTTTTTCCATCGAGTGTTACCAAAGAATATCAATTTCTTATATAATTTGTTGTTGTTGCTGCTATCGCTTCCGCCCAAAAGTACACTTGTAATATAATGCATCCTGCTATTTCTACCAGAGTTCGTTTTTCCTTTTCGAGGTTCCATTTTGCTCCAGTCCATTATTGGATTGTAACTTCTTAACTTTTCTACAATATAATTTCAGCGTATGTCTTGTATTTATTAAATGCTTCTAATGCTTTGTTTTTTCTTTTAAAAAATATACTTTACGCCATCTTGATTATTATGAAGCAAATCTTCATTGGTTACAAATGTCAGTGTGCACTATCCCCAACACGTCTTCTGCTCTTTTTTCGCTAATATTTTCCAAACGATTTTTGAACTTGCTTACTTTTTACATAAATTCAACATGGAAGTAAGCTTTCTTTTCGTCCAAAATTAATTCCAGTTGCCGTTTCTTTATTATTCATTTCTTTAGAATATTTTGAATGTCCAAATTAAACTGCTAGAATTTCTTCATTTATATATGTAAATCAATTTTTTCCAATTGATCAACTGTACTAGAAAAGTTTTCAAAATGTTGCCGGAGCATAGCGTACAACTTGCCGATGCGGCCTGGGTCCAATTTTCGATTGCTGCAAAGAATACCACCCGTCTTCTCTGCTTAGAAACACGTAGACTTGTTTGTTTTAATAAATAAGATAACATAAATCTATATCTTCTTCATTTTGCCTATTTTTGACTGATAAATACTTTCTTACTTCAACCATACTTTTGTAGAAGTTCATTCTTTATCCAAATAGCCCAGTCAAATTTCAGCGGATATTAGGTTTGGCGTGAAGTTTTTCCGGACATTTATTTTTTTTGCGTCAATCGATAGTTCTTAACTTACACATTACACATACGAAAATCCCAAAAAATCGAAAATGAGCTAAAGCCGCTATTCAGTCAAATATCTCAGTAACCATTAACTCAATTTTAAATCTTTTTTTAGGTTTTGTTCTTCATTGTTAAAACAACAAAAAGTGTTCCTATGACTATTTCAAAAAAAATGAAGGTAAATCCGAAAAGAAATTACGAATTGTTTCACTTTTTTTTGATGAAAAAATTGTGTTTACTGTGTGTAAATAGTAATTAGAAATAAGATTATTACAAAATAGTCCGCATAAAAGTATTAGGTTGTTTAATTTTCTATCAGATGGTGTTTCTCAGAATGTTCTATCTAAAATTTTAAACGAGTTAGGAATTATTATTGGTAAACGCGCAACGAGATTTAGTCTCCAGAAAGAGAAGAGAACGAATACCGTTAGGGTAGCCGTAGTGTCGTCACTTGTCATTCAGTCGATGACATTGATAAAAGAAGGGTTAGTTAGTGTTAATAACGTTATTATTACTGTGTTTGTATGGTAGTGATTCCAGTATAATATAAAAATGGACATTTTAAACATTTGTGTATTTTGTAAAAACACACCGAGTGATGGTGAGGTGGTTAATGTGGGAGCAAAAGGGTTAAACTGGATTATACTTGCAAGTCAAAGAAAAGGCGATCAAATTTCAGAAGCACTTAAACACGTAACCAATATTAAGGTCCATGTAGTGTGCAGAAAGAATTACACTCGAGAAGAGTATGTTAAAAAAACCGTTCAGTTTTCTACAAATGAAACAAAAAAAAACAAATACTGAGGTCTTCAACAAAGCCATTTGATTTTCAAAAGAATTGTTTAGTCTGTGGAAAAGAAATATTAATCGAAAAAGAAAAAAAGAAATCAAAGCAGTACAGAAAAAAATTTCGAAATGTCACGGTACTTAATATGAAAGAAAAAATAATGGAAATTTGCAGAAACAGTTAGGAACACTTAGGAAAGCAAATCTTAATTCGTTTAAGTAACACCATAGATTTATAAATAAGGATAAACATCCAAAGATGCATATAATGTCTTCCCACAAATAAACATTCGTGTAAGCATTGACTAACATACCTCCAGACGATCCTTTCGTCCTTGTTTGACTCATCAGTGGAGGATAATGATAGTCAATGCATGCAATTTTTAAAATTGTGCGAGTACATGGAAAACAGCAACGAGTGTCAGTTTTCTCTTCAGTATTTGAGTGAAAAATTTGAAACATTTTGTGACACCAAAGAAACGTATGTAACCCGATGGATTAAAGGAAAGTTGCAACGTTATTTTGGTGACAGAATTAGTATAACACGTTTTCAGGTAAAATTACAATTGTTACACTAACAGACACTTTGCAAACCATTCTTACAGAAAAATTTTATTCTGGAAAATGTAAAACAATTGAAGAGGAGAGAAGAACGTAATGCACGGACATACATTTTTTGAGAAATCGTATTGACTTTATTTGATAACTTTTTAACCACTTGTAAGATGTTTTGGACATAAAAAAGTTTGATCTAGACGATAGCATCGGAGTTTTTTTCAAAAAAAATTTTCTTTTTGGAAAAACAAATTTCTTTTAATGAAAAATTATCTTTAAATAAATTTGGAGCTTGCTGTCACACAGATAATTTATTCTTGAATATAAAGCTTTTTGAAAAATAAAAATACTACCATAAGTAACGGAGATACGATTTTTCAAAAATTTGAAAATATTCCCTACATTTAGGCGCTTATTGTCGCTATCGGAATAGCGTTCGAAGTGAGGTACACTCAGTTTCATAAACGCCGCGTGCTGAACTAATAGACTAGTACAGGGACATCATCAATAGGAGGAAGCCACGTGACCACTAATTTAAAAATGGCGCGAGATTTTACCTTTCAACGTTGGCTACACTCCCTCACGAGTACATTTCTAACCTAAAATTACATCGGCGTGCGTACGTTCCGTGGTTTCTTGGTCTCTGTTTTGCGTTTTCTACAGTTTATTTTGTTCTATTTAAAAATCAGTCTTTTTGAAGACTAAATCTGTTTTTTGTGAGTTAATCGAGGTAAGTTAGATTTAACGCATTCAAAGTGCGATAATAAATTTTAAAACTGCATAATTATTTCAGTTTGGAAGGTTACGTTTTTGCGATGCCTTTTACAAGCGAACAAGATAAATTTATTTTAACAGCTCACTATCGAAGTGGAACACAGAATGCAGATGGTTCATGGACCTATTCATTACAATCTTGTATCCAACAATTTGAACAAGCTTTTCCTGAAGTGCAAGTCCACTACGATGCATTTGTACGTCGTAAGCATGATATACTTAAGCGGTTTGAAGAAAAACATTGCATCTGCAAAGGCAAATCATCTGGTAGACCAACCGTATTAACTGATGAAGTTCTCGAGGACATGCAGATGCGAATGAATCGTAGTCCCCATAAATCCATTAAACGCTTAGCCACTGAAACAGGTAGGAATCTATTTGCATTAAACAAATAATATGTTTTGCTTCATTCGTGTTTTAAATTATTAATTATTTTGAATTTATCGTTTGTAGTAATTCAATTGTTTTATTAGCAAACTTAAATAAAAAACTGGCATTGTTATTTATTTCTGAATTATTTACATTCATTAAACAATTTAAACTATTTTAAACCATAATCTAACCAACAACTTTTTCCGCAGGACTTTCATATCGAAGTTGCCAAGTTGCATTAAAAAAGAAGCTACGAATGCATCCCTATAAAGTGTCTGTAATACACAAACTGTTTCTGCATGATCATCATCAGTTACGAGTTCAATACTGTCAGTGGTTTATGCAACACTTGAACAACGATGACATATTAAATATTACATTTATGTCAGATGAAGCATGGTTTCATTTGTCGGGCTATGTGAACAGCCAAAATTACAGAACCTGGGCCACAGAGAATCCCCACAATTATGAAGAGACAAGTTTGCATCCCCAGAAGGTTGGCGTATGGGTTGCGATGTCAAGACGCAGGATCTATGGTTCATTGTTTTTTAATGACACAATCAGTGGAGAAAGATACCGAGATAATATTTTAACACCTTTTATCGAACAACTATTAGATGATGAAATCCAAAAGGCCATATCGAACCATTTATGTAATTTGTACATAAATTGCAATAAAATGTAAAATAACTAAATGAAATTGTAAAATTTAGGATAAATGTAAGCTATTATTTTTAACTAAATTCCATTAGCCTGCTACCTAATGAATTATTTTTTTATAAATAAATTATGGCAGCTGAAATAATTGCGATTTTTAGTTCTGTTATCTAGCATACCTAGTTTTAAGTATTATGTTACATTAATTTCAGAAAATAAAAATTACACGTCAATTATTAATCTTTAATTATTCCCATAACACGATTGTGTTAAGACGGCTGCCAAAGCACCGGTTTTGATAAATGGTTTTTTTAAATATAAAATTAAACATTTAATGACTCTTAATGATTGAGTATGTATATCATTTATGCATGCATAACTATACATAAAAATTCATTATTAAATATTTAGTTTTAAATTTAAATGAGTTTGAACTTCGAATGTTCTTTAAATGACCAGGTATTGGTGCGTTTACCCTACCTGCATAATTATCTTTTTATGAAAAATCCTTCATAGTGGACAGTTAAATTTAATAAAATTGAAAAAATAACTAAAAAGCTCTTGTTGAACAGCTACATTAGCATTGTTTGGGCCTTATCTAATTCTTGTTTTTAAAAATATCTTCAATATATTGTCATTTTTTAATTTTCCAATTTTATATATAATTATCTTTAAATATTTAAGTTTCTAAGTAGTTTCATCATATATTCAATACTACGCCACTGGAAAACTACATAATTTTTTATTACAACAGAGCTGCCAACAGTGCAAGATGTGTTGCGTAACCAACAGTAAATTTCGTGGTCACGTGGCGTCCTTCTATTGATGATGTCCCTGTACTAGATCATCAACTTACGAGATACATATTTTTAAACTGACCAGATTTTCGGAATACAAATTGACTAAATTAATAATAATACTAAATGTTGCATGTTTTATTAGCTTATATTGAGAAACACACAATTTACAGTTTGTTCTGCATAATTATGATGAATACTATTATTATATTAAAGAAAAATGGAAAAAGCAACATTGACATAAGGTGCGATTTAATAACTTTTCACCTAATGAAAAATGACAGTTGAAATGAAAACATTTTCACATTCGAAAAATGCGATTTTCTAACAGCGAAGTTTGAGATTTGCAAAAGCTTTTCGTAAGTGATAAAGTTTGACGTTTACATGTGATAATTCTTTTCGTAAGTGAAAATATCTAAAATCCCAACTAATGAATGTAAAAATTTTATTTCGTCAAACTTGACCTTTATGCACCATTATAAAAGATGATGAAAAGGTTTTTCGTTACAAGCTAAGCCTAAATTAATTAAATTAACGTCGAGAATTACGAAAGTAAGATACAATCAAGAAAACTGTCTGTTCTTGAGTGAACATTTTGATTACTAATTTATAAAATGTAACTTGTTACCAAAATTGACAATCAAAACCATCAAAACCACATCGTTTTCAATTCCAAAACTAATGCTGATATAATATTTTCGGGACACTTACACCGCATACACTTTAACAATGATACTACTATAACGAGTGAACAATTGAAAATAAAATCAAGTAGGCTTTTTAAATGTATCCCAAAAATGAATTCCAAAGCTTGCTTAAGTTGTTTTTTCAAAACAGCGGTTTTAATTAGTTTTGTTTGCGCAAGTCTTTTATAAACTTTTTGTTGTATTGAGGATTTATCAATTCCGGTAAAATGCATTTCATATAAAAGTTGCTAAGTTTTTCAGCCATATTATCTTCCCAAAAATTGTCATCCCTTGTAATGATATCAACTTCCATGCTGAAAGGTGACCAAACAACGAAATAGCAATACCTTTTTCGAGTTATATAAAGTTGATCTTGTACTTGATAGAAGTGCGAATGATTTCTTTTCAGCTTAATTTGATCTCCTTCAAGTAGCAAAAAAGAAATTTTTTTGATTCAATAGCTTCTTTAATTGTACAGGAAGCAGCAGCAGCAGGACATTTTACCTCTATTCTTACTGAAGCGGACGGAGACACTTTCCGTACTGATCCGGACGGGAACCGTTTTCGTACTGATCCGGACGGCGGTCCGTTTCGTACTGCACCGGACAGAAACGCTTTCCGTACTGATCCGGACGGGAATCGTTTCCGTACTGATCCGGACGGCGGTTCGTTTCGTACTGCTCCGGACGGGTATCCGTTTTGTACCGCTCCGGACGGCGGCCTGCTTCATACTGCTCCGGACGGACCACGTACCACCGATCCCCGTCCGGTGCAGTACGAAACGTAATGGCTGTCCGGTGCAATACGAAAGGCATCTCTGTCGGGTGCAGTACGAAAACGTGATCCGTCCGGAGCAGTACAAAACGGGTACCCGTCCGGAGCAGTACGAAACGGACCGCCGTCCGGATCAGTACGGAAAGAGTCTCCGTCCGGTGCAATACGAACATGATCGCCGTCCGCAGCAGTCTGAAACGTAATGGCTGTCCGGTGGAGCACGAACAGGACCGCCGTCGGGTACAGCACGAACCGGATCCCCGTCCGGTGCAGTACGAAAGGCGTCTCTATCCGGTGCAGTACGAAAACGGATTTTCGTCCGGAGCAGTACGAACCGGATCCCCGTCCGGAGCAGTACGAAACGGACTGCCGTCCGGATCAGTACATCAGTCCATAGTTAAGAGCACTACACTCTTTTGTTTCTGACTTAACCAGGTGACAGTACCACCCGCATATTTACATACTACACCACTTGTGGATCTTCTTGTAGCTTTGTCTCCAGCAAAATCTGCATCGCTGTATGCTTCCATTTTATTATGTCCAGCTTGATAGAGTAGACTTATATTCGATGAATCTTTTAAGTATCTGAATATTCGTTTCACAGCTCTCCAATCAGCTTCAGTGGGTGCACTCAACTTCTGTGATACAATACTGACTGCGTAGGCCAAATCTGGTCTGGTTGTTATTGCTAAGAACATCAAACTTCCTACAGCTTCACGAAAAGGTACATTCCCTTTTATAACAATTTCTTCATCATCAGCATTTTGTTGCTCACAAGGTGTGCAAACTGAGTTTGAATCATACATATTAAATCTCTTTAATATTTTATTTATATATTGCTCTTGATAGATAAAAATCGAGCCATCACTTGACCTTTTAATTTGTATTCCTAAAAAATAATTTAAAGGACTACTTGTTAAATGAAAACTCAGTTTCAATTGATTTATAAAATCCATTATGTTATCTTCACTTGTCCCTGTAATTAAACCATCATCCACATAAACAGCAACATATAATTTACTTTTATTGTTGTTTCGTAGGAATAAACATGAATCTGCAACACTCATGCAAAAGTCTTGATCTTTCATAAAATCCACCAACCTCTTATTCCAAAACCTTTCAAGATAAGTATAGCAACCCTTATATCATTGAAGTTGTCTTGCAAATCTCTGTCCAAGAATGGGGTCATATACCGGGTGTTCCATTTAAAAAACTTTAATATGGCGGCCGTACGAAAAAACAATTGAAGATTTGTTTTTAATTACCTTCGAAAACCATGGCAAAAATACCTACTTTAAGCTCTCCAAATTTTATTTGTCTATCTCTTACCGTTTCTGCGGGGGTAGCGTGTTTCCATACTTTTTAGCAACCCTGTATACCGTTGTAACATGCCGAGTACACCAAACTGTTGATGGCTGTGATGCTAGAATCACTGATTCGACGAAGAAAATGTACTTGCTGTTAAACCTATAACGGTATTTTCTGTATTGGTCAACGTAAACCAGAGCTTAAAATAAGAGTAGTTACTTATTGCGTTTTAAAATCTTTTGTTTATTTATTCATAAAAAGTAACGGTCGTAATTTTGAAATCCCATTTTTAATTAATTAGATAATCATTTTATTGTTTATTTGTTAAGAAATTTAAAATAATAGTATTAAAAAGTCTTATTTTAGTTATTTATATGTAATGACACTTATATCTGATGATACTTGCATATATCCACATATAGAAACTCTGGCAACTCCGCACTACTCTCTAAACGGTCCCACCAGATTTGTTTACATCTGCATAAATTGGAGGTTTATCTTAATTTTTAATATATTATATCAATTTAAGTTAGAAACCATGTGATTCTTAAAAATTGATTGCTGTAGTGTTGTTTCAATGTGATATTGAACATGTTTTAAAGGTGCATATTTCCTGATTTTAGTTGCCATTTGGGATTATCAGCACATGTCGGGTTGGCTATTGTTGACGGTACGTGTCGAGGCGAGCATTCACAGTATTTCACCGTCCAGAATGAGTATTGCAGTTACGTTTAATAAACGGTCCTAGATTTAAGCATCGAGTAGGTCGCGCCGCCACTGTTGAGTGAGGGAGGAAATGCCCAACCGTTTGGTAATTATCACCTACAAACACAAAGGAAGGTAGTACCTCCTATTTGTAGAGAGCGCTTTTGTGGATTTCGAAGGACGTCTTGCTTCAAGTGTGGAATTCACTACCTTAAATTTCGAGCAGAATTATAAACAAAAGTATGTATTATGTGGGCAGTTCTTAGTGAAGTTTCCTCGTACACTGCTTACGCCAGAAAATACGAAATAAATATTAATTTTATTTCAGATATTACTACGTTTCTGGAGACCGATAACGACCTACAACAACGAAATAAGTAGATATGGAATCAAACACAAAGGGCACATCTCAGTTTAACATACTTTCTAATAAATTCACACGAAAACGCGAGTTGATAATACCTCTTCGATGTAATGTATGCAGTTATAAATGTACAAGGAAAAACCGTTTACGAACACATATGTTGGTTCATAGTGGCGAGAAGCCTTTCGAGTGTAATGTATGCGATTCTAAATTTACAGATAAAAGCAGTTTACGAAGACATGTGCGCATTCATAGTGGCGAGAAGCCATTTGAGTGTAATATGTGCGATTATAAATGTACACAGAAAGGTAGTTTACGA
>VTPC01090252.1:246078-293944 GCA_011009095.1 Ignelater luminosus | reverse complement strand
AATTTACGAAGACATATGCGCATTCATAGTGGCGAGAAACCTTTTGAGTGTAATATGTGTGATTGTAAATATACCCGGAAAGGCCATTTACGAAAACATTTGCGCATTCATGGTAGCGAGAAGTATTTTGAGCATAATGTATCCGAATATAAATGTATATGAAAAAACTGGATAGTTGCAAGTGTATTTGCAGTGCCGATAATGTTGTACGTAAAGTCATTCATAATGATGTACATGTTTTTGTAGTAAAGAACCGCTGTTGAATTCTGATATAAGAAATTCAAATTTGTCAGTCATTATTCTATTTTTTAGTATGATTTGTTAGTTATAACAGAAGCCGTAACTTTTATTACAAAGAAACTTCAAATTAACAATATTAATTTGGTCACAGATATTGTGTCAGCATTAATATCATTCATCAGCAATTATGAACAACCAAACATTGTTAGAAAGAGGCATTTGGAATTACAGGCTTAGTTTCAGTTAAATTTCTAGTGAATTCAAATTTTCAATCACAATCAAATTTTGGACAATAGTAGGACTAACAAATTACCAAAATCAACAACTTTAAGTCACCAAGATGGGTATCTTTTATAACATAGCCCCAAAATCGTCTATAAAAAGGAAATCAAAAGAACTGGCAATTTTAACTTGAAATCAAAGATGGCAAACTGCTACTAATGGTAGACTTATTGCTGGATTCTTATCTACTGAGTTCGAACTAACCAGTTTATTAAAAAAGCAGTTGAATTAGTAACTAATGCAGTGCTTTCAAAACCTACTTTTACACAACAGGCAAAATGTGTGTATTCCTTAACAATATACATAAATGTGTGTAGCATTTTAACATTTAATTAAACTAGTTTTTGTTTTAAATGTTGTTATTGTTAGTTTAATATTTATTATGCTATGTACGTATTTAAATAGCAAAATCTAAATAAAAATTGAATTAAAATGTTTTGTCTTATATTGTTTGAGATATTCTTCTAGATGTATTACCTGATCTTCAAAGTGGAGAGCTCACAACGTTCACGCATTACATATTGTTGTTCCAATAAATTAATTTGGGTTTTATTATTGATAATTTATTGATTGCTGTCGTTACTACTCATATTAAAGGATGATTATTGCGTAAGTGATATTCTAACAATGCCGAAAAGAAATTCTTATTATTTAAGTTGATGCCAGAAATATCGGTTGATTACTAAACATAAACAGCAGCAGTCTGATGAGTCGTTCAATATAAACAATGATGTGAACACAAAGGCATGGGATAAAAGTGTGTGTAGTAGTATTTTCATTAGTGATACAGCTGTAACAGCAAATATAATTAGTTCAAATACTAATTCGAGTGTAATAGGAATGCAGTATGACGATGATTTAATGGTAACAAATACTATAGGAGGAACGCTTTGCAGTAAATTCTTCTCAAGCCAATTTGGAAAGTGATTTAAAAGAATGGACGTTAGAACATTGTATAACTCATTCAGCTGTCAATGATCCTCTCCATTGATTAATATACAATGGTGAGAACCCCTCGATGCACAGCATGAAAGATAATTCAGTTAACTGATGGTACTTACCTGCATTTTGGCTTATCTAAGGGGTTGGGACAGTTTGTGAAATATAATTCTTTCAGTTTTAAAGATTGGATTGGTATTAATATCAATATCAATGGACTTTCAATTTTAGAAAATTTCATTTGCTTAGTTTTGTTCTACATTAGCCTCTGTTAATTTATTAAACTTTTATGCTTCCCCCTTTCCAGTTGGCGTACAAGCACGTTGATATAACACTCGGTGACATACGTAAAAACGTAAAGCGACAAAACTTTTGTGTAATTTCTTCTAATCTTTTCTTCAAATGAGGTGTTAAATTCCTAATTGAGTCTTGTACTAAATTCTTGTTTAATCTAAATAATAATTTTACAAATCTTGTGTCAGGTAATGCAAATGGCTTATTTGTATCTCGCAACAAACGTCTTTGCGTTTTTAACCTTTGGTTCCTACTACAGTAAAACCCGCTTATTGGAATAGCGTTTGGACAAAGGAGAATTATTCCAATAACCGGTATATTCATTTAACCGACTTTAGGATTGTCAGAATTCTTCAAGACAAATTGAGGTTATTGCACATCGCTTGAGATTTATACTGTAAAACTTTCAGCGTTATTTATCACGGCTTTAAGTAAAATAAAAGTAAGGATACTCTAGTAATTATTTATTGAAACAATTATTAAATCAAATTTAATTACAATGTCCATAAATTAAATTAAAATTGTTTTTACAAAACAGTCAGTAATTTTAGATTGTTTTTTATGGTTACACAATAGATCTGTTATTTATTGTTCTAAACTATAATAATGTTTAAAATCATCATTTGATTTTCCTTCGAGAAACCTTCTTACTACAGAACAAGCGCTTGTTATTACTTCCTGGCCAGGTACTGACGACCATTCAGAAACGTCACCTTTGTTCTCAATAAAACTACGGTAAAGCTTGGCAACCCTGTACTTAGAGTAAGACTTAAATAAACACAATTTAAGGATTTACTTAATTTACTTTTAAAAGTGGCATGTTTTGTGACTAGTTTGTGTGAACAATATCCGTTAAAATTTTTATTTATGGTACCTACATAGAAACGAATTTAAAATAAGAGGAAGTAAAAAGAAAGAACCGGCAAAATCTTGAAATGCTGAACAACATACTTTAAAGAAGATTAAAAGCCTTAGAAAAGACTTAAACACTAATTTAAGTAAATCTAACAATGGTACAAGAAAGAAACATTCACCCTCAGATGTATTAGGTATTAGAGACTGATAGATTTATGACGCCCCTGTACCATTATAATTTGTCGACTATTATTGTATTTCTTTCTCCAGTTTTTTTTTCTGGATTATTCCATTATCTGCTACATTTTTGGTAATTCTCATGCTGAAATTATTACATTATCCGATATTATTCTATTATGCAATATTCTTATAAGCGATAAAGTTTGTTAAGGATTAAATGGCACTGATTGGGGACATTGAATTTTTATTCCTTAAAGTCGGATATTTGTTGCTCTCGTCAAATAAGGCAATCAACGATTATTGGAAACATCTTTTTCCTAAAAATTAAATTTTAGAGTGTAGATACCTCTAATTATACATGACAATAATACACTTATAGTAGTACTGCTATATGTATATATTAATGTAGTTATAAAATTACAATTCGGGCAAATTCGAAACTACAAACGCTTATCATTTTTCTTATTATAACAATAAAAATAATAATAAATAATTCAATTTCGTACCCATCTAAATATTTGTGAAATTAGCTACACATTAATGCGCATGCTGCTACGGTTACTGCGAGTGACTACGACGTAGTAGACTTCAGAATTAACATCAGTCGATGTCGAGTTGGATGTCGCTGACGATACGTGTTGAGTTGAGCATTTAGAATCTCATCGCTCGGAATGTGAGTTTTGCAGCCACGTTTAATAACCGGCCCTTGATTTAAGATTCATCGAATAAATCGACGCGCCAGTTTTGAGTGAGAGAGGAAAAGCTCAACGGTTTGGTAGTCATCGCCTGCGATCGCAAAGGAAGGTTGTATGTAATATAGAAATAGTACCTCCTATTTGCAGACAGTGCTTCTGTGAATTTCAAACGACGCATTGCTTCTAGTGTGGATTTCACTATTTTAAATTCCGAGCGGTATCATAAACAAAAGTATATATTACCTGAACAGTTCTTAGTGAAGTTATTTTCTTTCTACAGTGCTCACGCCAGAAAATTCGCAACTTCTTTCCAATTTTTTCCCGGATGCTCTTCATCTGTAAATGCTCAACTGTTTCCCTGACTCCAAATTTCTAAATAATTTCATTTCAGGTATTACTACTTTTCTGAAGACCGATAACGACCCATAAAAACGAAATAAGTACAGAAATGGAGTCAAACACAAAGGGCACATCCGAGTTTAACATGCTCTCTAATAAATTCCCCCAAAAACGCAAGTTGAGAATACCTCCTCAGTGTAATGTATGCAGTTATAAATGTTCAACAAATAGCAGTTTACGAATACATATGCGCATTCATAGCGGCGAAAAGCCTTTTCAGTGCAATATATGTGGTTATAAATGTTCAGTTAAAAGTAGTTTACGAACACATATCCGCTTTCATAGTGGGGAGAAGCCTTTCGAGTGTAATATATGCGATTATAAATGTACCGATAGAAGCAGTTTACGCACACATATGTTCGTTCATAGTGGCGATAAGCCTTTTGAGTGTAATATATGCAATTCTAAATTTACACAGAAAAGCCATTTAAGAACACATATCCCCGTTCATAGTGGCGAGAAGCCTTTTGAGTGTGACATGTGCGATTATAAATGTATACAGAAAGGCACGTTACGTAGGCATATGCTCGTTCATAGTGGCAAGAAACCATTCGAGTGTAATATGTGCGATTATAAATGTACACGGAAAGACGGTTTACGAAGCCATATGCGGATTCATAGTGGCGAGAAGCCTTTGGTGTATATAATATGCAATTCTAAATTTGCAAAAAAAAGCCAATTAAGAACACATATCCCTGTTGTTAGCGACGAGAAACCCTTTGAGTGTAATATGTGCAGTTCTAAGTTTACAGTGAAAGGCAGTTTACAAAGACATATACGCATTCATAGTGGCGAGAAGGCCTTTGAGTGTAATATATGCAGTTCTAAGTTTACAGTGAAAGGCAGTTTACGAAGACATATGCGCATTCATAGTGGCGAGAAGCCTTTTGAGTGCAATATATGTAATTCTAAATTTGCGAAGAAAAGCCAATTAAGAACACATGTACGCGTTCATGGTGGCGAAAAGCCTTTTGAGTGTAATATATGCAATAATAAATTTACAAAGAAAAGCCAGTTAAGAACACATGTACGCATTCATAGCGGCGAAAAGCCGTTTGAGTGTAATATATGCGATTATAAATGTACACGGACAGATAGTTTACGAATACATATGCGCATTCATACTGGCGAAAAGCCTTTTAAGTGTAATATATGCAATAATAAATTTTCACAGAAAAACCATTTAAGAACACATATACGCATTCATAGTGGCGAGAAGCCTTTTGAGTGTAATATGTGCGATTATAAATGTACAGATAGAAGCAGCTTACGAACACATATGTTCGTTCATAGTGGCGTGAAGCCTTTTGAGTGTAATATGTGCAATTCTAAATTTTCAATGAAAAGCAAATTAAGAACACATATGTTCGTTCATAGTGGCGAAAAGCCTTTTGAGTGTAATATTTGCGATTATAAATGTACAGAGAAAAGCAGTTAACGAAGACATATGCGCATTCATAGTGGCGAGAAGCCTTTTGGGTGTAATATGTGCAATTATAAATGTACAGAGAAAGGCAGTTTACGAAAACATATGCGCATTCATAGTGGCGAGAAACCATTTGAGTGTAGTATATGCAATTTTAGATATAGAGAAAAAAAGTAACTTGAGAATACATATGCGCATTCATAGTGGAAAGAAGCCTTTTGAGTGTAATATATGCGGTTATAAATGTATGCAGAAAGGCAGTTTACGAAGACATATGTTTATTCATAGTGGTGAGAAACCATTTGAGTGTAATATATGCGATTATAAATATTCACGGAAAGGCAATTTACAAAAACATATGCGCTTTCATAGTGGCGAGAAACGTTTTGACCACAGTACATAATAAATGTATACAGAAAAACTGTTTAGTCGCAAGTATATGTGCAGTGACAGTAATATTTTGCGTTAGAAAGCCATTTATAGCCATATATATATATATATATATGTACACGTTTTCGTAGTGAAGAAAGGCTGTTGAATTCTTAAATAAGAAATTTAAATTTGTTCTCTATTATTTTATTTTACAATATGAATTTTTAGCTGTAACTTATTTTACAGATCAGCGTTAACCTTATCACTAAATATGAACAACCCATCACTCTTAGAAAGGGGCATTTAGAAATGATATTTGGAATTACAAGCTTAGTTTCAGTAAAATTTTTACTGGATTAAAATTAAAATTAAATGGATACTGGAAGTTTCCAAACAACTGTACAATACACCTTTTGTATATGGAATTATTGAACAACTTGATAAAATATCCACAGAACATGAATAAACAAGAAATGGACAAATTAACCTTCGAAATTCATTTGATATGTTGTTTTACCAATAAGACATGCGAACATTGATATCTGTCCTAAAAAGACATGGCTTAATTTAATTTAAAATCTGCAAATATACATACGTTTTTTTAGTATAGGAAAGTTGCAATGCTAAAAGTTGATCTAAGAATGTAAAATATTTCTTGATATCCCATACATAATACCTTTTGAGTCGTTCAGTTTTGCCTGGGGAAAAATATTTTTGATACAAACTTAACATGAAGTGAAAGCAAGAAAAATAATAGAGAAAATTAATTTAAATGTTTATGCATGAGTAATTTAGGTATAAACGTAGGCAAGGTCAAGTTTTAGTATGAAATTGTACAACAAACATATCACATATTGCCATTAAGATAGAAATTAATGACAAACAGAAAAGGTAAATGAAACGAAAAATGTGAGCGTTAGTTATTATAGGTAATAAATGAAATTTCTTTTCTTTGGGAACCTAAATTCAGACTATAATATCAAACAAGGTTTTAACATTTAGGCCGCATAGGAAAAAACCTTGTTTCTATGTGGTTCTCATAGAAATCATTAGGTATGCCAGGTCTGAATTGCTGGTCATCTGTTCTTTTTAATTTACCATTGTTCAAAATTATAATTTGTTGCTATAAGTTTAAATGTTTGATTAAGAATAAGATTTTTACTGAGGTTAAATTAAATTAGGTGGTGGAAATCTTTGTGATAAGTTATATAATATTTATTAGTAAAATTTAAATATTTAATCAAACTAGTTGTAAAAGTTTTTGTTTTAAATCTTATCATTGTTAGTTTAATATTTATTATGATATGTACAAAATGCTAAATAAAAATTAAATTAAAATATTTTAAATTGTTCGAGATATTTTTCTAGGTGTATTATCTGGATCTTCAAAGTGGAGAGCTCGCACCGTTCACACATTACATATTGTTGTTCCGATAAATTAATTTGGATTTTATTATTGCTGTTGTTACTACTGTTATTAAAAGATGATTATTGTGTTTATAAGAGCATTCATCAGCTACGTATTGGTAGGACCTTATTAAGCACCATTTCCTTGTTGTCCTATATTTTCAAAACATTCAAAAAAATACATGTTTATAAGAGTTCAATCTATGGAGCGACAGGCGTTTTTCTTTTATTTAATTTTAATATTTAAAATTTGTATTTTTTAAACAGATATTACTACAAAATTCATCATGCATCTCCATTAGACATAATACATGGCTAAACATATTTATTTGATAAATAAATAAAGGATAAACATCCTAAAGATGCATATAATGTCTTCCCACAAATAAAAATTCGTGCAAGCATTATCCTCCACTGATGAGTCCAAACAAGGACGAAACGATCGTCTGGAGATATGTTAGTCAATGCTTGCAAGACATTATATGCATCTTTAGGATGTTTATCTCTTATTTATGATCATATAATTTCACTATAAGTTGAGAACAACTTTGTTTCCTGTTTAGAAATATTTTTATTGGATATTTATTTGAGTTTTCATATTGCATTTATAAATACGTCACTAATTTTTGAATGCATTTAGAAAAAAATAGGTTACGTATTTAGTGGCGTCTCCAGCATTTCAGAAAACGAAAACGAGCGATTAGGAGTTGCACTTAGAAATAAGACGGAACAATTTAGTGGTGACCATAGCAATGCATGCATTCCAACACATGCAGCAAGTACATCTTATACGTTCAATTTTTGAATTAGACCCGTTTCGGATCATCGAGACTGAACAAGTACACCAGAACTTTAAATCTTCTTTTACCTCAGTGATAAATACTTTTAAGTTAAATATAACGACGCCTTAAGTGCTTATCATTCTATAAAATCTGGAGTTCCACAGGGCAATGTACTCGGGCCCTTCCTCTACCTCCTTTACACTGCAGATGTTCCCTTGACCTCGATCTAGCACGAGCATCTGAAAACCTACAAAATCACCTCGATCTTCTCCAGGACTGGTTACAACGCTGGAAAATAACAGTCAATACTGCCAAATCTGCCCAAGTAACTTTTACGACAAAAAGAACTCGTTGTCCCCAAGTTTCCATAAACAACACACCTGTACCTGTGCAATTTAAAGTGAAATATCTTGGACTACACCTAGATGACAAATTGACTTGGAAACCGCACATCAAAATCAAAAGACGTCATTAGATCTAAAAGCTAAAAACATGTACTGGTTACTCAGTCCAAGATCTAAATTATCGCTTGATAACCAAGTGCTACTTTATAAAACAATCCTAATACCGATATGGACCTACGGGATAGAATTATGGGGCTGCGGCAAACCTTCCAATACAAAAATCCTGCAAACGTCTCGATCCAAAACCCTCCGTATGATAACCAACGCTCCTTGGTTACCTGATCTATGATAGAGTGTTGGTTCCTGAAACCGAATTGGTGATTGGGAATTAAATCTTTTTCCTCTATTACTGGTTGTAGTCGTTTAAGCAAGAGTTTTTCAAAGACTTTTGATGTAGCTGGCAATAATGAGATTGGCCGATATGAGGTAACTTCATGTGGTGGGTTGCCTGGTTTAGGTATCATTATTGCCTCTGCTACTTTCCAGATAGCTATTACGTATTTTAATCGAAAATCAGCATTGACAAGGTTTGTTAACTTGACAATTACCTTTCTTGAAAACTCTTTTAGTAGGGGACCAGTTACTAAGTCAAAGCCCGGTACTTTTTTCGCACTGACATTCTTTTTGATTTCCGTCTTGACCTCTTTCGGAATCGTTAATTCTATTTCAAAGTCTTCCAGATTTTCATTTAGTCGAATCGTCAGGGCCTTCACTGATTAATGAACATTAAATCACCCGCGGTTTACTTAACTCGTTGGGCCTTGTTAATGTAAAAGTTGATTCTGTTCCAGGCAGACACTTTGTCTAGGCCTCCGTTTCCTGATCTTCCTCCAGGAGAAGAAATTTCCATATGTATGGTTTCTGTTACTATAGCTTTGCAGATTTAGATGATTCGGATTTACCTGAATGAACTGAAAGACGTTACCTTATGAGCAATGGATTCCTATATAGATATCTTCAAGACATTGACTCAGAAGAAGCTACGTTTGTTGTGCCTCGCCAGGAGCGTGACCGAGTCCTACAAGAATATCATGATCGTGATTTAGCTGCACATTACGCCGTTGATAGGACCTATAGAAGAATCGCTCAGCGATATGTTTGGATTGGAATGAAGAAGTATATTACCGATTATTTACAGAATTGTGGTGATTGCCAAAGGTATAAGGCCACTGACCAAAAACTCGCAGGCTTGGTACAGACCCCAGAGATTTGAAGTCCTTTCCATAGATTTGTTTGGCCCATTGCTAGAAACTGATGCCGGAGAACGTTGAATTTTCATCGCCGAAGACAGTACCAGCAAATGGGTGGAGTTGTTTGCACTCCTCCGTGCTACAGCAGAAGAGTGTACCAGAGTATTGATTGACCAGGTTTTCTTGCGATTTGAGCTACCTCTTCGCATCGTTAACGATAACGGTGTCCAGTTTGTAAGCCACGTAGGTAATGCAAAAGGTCTGCTACTGTTTGGATATCCAGCAATCCTTTACTGCCGTATATTATCCTTCAATGAACGTGGTTGAACGTAAGAATTGAGATTTAAAACCTCGCCTTGCTATGTTAGTAGGAAACGAGCAGTATTCGCTTTGACATGAATACCGTTGTTAGTGAGAGTACAGACTATTCAGCTGTATATCTCACGTTCGCTTGGGAATTGAGAACCCTGGATGACATAGCTCATGATTTCCGTACGATTGTTGAATCCGAGACCTTTGTTCCGTTGATAACTTCTCATCCACCGCCGCTCTCCAGAGTGCTCTGGAAACCCATGAAGCCTCCCAAGAAGCGACACAAAGCCTATGCAGATTCGAAAGAGTATTAGGTAGGAAACCTTGCGCCAGTGGCTTCTCACGCCCTAAGCAGTCAAAGTTTGGGAAGGAGTTTCAAAACGTGATAGACCCTACTGTATATCTCGCAAGGTGTCCCCAAGCTGCTACAATCGAAAATTCCACACTTGCCCTCGGAAAATATCATGTGTCCGCTCTGACTCCATATGCTGGTGAAGAGACGGAGAGTCCTGTGGGCGCATTGAAGAAACGTGGACGACCAAAGAAACATTCTTCTTGTCCTGTAACGAACCCTGTACTACGGCCCCAACGACGACTGCTTTCGAAGTGGTCGTAAATAGGGCTTTATTTACAATTACATCTTCAAGAATGAAAAAACCAATTTTATGACTTTTTGGGGTATAGCAGAAGCGCAATCAAAAACAGGCAAATAAAAACAATCTCAGTTTTAAATAAGGTAAACTGGCCATGAGTCAAAACTGAATATAATTAGAACTTGAAGTGGAGATTTGCAGTTATAATCGCTTCATACATGCTTGAGACGTTCGTCAATTGTATCACAGATTAAATAAAGGTCAGATATTTCACTTCCTATTCCACCAATGTTCCCATTTTTTGTCTCTGCACATTTACATTTGCAGCTCTGGGAGTTTAGCCTATACCTTAATCTACTTTTCAACATAATTTCCACCACTATTAAGGCACTTATCATAACGAACAACCAACTTCTGAATTTCATCCTCATAAAAATTTGCCGCCTGATTTCATAAAAAACATTTCTTGAAACTTGAGAAAACTCATTCGATAAGGACGAAATCGTGAAGCGTCTGCGTTCTTGAACTTTTGCATCAACTTTCCGCACCAAGTCTTCGATGATGACAGGTGGTCACCCACTTCTCACTTCATCATGAACATTAGTAACGCCATCTTTACACGCTCTAACCCAATTTCTTACCATTCCATCCCACATAGTGTTTTCTCCATAAACTTCACTAATCTGCCGATAAATTTCGACTGCTTTGACGTCTTTTGCACACAGAAAACAAATCACTGCGCGTATTTCGCACACGGCGGGAGTTTTAATTAACTGAGGCATTTTAAATACGCATAAGCAGAAACAAACGTAAACACGGACGAATTCTTCCGTTATGACGTGTGGGTAGCCAATAGATGCAGTGATCATATTTAAAAACGGTACTTATTTAAAAAAACCACCTCGTATAAAAAGTAACGGTCGCAATTTTGAAATTACATTTTTAGTTAATAAGATAATCATGTTATTGTTTATTTGTTATTCAATGCAAAGAAATTTAAAATATAACTTACTATACAAACGCTTATATAAAGAGATAATTGTAGTTTTACACCTGATTCTGATTAAATTAGTTACTATGTGCAGTTTATGTGTTTTGTATAGTATTAAAAGATTTTATTTTAGTTATTTATACATATGACAGTTATATCTGACCAGTGATGTGCGTTGACACGTCAACAATGATTGTTGACATTTTCGTGTCAACAATTGATTTTTCACGCCAAAAATGTCAACAATGTCGACAATGTATCAACTTTACAAATAAAGTAGGATTCTGCACATTTTTCGTTAAACCTAACCTGTAAACACAGGTGCTAAAGTAAGCTAAAATGTCTAATAAGATTATTAATAAGATGTTCAAGGCAATTCAAGAATCAAAATGGCTGAAAGGCCCAAGAATAAGAATTTTGATGAATTGGGTTTTCAATTATAAAAGACTGTGACAGTAACTGAAGATGGAAAAGAAAAACCAAAATATTATTTAAATAAAATGGCATTAAAAAACTAAATCCTATGTATTTATTCTTATTTCCATGGAATCAGTAAAATTACAAGTATGTTTACTCATAGCTCCATAGGCCCATACTAAGATTTTTAGTTCGGATATGTGGGGGGCACAGTTTATACCTTACAGAATCAGTTAGATCACTCAGAGCGGTTCTTTTGATCTTTCGTGTTCCTGGTTTTCGGTCTGCGCACGCTAAACTGTAGACCGCGCGCTTGTAGGGGAGGTTATATATGCAGTTGATATTCAAATTTCACAACTAATGTAACTTAACAACACTCAACAATTTCACTAATTCACTTACAGAATGTGCAAGTTGATTTCATTTAAATAATACAATCTTTTATGAGATTATTTCTTTGAAGGTTAAGGTTAGGTTTTTCATCCCTCTACTTCTGGACAGAAAATAGTGCTCTGCGCATAGACCGCGAGTTTCTTGAAGTGGAAGACAAAATGTAGGGGAAGTGATCCAACTGATTCTGTAAGGTATAAACTGTGGTGGGGGCAATTCTAGCAATGCGACGGTTAGTATACATAGGTATCTTAATGCAAAAGATTTTATTAATTGAAAAAACAAATGCTAACATGATGAACAACATCCTAGCATTTATTTTTTTTTTCTAATCAAAATTATTCTATACGTACATTAGACTTGAACGCACTTAAGCATCTCACAATTCCCTGTGCCTCATATTTGCCCTCACAAACTTAAGTCAAATAAAAATTATTGTAATAAACTATTTAAGATTTAAATAATAAAGGAAAAATCAAGTTTAACAACTTTGAGCATGTGCATTCATAATGTCTAAATTGTTGACATTATTGACATAGTTGACATCAATAAGGTCATGTCAACAATAAGAATTGTTGACATGTCAAGAATGAATTGTTGACATCGACATTGTTGACACGCACATCACTGTATCTGACGATACTTGTATGTATGCACATATAGAAAGCTCTGGCAACTCCGCACTACTCTCTAAACGATCCCAACAGATTTGTCTACGTCAACTTGAGATTTTACCTTAATTTTATTATATAAAATTTAAGTTAGAAACCACAGTAAGATGCTTAAAAATTGATCGCTGAAGCGTAGTTTTGAATGAGATGTTCAACACGTTTTAAAAGGTGCGTATTTCCTGGTTTTAGCTGCCATTTGTGATAATCAGCGCATGTCGGGATGGGTATTGCTGACGATACGTGGGAGGCGAGCATTCACAATTCTCACTGCTCAGAATCAAAATAGAATCTGAATTTTCCAGCTACGTTTAATAAATGGTCGTAGGTTTAGGTTTCATGGCGTAGATCGGCGCTCCAGTATCGAGTGAGAGAGGAAAAGCTCAACCATTTGGTAATTATTATCTACAAACAAACGAAGTAGTATGTAATTTTCTACCACCCATTTACAGACAGTGCTTCATTCTTCTGTGGATTTCAAGTGACATCTTGCTTTAAGTGTGGAGTACCCCACTTTAAATTACGAGCAATATTATAAACAAAAGTATATATTATGTAGGCAGTTCTTAAGGAACTTGCTTTCTTTGTATAGTGCTTACGCCAAAAAATACGAAATAATAATTTTATTTCAGGTACTTATTACCACCTTTCTGAAGACCGATAACGACCTACAAAAACGAAACAAGTACACATCCCAGTTTAACGTACCTTCTAATAAATTCACACAAAAACGCAAGTTGAGAAGACCTCTTCAATGTAGTGTATTCAGTTACAAATGTTGAACGAAACACCGTTCACAAACATATATACTTGTTCTTGGTGACGAGAAACCTTTTGAGTGTAATATGTGCGATAATAAATTTTCCCAGAAAAGCAATTTACGAACACGTACGCTCTCTCATAGTGGCGACAAGCCATTTGAGTGTAATATGTGCGATTATAAATCTACGCGGCGAAGCACTTTACGAGCACATATGCTCATTCATAGTGACGAGAAGCCTTTTGAGTGTAATATGTGCGATTATAAATCTACACGGAAAAGCACTCTGCGAACACATATGTTCGTTCACAGTAGCGACAAGCCATTTGAGTGTAATATATGCGAATATAAATGTACACGGAAAAATAGTTTACGCATACATATGCTCGCTCATAATGGCGAGAAACCTTTTAAATGTAACATATGCGATTATAAATTTCCACTGAAAAGCAGTTTACGAACACATATGCTTGTTCATAGTGGCGAGAAGCCATTTGAGTGTAATATATGCGAATATAAATGTATACGACAAGATAGTTTACGAACACATATGTTTGCACATAGTGGCGAGAAGCCATTTCAGTGTAATATGTGCGATTATAAATGTACACTGAAAAGCAATTTACGAACACATATGCTCGTTCATAGTGGCGAGAAACCATTTGAGTGTAGCATATGCGATTATAAATGCGCATGGAAAGGTAGCTTACGAAGACATATGCTCGTCCATAGTGGTGATAAACCGTTTGAGTGTAATATATGTGATCATAAATATACAGATAGAAGCAGTTTACGAAGACATATGCTCATTCATAGTGGCAAGAAACCATTTAAGTGTAATATATGCGATTATGAATTTATACAGAAAAGCCATCTACAATCACATATGTTCGTTCATAGTGGCGAGAAGCCATTTGAGTGTAATATATGTGATTATAAATTTACACAGAAAGGCCATTTACAATCACACATGTTTGTTCATAGTGACAAGAAACTTGCATGTAATTTATGTGATTATAAATGTAAACATAAAAACAGTTTACGGATACATATGCTCGCTCATATTAAAGAGAAGCGTTTTAAGTGTAATGAATGCGATTATAAATGTACACAGATGAGCAGTTTACGAACTCATATGCTTGTTCATACTGACGAAAAGCCTTTTGAATGTAATATATGCGGTTATAAATGTAGACACAAAAACGTTTTACGAAGTCATATACTGATTCATAGTGGTGAAAAACCATTTGAATGTAATAAGTGCGATTATAAATCTACACGGAAAAGCACTTTACGAACACATATGTTCGTTCATAGTGGCGACAAGCCATTTGAGTGTAATATATGCGATTATAAATGTACAAGGAAAGATAGATTACGAAGACATATGCTCTTTCATAGTGGCGAGAAACCATTTGAGTGTAAGGTATGCGATTCTAAATTTGTCCTGAAAAGCAATTTGAGATCACATATAGGCGTTCATAGTGGCGAGAAATTATTTGAGTGTAACATATGCGAATATAAATCTACAAAGAGAAGCAGTTTAAGAAGACATATGCTCGTTCATAGTGGCGAGAAACCGTTTGAGTGTGATATATGCAATTATAAATCTACAACGAAAAGCAATTTACAAAAACATATGCGCATTCATAGTGGCGAGTAGTTTTAGTATAATGCATTTCATTATAAATTATGTAAAAAAACTCTATAGTCATAAGTGTTTCTTCAGTGACAATAATGCTTTACATAAAAAAAACCATTTATAATCATATACACGTTTTCGTAGTAAAGAAAGGCTGTCCAATTTTGAAATAAGAAATTTAAATTTGTTATCCATTATTCCATTTTTCAATGTGAGTTGCTAGCTATAGCAGAAACTGTAACTTTTATTACAAACAACTAAACTTCAAATTAACAGGATCAATTTGGTCATAGCAGTAAAACATCATCAGCAAATATGAACCATCCAATGTTGTTTGAAAGGGACATTTGGAATTACAGGCCTAGTTGCACTTAAATTTCTATTGGATTAAAATTTTCAATCGCATAATCAAATTTTGTACAATGATGCGACTGTTGAATTAGCAAAATCAAGAGCTTTAACTCAACAAGATAAGTATCTTTTATAACATAGCCTCAAGATTGTGTATGAAAAAAAGGAAATCAAAAGAAGTGGCAATTTTAACATGAAATCAAAGATGGCAAACTGGTAGTTGAATTACTAACTAATGCAGTGCTTTCAAAACTTACCTCTACAGAATAGGCAAAATGTGTGTAACAGTCCTATAAATGTAAAACACTGACAGTGGGTGTTATGTTTAACAATCTCCGGTTTACATAGAAATGATATTTTCCCACTTTTGTATATGAAATTATTGGACTAGACAAGTGGTAATAAATGCAGATAATAAAATATCCACAGTACATGAATAAACAAAAAAGAGGCAATTAACCTTCAAAATTCATTTGATTTGTTTTTTTTTACTGATAAGATGTAAACATTTCTGTTTGTCCTAAAAAGACTCTTAATATTTTGGGTTGAAGAAATAAAAAGCTTCTTGGATTCTCTTTAATTAACTTTTAATTTAATAACAAAATCTATTGCCATCTTACATGTCACTTTCTTCAAGTCATTCTCCTTTACATAGTGTCTCACATACCACCAACAACAACGGTAGGTATTATGATTACATTAAAGTATTAATAAAGATAAAGTATTTCAAACCCTAACAAAGACACTTATGACTTCAAAACTATAATTTGTTACCAAGTGAGATTTAGAAATACAAAATTTTAAATAAATTTAAATGCTTGGTTAAGAATTACATTATTACGGAGGTTAAATTAAATTATTTGTCAGAAACGGTTACAATAAGTTATAATTTCTAAGTTAGTATTTTAATATTCAATCAAATTAGTTGTTAAGAGTTTTTGTTTTAAATCTTATCATCGTTAGTTTAATATTTATTATGCTATGTATTTAAATAAAGTGCTAAATAAAAATTAAATTAAAATGTTTTGTCTTAAATTGTTTGAGATGCTTTTCTAGGTGTATTAGCTGTTGTTCAAAGTGGAGAGCTCGCAGCGTTCATACATACATTCCCAACAGCACACGGCCAACCTAAGGATATCTTCTATCAAAACTCTTGTGTACTTTTGTTTGCCAAAATGAAATTTGACTCTGCTTTAATGAGCGTTTGGCGTTTTAGTTGGAAGTATGGAGGCTGCTGTTAAAGTTGTACTGTCACTAGTTTCAGTGTAAGAAGCGTAATCTCTTTATTCAGATTTTGGTACACGATTCTGCATTTTGCTCTCCTGTTTATAAGCATTTCAGGTTTCATATTGTTCCTTGCCTTTATTTTTGACGTGCTTAATAAAATTGGTAGAAATTAATAAAGGATATGGTTAAATAGAATAGTTATAACTTATACGAATAATAACACGATTAAACAGAAAACAGTTTATTATTATATGTATTACATACGACATAATATCACCATCTTTCATGAACAATTGTCAACCCTGTGCACACAACTTAAAATAGTATAATTGTTGAATGAGGGCACCTTAGCAGAATTGGCACCTAATATGAATACATATTAACATAAAACATGTTTTTTAATATACTATCGACTTATTGCTATTTTTCCATAATTAAAAAAATTATGAGCAGTATTGCTAGACTATATACATGGACCGCTGACCTAACACCATCAGATTTTCTTTTGTGGGGTAGCATTCAAGATAAGCTTTACATAGCATGTGGAAAATTTTGAAGTGTTAACGAACAAGAATTATTAATGTTGGCAAAGTGAAATGCCCCAATACACATTACTAAATGCAACTTCTTGGTGTGACAATTTTATTTTGTTCTCTCTTTTAGTTATACTGAATTTTGTTGATTATTTAGACTTGTGTTAAATAGAAGTAGGTATTTTGATAAAAGAATCAGTCAAGTTTTCTTTTTTAAATCTTCCATCAAAAACACACCTGTCCTACATTTGCAAACCTAAATGATATTTACAAAAATTCTTCAGTTGTCATTGTTAGGCGAAGGATACTAAGTTTGACAAAAAATTCAATTTTATTTCCTCCAATATCTATTTAAAAGCAAAAGTATGAAACATTATTTTGTCAAATTTAAAGAATAGGCAGCTTTTACATGTCATAATTATAGTAAAGACAACATTAATAAGTACAACATTTGCCTGAAAAAGGGGTTTACTAGAATAAGATGTATTGTATAATTATGACATTGCTAAGCAATCAAGACGTTGTCGTATCCCTTCTATTAAAATGCAACCTGCAGAAACTCTCAAACTCTGAAAATAACAGTATCTCAGTATAGATAGATAGATCTTTGACTAATTTTGCATTATTTCAGTTCAAGTATTTTGATCAAAGAGATAGCTTTCACTATTCAAAACCCACTTAGATGACACAACTTGCTGATCACACAATATTTTGATACTGTGAATACGCATATGACTTTGCAAATGATCTTTTCTTGTTGATTTATGACCACATACTTTACACTCGAAAGGCTTCTCTCCGCTATGAATACGCACATGTGTTTTCAGGCTACTTTTTACTGTAAACTTAAAATTGCATGTTGTACATTTAAAAGGTTTTTCTCCGCTATGGATACGCACATGCCTTTTTAGGCTATTTGTAACTGCACACTTGTAACCGCATATTTTACATTCGAAAGGTTTCTCTCCACTATGAACACGCATATGCGTCTCTAAATGGCTTTTCTTTGGACATTTGTAACTACATATTTTACATGATAAAAGCTTCTCCCCGTTATGAGAACGCATGTGCATTTGTAAACTGCTTTTTTGTGTGAATTTATAATTGCATATCTTACACTCAAAAGGTTTTTCTCCACTATGTACGCGCGTGTGTACTCTTAAACTCCTTTTTGTTTTAAATTTACAACCACATATTTTACATTCAAACGGTTTCTCGCTACTGTGAATACGCATGTGTGTCCCTAAATAACTCTTTTGTGAACATTTGTAATTACACATTTTACATTCGAATGGCTTCTCTCCACTATGGACTCGCATATGTGTTTGTAAACTATTTTTCTGTATACATTTATAATTACACACTTCGCATTCAAACGGTTTGTCACCATTATGAACGCGCATATGTCTCTGCAAATGACACTTCTGTGTACTCCTATAACCACATATTTTACATTCGAACGGCTTCTCACCACTGTGAATACGCATGTGTGTTTTTAAACTGTTTTTCTCTGTACATTTATAACTGCATATTTTACACACAAAAGGTTGATCTCCACTATGGATGAGCATATGTTTTTGTAAACGATCTTTCCTAGCATATTTAGAACCACAGGTTACACATTGAAATGACTTCTCCCCACTGTGAACGCGCATATGTGATTGTAAATAGTCTTTCCTTTTGCATTTATAGTTGCATATTTTACACTGGAAAATTTTTTTACCATTATGAACAAGTATATGTCTTTGTAGATGGCTTTTGTGGGAAAATTTATAACTACACATGTTGCATGAAAACGATTTGTTTTCAGGATCTGTTTCATCTTGTATTATCATGTTTGGCTTAGTGTGGGCATCGTCAGTTTTAAAGTCTGCGAAAAATGGAATTAGTATACAAACGATAGATATGCAAATAAGATTACCATCTTGTTGGCTAATAAAAAGTAAGTTCGACTTATTGAGACAATCTACATTGCCTTCTACTTTGATTACAGTCTCCATTGCTAATTTACTTTGGTATGTTTCTAAAGGCTGAAGAGACGAAAACTAACTAGCTATTCTGAACTGTTCACCCAGCACTTAATAACAATAATAATCAATAAATAATAATTTTCAACAATAAAAAAAGGATTTTTGCCAGTCTGTCCAAAAATCAAAACAATTTCTTTGCTGCGAAGATTGCGCTATCTAGTGGAATAAACACAAAATTAGAAATATCTAGGAATCTTTCTGTTTAGGTTTGCAAGTAAGGGAGAATTATTAAAAAACTTTTTGGCACGCGCTTTAATCCATTTAAAATGTTTAAAACGAACGAAAGATAAAATAACCCTTATTCTTATTCCTAGTATCATAAGGAAAAACAAAAATTAAAGACTAAACTATGATAAACGCTGTATTTAATCTGGTCAATATTCTCAACAACAATATTACGTTTTATATTTAAAAAGTCCTTCATTACCATGAATGCACATGTGTGCTTTTAATTGGGGTTTTCTAGCAGATTTATAACCACATATATTGCTCTTGAAAGACTTTACATTACTATGAACAACCATATGTGCCTTTAGACTACTTTTCAGTCTACATTTATAAATACACATTTTACATTCAAAAAAGGCTTCTCTCCACTATGAACAAGCATATGTAATTTTAATCGGCCTTTCTTCACCCACTTGTAACTGCACATGTTACATTCAAAAGGTTTCATGTCGCTGTGAATTCCCATATGTAGTTTCAAATAACGTTTGTGTGTGCTTTTGTAATTACACATGTTACACTGAAAAGACTTCTCTCCATTATGGATTTGCATATGTGCTTTTAAACTGCTTTTAGTTGTCATTGTCTTATCACATATTGTACATCCGAAAGGTTTCTCTCCACTATAAACATGCTTATGAATCTTCAGATCACACCTTCGTATACACTTATAACCACATATTTTACACTCATAAGGCTTCTCCCCGCTATGAACGTATATATGCATTCGTAAACTGCTTTTCTGGATAGATTTATAACTATATATTTCACAATGAAAAGGCTTCTCTCCATTATGAATTTGCACGTGTTACTAAGCTATGTCTTGATTCAAACTTATTATTGCATATTTCACATTCAAAAGGTTTTTCCTCACAATTAATCTTCATGCAACATTGAAAATTGGCTTTTTGATTGTGACTACTTTGCACATGGGTATGTAAATAATCGTTTCTTAGGCATGTATAACTACATATTTTACATCTAAATGGCTTTTCTCCACTATGAAGTCTCATATGTCTTATTAAATGGCTATTTTGTGTAAATTTGCAATTACATATGTTGCATAAGAAAGGTTCCTCTCCACTGTGAATGTACATATGTTTTTTGAAATGATGTTTGTGTGAACTTTCATAACTACATATGTTACATTGAAATTTCTTTTTGGTCAAGCTGACTTTATTATCTTTTCGGTCTTGCTTTATAATAGTTAGTTTACCTATATGAAAAGCAATATTAGTTTCATGTAAAACATGTGTTTTACTAATCTACGTGATAGAAGACAAATGTAGCGTTTGAAAATCACAGTTGTTATTATCTTGCTTTGGTGATTCGCTACTGGAATGCCCCTCTTTTATTATAGATTGAATACAATTAATATCGTCGATGCCTACAATAGCAAATAGTTGTTTACAAATATAAAACCAAGCAAGTGAATTACCTTTCGATTGTAATGGTACATGTGCTGTATCATCTGTATTTGCAAATAATTTTGATTCCATTGTGCAATAATCTTTAGATGAAATACAAAATCATCTTGCCTCAAAATATTTTAAAATCTTCAAAACGAGATTCACAGATATTTATTAATGTGTTATGAAAGGTAGGTCATCCTAGTAGCAGCCATTTGTGATCGAAAAGATTAAGGTTAGATTAATGTAGGCAATGTTAATTTTCATTATTTTATATCAGTTTAAGTTAGAAACTATGAAATTGTTAAAAGCTGACTGCAATGGCGTAGTTTCGACTGTAATTTTGTACACGTTTTAAAGGTGCTTATTTCTTGGTCTTAGCCGCCATTTGTGATCTTGTTTCTAAAAAGTAAAAGATTTTAAAGAGCCCTCTGTGGAGTACAAGCCAAAGTCTTTGACAGTTTTCGACATAAACAGGTTTTTATTTTAGTTTTGACGTTTCTGCGGTTTCGCCATTCGCATCATCGTTTTTTGTCAAGATTTATGTATTGATGTTAATTGTAAGGTTATGTTTGTTAAAGATTGATCAGTTTTTAAATAATGAATTCATTATTAAATGAATTAAACGAATCAATAAAATGCAACAATGAAGAAGACATTATACACAATTTAGAAGCAATTGTATCTCAGGGAAAAACCATCGAATTAACCAGCCTATCTCCAATTGAACCACTGTTTCAACAAAAATGTAATGAAATCTTAATACTAGCTGCAGATGCAATTGCCGAAATAGCGAAATCTGATGAGAATCGCAAAGTTCTCACTGATAAGGAAGTGACTTCCTTCTTGTTAAGTTTGTTTAAATACAAGAATGTCCCATTGACGATCCAGTCTTGTCGTGCACTAGGTAATATTTGTTTTGAAAATGAAAGTGCTCGAGAATTGATTGGTAAAGATGGCCTTAAGACTCTTATTTCTGTTATAACGTTCGGTAAGGCATCTAAAGATGCCAAACTGCAAATGGTTGCATGCGGATTTATGTTAAATTTATTAATGGGTAATGACGATTTACAAAAAGCTGCTCTCGAGTATGATATTTTAAATTTAATGAAGGATATTTTAAATGAAGAACTTAATGATTTTGAAGCTCACGAAGATTGTTGTACGCATATATTGTTAACGTTAAATATGCTTACGGATCACATGATTGATACATGGTTATCAGAAGATTTATGTTCTGTATTAGTTGAGATTTTGAAGATTTCGAAAAATCCAGAGATTTCAGTAATTTGTTTAGAGATTATTCACGGGCAATTGGAAAACAGTAAGTAATTCTGTGTTATAGTCTACAGATAATCTTATTATTAATGTTGTAGACGATACAAAATTATTTTTGGCAAAAAAAGGAATATGTGAATTGGTGTATGAACTAGTAGAAAAATATAAAGATCGTGTGGATGATGAAGAAAGTAGGGCAGCGCTTAAGATGGCTTGCGATATTATTGTATTGGTACTTACCGGAGGTGAACGATCTTTAAATTAATTTACGTGTAAAAGAAATAATTTGTTGTTTGCAGATGAACCGATGGATCTGTTATATAATAATGGAAATGGAATTGTTTATAAAAATATGCTTTCATGGTTAAATTCGGATGATTTTGATCTGTTAAGTACTGGTATTTTAGCGATTGGAAATTTTGCACGAAACGATTTCCATTGCACACAAATGGTACAAAATGGAATAGCGAAAAGTCTTCTTGGTAAGTGAGAATAATATTATTAATGTTGGCAATGTAATTGTAATTATCTTCTGGTAGATTTATTAGAAAAGCATAATACTATCGAAAAAGATATAAAAGTGCAACATGCAATATTAAGTGCTCTGCGAAATTTAGTTATATTGCCTCAAAATAAGGGACAGATTTTACACGAAGGTTTAGTGAGGATTCTATATCCAATGTTAAATATTGATCATTCTCATGTTACATTCAAACTTTTGGGAACTCTTCGTATTGTTATTGATGGTCAAGGTGAGTTGAATTGTTTAGAAATTAGATGTAAATAATGCAAGAATTACATTTTAGATGAAGCAGCATTAGATTTAATTATGCGAAAAGATTTATTAGAGAAACTAGTCGAATGGTGTTTTAATTCTGATCATCTAGGTGTACGCGGTGAAGCATCACGCCTTTTAGCTTGGCTAATAAAAAATTGCCACTCAACGAAACCATATCCCATCATTCTTAGTATTAAAGACTGCGTCAAATGTTTAGTCGAGATGATACCATCTAATCATGCTGTAATGCAAAACGAAGCATTTTACGCACTGAATCTATTATGTGTCGATCGTATCAGTAATTCAAACAGCAATGATATCGATGCATGCAATAGTCAGAATTTAGATAAGATATTAGTAGAAGCTGAAATCAGTAAAAAAATTAATTTTCTAATTAATAAATATAAAGAGAAATTAGAGCCAGAAACTGTAGTCAATTTATTAACTTTAATAGAACGTTTAATTGTGTCGCCGATTTTACTTGAACATTTAAAAGATAATTGTGTAGGGCAAGAGTTGAACAAATTAGTGGATGTTAAAAAGTTCACCGACTTGCATGATAAAATAAAATTATTATCGAATACGATTGATAGTGGTTAGAGAACACGAGGAATCTTATCGTAATTTTTAGCTTTAATTTAAAAGAAACACAAAAAAAATGTTAATTCAAACCAAAAAAAAAGCCTTTTCAAATAGTACTCAACGTGGGCGTTGGTAAATGCTGTTTTAAGCAAAAACTTTTATTTTATATATTTTAGAAGAGGAATGATAATTTAACCTCATTTTATTGCATGTTAAGGTTATGCTACTTCTAGATAAGTAGTGTTTTAATAAACGTGGTTCAAGAATTAAGCATGAAAGCAGATACTAGTCGGGTATTTAAATTTCTATTAATTATAAAGTGAGGTTATGTTACATATTATAGGTAATTTATTTTAGTTTTAAGTTATCTTTTATAAATAATGAACTGAGCGAAATGATGTTATATTAAAGTGTGATGCAAGGTGAACATATTAATATTTAATATTTAAGAATTTCCTAACTTGATTGTCAAAATGACAGTAATAGTTTTGTAGGTTAATTTACTGTCCTTATATTAAAAATAATAATTTGGCAAAAAGTATTACAAATCATTTATATACTCATTGAGTGAAACGTAAGTTAGAATTCTAGGTTTACAGATAACCCAGTTTTAAATCTTTTCTTAAAACATAACCTTACTTTATTGAAATAACTTCTAGAATATGTGTATCTTTTGTGAGCATCTAAGTGGAAGAATATGAACCATCACCAAAATAAAGACCATTTATTATTATTGTTATTCATCTTAGAAAAAGAAACACTTTTGACCATGTTATTGACATTTGTGAACTTACATCTTGTAAAGTAACTTTTATGCATCAAATGCATCAATAAATGTACTGCCTATACATTATCCTTTACATACCTAAAACTAAAATTGTAACTTTTAACAAGTTCTATTTACTCCCACGCCCATGGTATCCAATAGTAGTAGTATAGAAGAATATAATGTTAGAAATTAATAAACACGTTGCATTTGCATGACCAAAATATTTTTGCGGCACAATTTATCGTTAATCGTTGATAAATATATATTTCTTCGTGAATTTTACATATTTTAGAAATAAACAAGTATTATCTAAAAATATATAAAATAAAATTTTTACCCTTGTAGGTTATTACTGCTTTTATAGCATTTCAAATGGACCACCTAAAATATCGTTATTATTTAAACCCAGTTTTTCTTGCACCTAATTAATAACTTTTATCATACTAATCTAATTTTAAATTCTTTAACATGATCTCACACACTTCAAGTATTTTATGGATTTTATTCTCACTTGATGTAGTTTCTTAAATAATAAGAGAGATTTTGAGCGGCCCAAGCTAAATACTTAAAATACTGATCGCCAACTTTAAGAGAAACTGGTTTTTCTTACAGTTGGCAACTTTTACATGTTTAAATACTTTTGAACATTAAAAATCATTATTTACGCAGCTCTCAATTGCTATATCTATTTAATATTTTATACTGTATAATACATGTGCATTTGTTTAGGTAAGTTCTATGATGCATTTTTTCTGGAATGAAAGTAAATTAAATATGCTATGAATATATTTATAGTATTAGAAAGACATGTCGTTTTAAGATATTCAAGTTTGTATAATGCTTGTAGTACCTACCTATTTGGAAATTTTTAATCTTTAATAATTCTGAATAAAAATGTTAGTTTTTAACTTTGAACAAGTCGTGTTTGATTTCTACCTGCTTACCGTTGAATTAAAACATACTAATTTGGTTTATAAAATTATATTTTTCTTAAAGACTACAGAACTGACAACACTTCCGATCTTCCCACCAAATTTAAATTGTGGTGTTGGAATTACATCAAATATTTTAAATTTATCTTCAAATTGTGTACATAACTCATCTTTAGTCCAATTACATGATGTAATAACTAACAAACCATCATCTTTCAAACATTTATGTACATTATCAATGTAAGTTTCCCTACTATGTCTTGCATCACTCGTTAAACTAATAGCATCATAAGTACCTTTATCTAAAACAACATCATAATGCTCTTCTCCTAAATTATCCTTCAATATATCCTTTACAAAATATTCAGTACTAGTTCCACAATGATCAGACACTTCTTTAGCTAATACAACCGCATCTTCCGAGTAGTCGATCCCGTTTAGATTTTTAAATCCACCGTTAAACAAGTCAACTAAAAGCATGCCATTACCACAACCAAGGTCAACAATAACACTTTCTTTTGGGACATTCTTATTCATCCATCTTACAATTCTGTCTGCTATATCTTCACCAAACCAAACTTCGCCAACATCTTTATGATTTCTAAAGTTGCTAATCTCGGTTTTATATAGTTTATCCCAATACTCTTGTGTGCCCAATTCACATTCACCTAGTTCTTCAAAAGACATCTCTGCGGATCTGTAATATTGATAACACATAATTTTAGAAAACTTAACCTATTTTCAAAGTTACTTGGAATGTTGTATATTTGGAATTAACCGTTTAAATAGTTAAACATACACTTTTGAAGGTACTAACCGTAATAACGTTTATTTAATTAAAAGAGTTTTAGTAATCGTCAAAACATTTCAAAATGCACGAGCTGATTTAACCTCGAAAATTCAACAGTGCGGATCTGTATGTAACTCAATGTGCTGTGGTCTTTAAAAAAATAATATGCAGCTACGAAATTTATATTTTTATTTCTTTCAAGCAGGGACTAGAACCCTTTTGAAATAAGGGTTCCGGTTCCGGTTTCGGTTCTACTTATTTTAGAAATGTAGGTTTAGGTTCCGGTTCCGGTTCTATGTGGTTTAAAAGTAAAGGTTCCGGTTCTGGTTCCAGAATTTTTTTGGGTTCCGTAAGGGTTCAAATAAAAAAAACATGTTTAATTGCTAAAATAAACTTTCGCGACTCTTTTAGCATATATTAAAACAGATTATTATACATTGGAGTACCAAGATTACATACATAATTCAAATGTTTGCTGCAACAGTCACCAATTTCAACGTTAGGTGCAATCTTTAAATAGGATAATCATTGTCTCACTTATTATGTTCAGAATTTTGGTGTTTTCCGTCTTGTTTTACAGTTACTTCTAAACTTAAAGACAGTAATGCAAAATTAATACCAAGCAAGCAAAATGCTACAAAGAGGAAAAATTAGACTTTCAATAATTATCAAATAAGATTGTTCAAATTCAAAACTTGTGCATGATGTCGGATATCACCGAGAACACGTGACAATTAATGCAATAAATTTAACTGAATCATCAGATTTGCAAAAAAAAAGCTAAAATTTAGAAACCTCAACAATATTTAAGAAAAGTAATCAATCTGGAACATATACAATTTATCAGTGCGTTTTTAGCGAATAACTAGTAATGTATAGCCTCTAAATGAAATAACTTGCAGTAACTTCCAAGTTCCAATGAACAGGAAGCAGTTGTTATCTTGTTAGCTTTGTTTATTCTGCTGTGCTGGTCAATTAAGTTGGTTTAGTGTAAGGTGTAACGGTGTAACACAAGATGAATCAGTGCATTCGGAGCCAATATAGGTAAAATAGTACATCACTAAGTAGTGACTACTACACCGCAAACACCAAATAGCAAATTTTATAAAGGAATGAAACAATGAGAGTCATGGAACCGAAAAGAATCGGTTCCTACTGCAAATTGTAAGGGTTCCGGTTCCGGTTCTAAATTTGACAGTGACCACAATAAAGGTTCCGATTCCGTTAAATTCAACCAGTTCCGGTACCGATTCCGGTTCTTTTGGGTTCCGGTTCTAGTCCCTGCTTTCAAGATAACAAGTTTTAAATTACACATGTACTCTGTGATTTTTATACAAAAAGCGGGAAACTAGCACGGAAACAAAACCGCAGAATTCTGTGACAAAACGTTGATGTTATAAAATACTAAAATAGATGTCAAGAGTCAAGACGATCCCACACGCACGCCAAATGAGTACAAGTAGCGACATCCGTTCAAACATATCCGTATTATCACTAGTAGGGAAGTAATGGGGTTTCTAATACAACTCCCGCCACTTTTCTAGGTTATGACCTCCAAGCATCGTAACCTTCAAATGACCTCTAAGCACCATAACCTTCAAATGACTTTGAGTGGCCGTACCTACCTAACCCAAAACAATGATCAATGTCATGTTAACCTTCAAGTGAGTTTAGTTCGCTAACCTACAATTAACCTCCAAGCGTCATAACCATCAGTCGATTTTGTACCGGAAACACACGTCCATCCTCCTGTAACTTTCCTCTCTCTTTCTCTGATCTGTTGTCGCGAGCCAACTCAATCATCCCTACCAAAAACGTCCATACAATTCATATAGAGATGAAACTGTACAGAAAGTCCTAGGGCATTGTTGTTCAATAGTAACCCTGCGTTCGGTAAGGACCTCTGACAGCTGTTTTTGCTCGAAATCGTCTCTTGTTCTTGTCACTCAAATCTGAATTTTTATGTGAGTGGCAAGAACAAGAGACGATCCCGAGTAAAAATAGCTGTCAGATGTACTTACCGAATGCAGGGTAAATTAACTTCTCTATGGTGTTCTTTATTGTTAAATATACAGGGTGTCCCTAAAAGGTCTGTACAACGCCCTACCACATATTCCTCAGACCAAAATAGGACGATTTAACCAAACTTACCTCTATCTAAAAGTGTTCCGTTAAAGCGCTACCGGACGTCAAAGATCTCAAAAATATTTCTATTATTTGAAATAACAAAAGAGCGATTGGAATTAAATTTGAGATGTGAATGTGTACTGGGAAAAAGGATTTTCTGACATCAGTTTTTTGCTTGTGGGTGTTTCGTAAGTGGTCAACATGCAAAGAAGCTCAAATTTTTTAACGGTTTGGCCAATGCTTCTCGGGTCTGTCGAGCCTTTTGGATTTCTTGGCTCTTCGGGCTTCTCGGGTCTATCGGTCCGTTCGGACCTCCAGCATGTTGGACAGTTCGGGCCTCTGGCCTATTTGAGTGTTCGGCCATTTTGAACTTCTCGGCCCTTCGGACTTCTCAGTCTGTCCGGCCGTTCGGACCTCTCTGGCCGTTAGGCCTGTTGAGCCTTTTGGACGTTTCGGTCCTTCGGGTCTATCGGGCCGTTGGAATCTCTCGAGTCTGTCGAGTCTGTTAGGGCTTTTGAATTTCTTGGCCCTTCGGGCTTTTCGGGTCTATCGATCCGTTCGGACCTCCAGCACGTTAGACAGTTCGGGCCTCTGGCCTAGTGGAGTGTTCGAACCTTTTGAACTTCTCAGACCTTCTGGCTTCTCAGGTCTGTCCGGTCGTTAGAAACTCTCCGGCCGTCAGGCCTGTCGAGCCTTTTGGACTTCTCGGCCCTTCGGATCTATCGGCTGTTTGGATTTCTCAGGCCTCTTTGACCACTTGGGCCTGTTGGGTCATACGAGTCTGTTGGGGCTTTTGAATTTTTGAGCAATTTGTGACAGAACTCACAATGTTGCCTCCATTAATTATGAAAGGACATGTGGGACAACCATACAAAACTATATAAGATTGCAGTACCCGAAGGAATGCCAAGAGTGGATAAAAAAGATAGAGGAGATGACACGCAATGGAAGATCATGTCGAACAGTAAATGAAATGGGTGAGCTCATAGGATTGATTGGATCAGATCCTTGGGAATGTCGGAACATGTATTGTACATGGCAGCTATGGTGGGAAACAGATGGTAGAGGAGTGAAAAACAGAAAAGGTAAAAAAGAAAAAACGATACTGTCCTATTGCTTTCTATGTGTGACGATATTTCACATTTAGGTACATGCTGGCATAAATGGAAGTCCCATTTTATGCATTACCCCTCAACCAGTTCTGTATTACTAGATAGGATATAACTTGCGGACTCGTCGCATCGACTTCACACGTTCTTTCTGCTCCTGACATCATGTCTGAGGCAGTATTACGCACGGGCACAAAGGTGGCTAAAGTGGCGCGACTGCCTGCCTACCAAACAGAAGTTAAATTGCAAGGTTTTTCTTAAAATGCATTTGCAAATAGTAACTGATGCCAATGTATCCGTATACTAAGGTGTGCTCTACTATATGTTATTATTGTATGTATAATGGGTTAACGGCTAACGTAAAAGTACTTATATTGAACTTTAAAATTTGAATCGAAAAGATAAAGCTTGATCGGAAAGTGAGCATGCACTGATTTGTTTGGTTGTTAACAAACTTAAAAACGTCAAATTATCTTCTGAAATTACTCAAATAATAAATAGTAGATAAATATTCCTTCCTCTTGAAAGCAATGTGGCAATTTTAATTTTCTAAAATTATAGCACGAATCACATTAATCAAATGCAACCTGTCCATTTTCTTCATGATTTAGTATTGTTGCATTCCAGATTGACACATACAAATACACAGTAGCTGCATAAAGTGTGTAAATGAGGCTATCAGAAGTTGCAATTTGTATGGCATTAACATAAAATCCTAACCTGACTTTTTCTTATTGTCATTACTGACATTTTAGTCATTAACTTTATACTTTTGCTTAAGAACATATTTTTACAAATACACCCACGAGATTTTTAAAGATTAAGTAGCAAGTATACTAATAAATTAATAAAATGAAAATTAAATTGATAAATCATCAATGTTCCTAGTAGAAGTAATTGTTAAAAATTTAAAATTGTGTGGTTACATTATTAAACGAGTAAAATTATGATTTAGAAACTATTATCTGATTATATCTTATTAAGAAATTAAACTAAAGTACACTACAAGAACAATAATTATGCAATTATCAGATGAACTCAGCCATTAACCTTACTTTTCTTCTAAAAATATGTTCCCTAACCCCACTTTGTAGAAATCTAACAGCTCCTCTACACACTTAACCTCAAATTTACAATATTCATAATTATGCAGTTTTTGTGATAAAGTAAGCAAGATTAATGTGTAAATGCCGCAGAATCATTTTGAGATTATTGTGTATTCTATCTTCTTTATAGTCTCCATAATAATTCTTACACCTTTATATATTATACAATGAAAAACTTGAAGTTCAACTTGATATCTTTTGTCTTTAATTTGTTAATATTTGATTCTTCGATTTGTTTTTAATTAGATGCAGGATTTCTTCAGCCGTTGGTAAATAAAGACTGCAAAAATATCAAAATATTTGTAAATAACACATTAACTTGAATTAACGTAATTATAGTATTTTCTTTAGTATTCCATTTTACCTACAGATATTTCGATAATTTTGTACATTTTGGCAAACAAGAAAAAAAACAGACCAGTTTATTTTGCAGTCTAATTTTCATTTAATGGTCGAAGTACCTGATGTCACTAACAGGGATATAATAGTAACAAGTAGCGATATTATTAAAAATTAAAAATAAAGAAATTATATTTTGTTAAAACAATTGAAAAATATATGTAATGTATGTAAGTATATATACAGCTCTACTATTTTCACATATTATCATAACTGAACAATAAAATATTTAAGGTAAAACTTAACGTACATTCTTTTAAATTTTATCAACTCTAATTTATAATAATAATAACTAATAATTATAGTAATAGATCACATGAGGTAATGCAAACCTTGTTAAAAAGTTGCAAAAGCGTGCATTTTAAATACTAAATTTTTTTATATCATTTTATCTTTGTTAAATAAGTGAATTCATTATAAATTAACAACGTACAACTATTTTATTCAAAGACTGCATTACTCTGCTGTGTGTGTACTTTTTAAGTATATTAAAAACAAAAAAGTAAAATTGTAAGCATTTAAGAGTTTTTTTTCCTCAATCATCACAAAAAGAAAATGTTCAAGACACAGACGGTAAAGTCAATCACAGTTTTATCACAGATTCCGTCTATGCATTTTTATTTATTTAGTAATTTTGTTAAATTAACACACGTTTATGTGTAAATTAGGCATGTAGTTGAATTGATAATGCATAAATATAAATAAATATATGTGAAAAGAGATTACTTTATGTCGTAATATAAAGAGAACAAAGAAATCGATATCCATACACAATATTCATAACGATGGCACTCTAATTAATAATGTTAACAAAACAACAATAGGCAGCATTAAGATAAACAACTACATAACCAAATCTATTATTACACACAAACAAAATATTTTCTTTCGTTCCCTTCCCTACAGTTTTATTATTTTATGGGTTCTCTTCGGGAAGCTCTTCTTCGTTGTCAAGTTTGGTGGTCCCGGCATTGCAAAATCGGCACTTACAACACACAATACATGGGGCTGCCAGGAGCAGTAGCGGCGACGCTACCAACAGTAAAATACCAAACCCAGCAAAAATTCCAATCACTTGGGTTCTGTGCCATATGACCGAGGCACGTGAATGGCCTAATTTGTTTTTACAAGGTCCTTTATCGTAATGTCGTAATAGAAAATCGTCCTGAAAATAACGTAACAGAATACAAATTTAATCAAAGAAAATGAAGAGGAAAAATCCAAACGGTACTTACATCAAGGCTGGCTAGACAATACCAGCAAAAGACGTGTTTGCATCGTTTGCACATCATTTGAGCACAGCCTTCATCTTTTTCAATAGGAACATTGCACATGGGACAGCACTTGATGAGATCTGAATCAAACGGTATGCCTGGTTCTTCAGCCTGAAACATCATCGCTTGATTTAATATTGTAACATCTTCGTGTAATTTTGACATGTTGAGTAGAAAAATGAATAGTTTGATTTCTATTTTATAAATTGTGAAGAATATCAAAAAGGTACCTGTGATGAAATATACAGGATGTTTAGTATAAGGATCTTGGAAACTACTGCAGCCGTAGAGATTTTATGAGCTCAATTCAATGCACTTCTGTTTTGAAAGAAAGTTAATAAATTACTAGATATTTTGAATTTTTCTAGTCTCTTTAAACACCTCTAAAAGCATCATTATTAAATTCGGTCAAACACCATTACATTTTATAAAGAAATAAGTGAAATATTTTTTATTTGTAGAAAGTAAAAGTGTCAGTCAAGATTTCTCAATATTTCTTGACTGTATCCATTTAATATGACTTGTTTTTCTAAGTGTACTTGCAATTTAGTTACAAAAAGCTATTAAATGGTTTTAGGTTATGTAGCGTTTCACAATTAAATTTCAGGAAGTTGTGCATTTATGGACTTTTTGAGAGGATATAAATAAATAATTTATGACATTTTAATAAAATAAAGGTTTTAAAATCAGTATAATAATGGAATTAAAAATTACTCATAATTTTAAATAATATGACAGTTAAATTATTCATTCATCTCAATAATTCGAGTTGGGCAGCGCTCGACGCGACTCCACGCGGTAAATGCTGTCACTAGTATCGTCGGGGTTGAGTTTTAAATTTTTAACGGCGTGGTTATTTACATTTTTACTAAGTAAGTAGAAACGTAGAAATAATATTTTTCGAGTTATCTAATGGTGTGTCAAAAAGCAAAAATAATTGCTGCGTCCCTCAGTGCAAGTCCACATATGAAATTCCAAATATTTCGTTTCATAAATTTCCCAAGTTACAACAGAACATTAACGAAAAAATGGATGGTTGCCTTGAAAACAGGGAAGAATATCTCTGCCTACATGAAAGTGTGCAGTTTGCACTTTAAGAACGACGATTTTTTTTTTGGTGGAGGTAAGTAAAGAATTTATTTTGGTTTGCTAAAAAGTAACATAATAGTTTAGATATTATTTTCATTTTACAGCTCATATTAATAAAATTAATCGACTTAAAAAACCGCAGTCCCCAGCCAAAATTTACCAGTCCGTTCACATGATTGTATCTTAAGCCCTACACAAATGCAGTAGCATCTAGATAGAGAACAAAGACTGCAAAACCGAGCGAAAAATAAAAGTGTACAGAAGGCTGTGGAACATGTAGAAGAATTACCAGATCTAACAGCTGGAGGGAAGTGTTATGATACAATAAAAGCAGCAAGAAATTGATTAAATTTTAAAGAAAGCTCTGCAGTATTTTCTAGGACTCCAGTAGAAATTAAAAAGACTTACGAGGACAAAGAAGTACAAGTAAATACTTATGATAATTTTACATCATACAATATTGAAAAATCTCAGGGACAGTGATTATATAAGTACAGAATTCTAACAGGTGTTATAAATCTCTCCAATATTGGCCCAAGCTGCCCCTTTTGTTACCAAATCAACAATTTATTTATTAGTTCCTGTAGCATTAATTTTGTCCTATGTATAATAATAATTAATAAATGTGGTTAGCAAGAGTAAAAATTTGCAATAAAACAAGTGAAGTGTTCATATTTTCTTAATTGTAGTACTAGTACTTATTAAGCACAAATATAAATATGTTCAAAATATTTGTACTATAATACTACTAATTGTTATTAAAAGAAAAGCACATTACATCAGAAAAAATTATAATAATAATATACATAATAATTACTTCCTTAAAATACGCAAAAGAAACATTTAAAAAAATCACTGAGCACTAGGTAGTTGTATCAGTTGTTTGATAAAATAATTAAAATAAACAAAATGTAACTTATTACCGCTGCTAACACCTCTAAATACCCCGACGTTGTCCACCATATTGTTTACAACCAGTGGCGCCACCAACGGCCGTGCCTTTCTCGAATAAAAAATGAAACTTCCTAATAAGAATTGGTGCAGTTTTCCATTTCAAATTTAATCAGTGTAACAAAGCTAAGACTTTCTAATACCTGCCGTTTTTTATCTTGGTGCTAGTTATCAGTAAATTCTTCTCAATAATTTTTTATACAAGTCAGGGTTGCATCTTTTAGCCCTTTATTTTTATATTTTTGCAATGTTACTACAGAAAAATGTTAAAATACAATTCGTTTGGCGTTGTATTCTACTGTCACGATTAAATTTAAATATTTTCTAACTATGACGACCAACAGATTGGAGAGAGCTATATAAGTTTATTTCGATTTTAATCATTAATTTAATAATAATCTAGATTCTGTAAACAGCAAAGATTTTGAATAGCCGTTGCAAACAAAACAGACTACTTTTTTCTCTTTGGCTAAGTGAGAGCACAGTTTTACAAGAACTAATTACAATTAGGTAAGAAACACCCAAAAACATAATATTTAGTACTATTAAACCATACATTGTAGAGTAATTGATTCATTTATATCTAAAAAAATATGAGAAATATGAACTTTTTCCTTTAATATATGAGATTCAACTACCTGATATAAGATATGAAATTGGATTTAAAAATATGAGACTCATTAAAAATAGGTGATCTGGCAACCTTACGACTGATATATGAAGCAAAAAAGGTAGGTCTATTACTTTTTCCCTAAAGTGCACTGTTTCCAAGATAGAGTCAAGGTTTCATTTAAAATATTTTGTTTTTTCAATATTTCAAGAACGAGGTGAGATATTGGACTGAGTTTCCTACAGGCTTGTTACTCTATTTTGGTAGTTTTTTGTTTGATATCCCCAAGAGAGGGGAGCTGCTTACTCCACTACTCTAAAACAAATTATTACACCACTGAAAAATTTAATTTTTAGAATCAACAATCGATTTAGCAAAAGAAGTCCCTCTTGCAATTTTTCCTGTAGAATGCATCATTTTCAAGCAAAATAAAGTTTTTTAAACCTCTCGAATTTGGCAGCCTAGGTAAGGTGATACGTTATACGTACATCACATCTGGTATGTAAAATAAACTACAGTAAATTAAATGATGAGGTAGACAGTGATAAAGATCCAGAGTTTTATCCTTCCACTTTCAAAGAAGAAAAGAAACAATAACGCAGCTTTTTAGGAGTTACTGGACATTGGCTAAATAAGAACCTGCAGAGACCCTCAGTAATTTTAGTATGTTGTCAATTTACGGGCATTTGTTTGCTGCACACCAAAGCATTACAGGTGTGCTAGCCATACGTTAAATCTATTGGCAACTGCAAATGTGAATAATGCTGTAAATGTTAATGTAGCTTTATAGAAAAAGTTTTAACAAAAATACTGTTATCTATGGCAAAAGGCTGGGAAACCTAAAAACCAAAAATCAATACATAATTATACTGACGATGACACAAACGACAGACCTTTAACCTATAAATATGTATTTAATATAAAAGAACACAACTTTACATTTTTTAAAATATCTGTCATCATTCAATGCTAACAACTTATAGTAACCAAAAAACACTAACACAATTTAATAGCGCACACATTTGAGTCGAATTACATCTTTTCCTTGTTGCAAAATATATCCCTTGATTATCTTCATATACCAAGGCTGAGATAAAATCAATAGTCTTCACATTTAAATCTTGTAATAGTTTCTGTATCTATAAACATTCATTCACTGTAACACTCAAGAAGATGTACTCTGCTTTAGTGAATTTTCTGCCTTCTAGATTATTAATCCGCTGGCATCAGAGAATGCTTCTAAAACTGTGCGATAAGGTTTTCTATCATAAATTAAACACAGGTTTCCAGAGGATATGCTTTAAGTAAGAAACAGCAAAACAAATATCTGCTCTGGTAGTTATCCCTAGGTGTTACAATTTATCATATTAAATTTATTTAATAATTTATCAATACAATGACTTTGATTTAATAGTTCAATCCTTGTTAATTGAACCGTAATTTGCTGTGAATTTAAGTCAACTGTTTAACATTTGTTTGGTTGTATTTCCTGTTTAACTTTTGTATACAAACGATACAAACCTGTTCATTTTGTTTACTTTCTTTTCTTGTTTATTATTCAATTTTTAAGGTTTTACAATATTATAATTATTCTTATTGCGTTTTCTAAAAAAGCAAATTTCTAATCAGCATGAATTGAGGAATTTTGACATTGACATGTAGGTATTATAGAAAACAAAATATACAATATGATCCAGTTTGTTTTTAAAATCTGCAGTTACACAAAGATATCTCTGAATTGTAAGACATGTTGCCTATTCCCAAACATTCAGAGACACCAGTAAAATGAACATACTGTATAATTTATCTCTTGCTTGCATGTTTTCACAGATCTTATACACCCATTATTTGTTGTTAGCCCAAATGGTTTTTATTGCCTTTGTTTTTTATTTTTTTCTACTATGGAATCAACTAAATTTGTTGCTAGCTGATTCAATTCAACACAGTTAAAGTCCCAATTGGTGTTCGTGAGATCTAGTTGAGAATTTAGTTCATTAACGAGGTTCTACAAAGTGAATTAGTAGATAAAAAAATCTAAATTTTTAATATAATGTAGCTGCAAGTGCTGTTATTACATATAAGAAGTTTCAGACCCTCTCACCGAACACATTTAAGAACGAAAATCAAATTTACTGGTAATACTTGCAAAGTAGATGAAAAATATTTTAAAATATTCTATTAAAAGAAAATAACTTACAGATTTTCTTAATATAAAGAAAATATTTAACATTGAATTTCTCAAGAATTTAAAATTCTGCATTATGACGGTTTAAAATAGCAGTCGGTAAAATAGATTTAAACAATCTGCCGGTTTTGGTTTGAGTACAGAATGGAATTGGAATTTTCACGTCACTTTTTAAGATTAACATTTCCTTGTCGGTAAGGAAGTAATACTGCACTTAAACAGCTAAAGTCAAATTATCTTTTAAAAAAATGTTAAATAATCACATTAATATCTTAATTTGATATTTAATAACGCTGTGTTAATTTTCATTAACAATATCTAGATAATTTAATAAATTATTGCAGTAGTTTCCTAGATCCCTATACTAAACATCAAAAGAAACTCCCCTGCATATTATAAGGACTCTGGCAGCTTCTAAAGCAAGGACAATAAATGAATCGTTTATTTCAGAAAAGATCTAACTAACATTTTTGCCATTTTAAGTTGAAACATATTTTCATGGTAGACTCATCATTTAAAGTTAGGCAACGATCTTTCAGAAATAAACGATTCAAATGCAGCAAAAAAGTAGAGAAAGTTCTAGTTAAAAGCCATTCCTGGTAAAAATAACATCGACGTGTACTGGTATCAGACGGCGGCGTTCTTAACAAACACGTCAAGACTACGATTTCATCCATTTTCTTTTCTTTCAAACGAAAAGACAAATCAGACAAAAACGTGTTTGTTAATTTACGAGATAATTCTGCGTTTGAAAGCAACAACAAAGAAAAAATGAGTGCTACAACACCCTTTCAAATACATTTTTAAGACTTTGATCCAGCAAATTCGTCTGGAACACCGAAGATATTGATGTTTGCTCCTAATAAACCAATATCTACTTAATTATCACGGGATGGCGTTCTCGTGGAAAATATAAATTATGAAGAAACTCATTTCTCCGAAAATCCCAAACAGAAAGAAATTAAAGTTGTAGCACGCAGGGGAAATAAAGAATGATGGATTCGCTTGAAATTCCGAGTTATTTATAATGATAGCCAGGAGTGGGCGAGATACCTTTTAACTTTCGTTTCATATAAAATATTAAATCTCGCCATCGGTTATAAGGTTCATACAACTGCAATTTTTATATATTTCTTTCTTATTATCTAAATGACTCCTTATTCATAAAATTCTCAAAATTGAATCGAGTTACGCGTACCCTCGAATAGACGCTTATTAGTCTCGATTTAATTTGAGCAAAGATGTTGAAAAACTTACCTTTCCTTGTTTTGCGAGTTGTTTAGAATTCTCCTCGCAGGAAAGACCCGAGTGCCATTCCAATTTGCAGTTGCTGCAAAAGTCTACAGTACACGTGGGACAATGCACACTTTGCGGTAGACAACGTTGAGATGGACATAATGTGCAGACAGTTTCGCATCCCGCCCTGGGACACCAAGTACGATTTTTATCTAATTCTACTTCTACAATAGAAAAACGAAATGCATACGTACATTCAACTACAAGATTCTAATGTTTACCTCTATTTAAGCGATACTTTTTATGTTTTTGCAACAATTCGCTTCCGACCAGTCTTTCTATCTCATCTTGGTGTAAAACTCCCTGAGATGAGCACTGCGCGTCCGGACATGAGATATCGTAAGCTCCTTCGGCTATTTCAAATTCTACATAAGCTTTCATACACTAGAAGTTCAATAAGAAAAAATTAACTCGCTAATACATATTTATATAAAAAAGCTACCTGCTTGCAAAAAGAGCAGTTGCATTGTTTAATACGACAAGCATCTTTAGAAGAAGAAACTTCAGCTAAACATAATTTACATAATAATGGTGGTTCATCAACTACAGGTACAAAACCGCCGGTGGCGGTATTAAGTGAATATCGAGAATTAGACGCTAAAGTTAACAAGCTGGAGCATCTTGAGCAAAGTCGTGAGGTGGAACCAGGCGGGGAAACGCGTAATCGATTCACAGGTTGTAAAGGTTCTATACTACTAGAAGAAGATCCGGATTTTAACACTCCAGTCAATGCTAACACGGTCTCGCATTTTCGTAAACTTGCCAAACTGACGGACGGCCGCACGAGATTGCTACAACTACCCTCTCGTCGCACCAACGGTGCTGCCGTATTGTCAGTCTCGCTGGATCCATTACTACGTCTCCTTCCAACGAGGGATTTAATGCCTGGCATAGCCAATAAATCGACACGGCTTCGGGGCCGTCTGTTCGGCTGTTGAGGGGCATGGGGTGTAGCTGTTGTGCTCACCAAACGTCGGCCCCGCGACTCCAATAAATTAGCACCGTCCGCCACGTTCCCTGAACCCTCTTCTTGATGTTCACTTAGTGTTCCGTATCCTACGGACCATGAACATATAGCGCGCCTTCGTTCGCGCCTACTTGGTGGATCTGCCCAAATGGCACTCAAACAGGGCCTACGCCTGCTGGCGTTGCTCCGTAATTGAAAGGAGTTCTTGGTATCACACAACGGCTGGATTGGGAGAGTCATGGTTGGCTTGGTGTTTTTTAAGCAGCAGTGCGAAGGGATTTGAAATTTCTTCGTGAATATCCTGAAACATAAAATTTCATTGTAAAATTCTCTAGTTAAGTTTTAACGAATTACCATAATAAAAGTATCGTTCATCTTGTGAAGGATGGACGCATGAAGAGTTATAAATAACATTCCCTCGTTATGTACTATCTATTTTTATTACCTTTTATAGAACGTGAGTAGGTGATGCGTTACGTAAATTAGATTCTTTTGTTTGGTTTCAAGGCGAACTAAACTAGTTACTAATAATGTAATACTTCAAATCGTCACTGCTGATAATTACAAAAACAAGCACGAGTATCACTATCGGAGTTCGTATTAAAAACAATCAGACTAGTTACTAACAGATATGGAAGTATCAATTGGAAGTCTTATGCCGAAAATTAGCATTCATTTTTTTCCGGCATCTCGCTTAAATAATGAAGACGACCGATTTAACTACACTTTTGTCACGCCTTTTTAATTTCTACCCGGTATACCTTGTGAATAAATGATAAGAACTGGCCTTTTCTTTTAATTAAAGAAGATTCAGCTAATAGATACATAATTAGAGTCACGGGAAAATTTTAAAAATAGTACATTCACTCATCAGGTAACGGAAGTAGAGAGTTATAAAACAGATCTGCTCGTCTCATTCTAAAACATTTTATTTTGATTGCCTGTTTAGCATTTTCGTAATAATATTCCACACGGTTTGCCTTTCAGTAGGTAAGCTGATTTTCATGGAGTGACAAAGCCGTTCTTGTCATGCCTGTCTTCGATCTAAAACACGCTATCAAGCTCGGGGATGAATTTCGATCAGGCCATATGCGGCCAAATTTCAATAGCAATAGGGCCACGTGAGGTGGTTAACAGTCGAGCTTTATGTTGTGTTAAGCAACTTGCTGTGGTCTCTGCATCGAATTTCGATCGCAAACGGGCCACCTGCGTTGGCCCAGATTTTACTTCGCTTGTAACCAAACCATTGGCGGTTAACAGTCGAGGTTCGACCACTTCCGAGGTCACAAGTGATGTGATGATCCAAGTCCCTTTACCAAGCTCAGACTTTGATCGGTAGCGGTGGCCAAAATCAGGTTTCCATCTCTACCAGGCCACCTGCGGTGCCCCAAAATCGGACTTTGACATCAACTAGGCCAACTGCAATGGTTAGTAGTTGTGCTTCGCCCTTTACCAATTTACCTGCGGTAGCCCAAAATCGGGCTTAGATCTCAACCAAGCCATGTGAGATGATTAATAGTTGAGCTTTAGCTTCTACTAGGACCTTGCTGTGGTCTACGGATCGAACAGGCCAATTTTCCTTCGATTGCAACCAAGCCATTGGTAGTTAACAGTCAAGGTTCGATCACTACGAGGCCATCTGTGGTGGTCCAGTTTCAAGTTTCGATCTCAACTAGGTTGCCTGCGGTGGTTAACAATCAAGTTTCCTTTATGAGGTCACCTGCAGTGGCCCCAGCTCAAACAAGTAGTAGTTAACAGTCGTGGTTTACCCTCTACCAGGTCACCTACAAGGGTCCAATTTCACGCTCCGGTTAACGATGCCACTTGCCGTGGTTAACTCAGCCTTCCATAGGCCACCTGCGGTGGTCCAAGATCAAGCTTCGATCTCAACTAGGCTGCCTGCGGTGGTAATCTATTAGACCATCTGTGGCGGTTAATAGTCCAGCTCCGCTTTCTACAAGGTCACCAGCGTCACCTGTAATGTTTATAGTCAAGTTTCGCTCCCTACCTGCTATGGCATTTTGAACTTCAAAACGACACAGGTCATCAAAATATGTCAAAATGTCATCGGAGCGATGGCACGATTGAGAATCATTTTATTGGTATCGCCATATCATATCAAGAGTTCAGAATCCCACCACCCACCGCTCTGTACCGCGCCGCTTGTGGAGGCCCGAAATCTGTCTTCGATATCAACCAAGTCACTTACGGTTTTTAACAGTCCCGTTCTGTTTTCTACCAGGCCACCTATTGTGGCAAAAAATCGAACTTTGATCTCAATCAGGCCACCAGCGGTGACCAACAGTCAAGCTTAGTCATCTACCTGCGATGATTAAGAGTTCAGTTCCACCCTCTACCAGGCCGCTTACAGCGGTTACAGTCAACTTTCGCCCGCTAACAGGCAATCTGTGGTGGTCAACTTGGTCTTGAATCTCAACCAAGCCAGCTTTGTTTTCTACAGGCCACCTATAATAGTCAAAGATCGGACTGCAATCTCAATCGGGCCACAGTCAAGCTTTCTCATCTACCAGGCCACTTGCGGTGGCTAAAAGCGACTGTTTATTTCAAAATCAAATTACCAGCAGTGATTAACAGTCTAGTTTCGCCTTCTACCAGCCAACCTAGATCGGTTAACAGCTTCGACCACCACCATGGCACCTGCGGTGGACACACTCCGTCTTCAACCTCAACGAAGCCACCAGCGTTGGTTAACGATCTCTGCCTTCTATGAAGTTGCCTGCGAAGGCTCGAAATCTGTCTTCTATCTCAACCAACGGTGATTAACAGTTCAGTTCTGCTTTTAGATTAGGCGCTGTGGTTAAGATTCGAGTTTCGTCCTCTACCAGGCCACTTAGGATGGTTAGCAGTCAAGTTTCGCCCTCCACCTACTAGCAGCATTAGTTAACAAACTTTGGCGTCTACGAGGTCACCTGTGGGCGCCCAAGATCTGTCTTCGATCTCAATCAGGCCATCTGCGGTGGTTAACCGTCGAGATTTGTCTTCCACCAGGCTACTTGCGGCGGTTAGCAATCGAGTTTCTCTCTCCCCCGAACCACTTGCGGTGGTTAAGATTTGTCTTCAATCAAACCATGCCACGATCTCTCGTTAACGATTTCTACCTTCTACGAGGTCACCCGTGGAGACCTAAAATCTGTCTTCAACCTCAATTAGGCCACCTGCGGTGGATAACAGTCCATCTCTGCTTTTTACTAGCCTACTTACGGTGGCCACAATCGGTCTTTGACCTTAACCAAACCACCGGCAGTAGTTAATCATATCTAGCTTCCATGAGGTCGCCTGCGGTGGATAACAGTCCAGCCCTGCTTTCTACTAAGCCACTAATGGTGGCCAAAATCTGTCTACGAGTCACCAGCAGTGGTTGACGATCTTTGTCTTCTATGAAGTCACAAGTTGGGGTCCAAAATCGGGCGTTTATCTCAAAACCGGGCTACCTGCAGTGATTGAGAGTCGGCTCCGGCAGCTAACAGTCGAGTTTCGCCCTCTACCAAGCTATTCAATTTCAACCAAACCACCAACAGCGATTAACAATCAAGCTACTACTTCTACCAGGCCCAAGACTGTCTTTCGACTGCAATGAGTCCACCTGTGGTGGTTAACAGTTCAAGCTTCAATCTCAACTAGGCCACGTGGGAAAACCGAGTTTCGATTTCAACCAAGCCATCTTCTGTAGTTAAACCGGATATTTATTTCAAAAACCAGCGGTTAACAGTCAAGTTTCGACGACCGTCACCAGGGCCTCAAGTTTGACAGTGAATTGAGACAACAACATTCCAAACAGAAACAATGAATCTGAAGATGTAGGTAGAGAAGATTTGAACAAAATTGTTTTTGAACTTTGAATCAGATGAGGAGGGAACAGAAAAAGCAAATTGGGCAGACTATCTACTAAACTGAGAATTCCAAAAGTTTAGAAAAACGAAAAAACAAAAGATGCTAGTGAATTTGCACAAATCTGAGAAAATAATGGATTCTAAGCAGAAAACACTATCTCGAACAGAATTTGTACAAACCTGAAAAAACTGGTATTCAGGTCAGTTTCATTCTGGACAGAAAAATAGAATGACTGATTCGAACGAACTCTGGACAGACGTAATCTGAAGAGATTTAGAGTAAAAAAACGTCTTGACGGATTCTCCACTTATCTGCTCCTTGAAAAGAAAAAATAAACAGATACTAAAAGACTACATAAAGTAAATTTGAGCCGAAAAGAATACGACGGAGCAAATCTCAGGACAAAACAGGCGACACTAACAGATTCTACCTAAATCTAGATAATAGAAAAAAAATCAAACATTATTTCCAAATTTGGGAAAATTAAAGACTTTGGGCGATTTCTGAGCTAATTAAGAGTCCTAAACTTCTAAACTAAAGATCCAGCACGGATTCTAAATGAGTCTGAGCCGAGAACAGGAAACAAGGCAGATTTGAAGGTCAGTACGATTTGGGAAGTACCAATTCGAGCCCTTGGAAAAAGAGCAAGTAAATCTCTCCTCTAACTCTAAAAGATATGTTTAGCACCTTAGAATGGGAAGACAAAGGAGTGATAATTGAGGGAGAGAGATTAAGTCATTCGAGGTTTGGGGATGATGTCACTTTGATAGCAAATAGTAGAGAGAAATTAGAAAGAAACCTGTGGTGGCCAAACTCGGTCTTCAACCTCAACGAAGCCAGCAGCAGCGGTTAACGATCTCTGCCTTCTACGCGGTCACTGTCCAAAATTTGTCTTCGATCTCAGCCAAGCCACCTCCGGTGGTTAACAGTTCAGTTTTATTTTCTACCATGCCATCTGCGGTGGTCAAAACTGCGTCACTAAAGATGGTTAACAGTCAAGTTTCGCCCACCACCTGCAAGAGTAGTTAATAAGCTCTGCCCTTCTACGATGTCACCTGTGGAGGCCTAAAATCTGTCTTCGATCTCAACCATGCCATCTGCGGTGGATTACAGTCTAGATCTTTTGCTTTTCCTTTTTAATACGCCACCTATGGTGGCCATAATTGGCTTTCGATCTACTAAGTCACCAGCAGAGCTTAATGATCTCTCCTTTTACAAGGTCACTTGTGAAGGCCTAGAATCGGCCTTAGGTCTCGACCAACAGCGGTTAACAATCAAGCTCCGCCTTCTAGGAACTTACCTGTAGTGGCTCAAGATCAGGCTTCGTCTTCTACAAGGCCACCTACGGCGGCCAAAGTCAGGTGTTTATCTGAAGACTTGACTACCTACAGCGATTAAGAGTTCAGTTTCGCCCTTAACCGGGGCACCTACGGTGGTTAACAGTCGAATTTCACCCTCTATCAGATCACTTGCGGTGGCCAAAATCGGTCTTCGATATCAACCAAGTCATCAACATTGGTTAACGACCTTCGCCTTCTACGACGTCATCTGTGGAGGTCCACAATCGGTCTTCGATCTCAGTCAAGCCTCCAACAGTGGTTAACGGCCTTTACCTTGTACCAATTCACCCGTAGAAGCCCAAAATCGATCTTTGGTCTTACCCACGGCCACACAGCAGTGGTTACCGATTTCTGTCTTCTACGAGGTCACTTGTGGAGGTCCGAAATCTATCTTTGATCTCAATCAAGCCACCTGCGGTAGATAAAACTCCAACTTATCTTTTTACTAGGCCACCTACGGTGGCCAAAATCGGTCTTCGATCGTCACCAAACCAGCAGTGGTTAACCTTTTTTATCTTCTATGAGGTCACCTCTAGAGGCCCAGAATCTGTGTTCAATCTCAATCAGGACCCCTGTTGTGAGTAACAGTCTAGCTTTGCTTCTCCTAGGTCTCCGATCTTTACCAAGTCACCAGCAGTGTTTAACCTTTTCTACCTTCTATGAGGGCACCTGTAGAGGCCCAAAATCTGTTGTCAATCTCAATCAAGCCACCTGCTGTAAATAACAGCTAGCTTTGCTTCTCCTAGACCACCTACGGTGGCCGAAATCGGTCTCCGATCTTAACCAAGTCACCAGCAGTGGTTAACGATCTCTACCTTCTACGAGGTCACCTGCAGAGGTCTGAAATCTGTCTTCGATCTCAATCAGGCCCCCTGCTGTGAATAACGGTCTAGCTTTGCCTTCTACTAGGCCACCTACGGTGGCCGAAATCGGTCTTCGATCTTAACCAAAATCATCCTTCGACCTCAACCTGCGGTGGTCAACAGTTGAGTCCAGTTCAAGCTTCAATCTCAGCCAGGCCACATAAGAAAATCGAGTTTCGATCTCAACCAATCCATTTGTAGTGATTAGCAGTCGTGCTTCACCTTGGCTTGACCAGCTTGGGCTTCGATTCAAACTGGGACAGCTGGGTTGATGAACAGTCCAGCTTTATCATCTACCAAGCCATCCGTCAAGCTCAGGTTTCATTCTCAACCAGGTCAAGTACGGAGATCCAAAAGCTAACTTCAACCTCAACCAGGACAGCTGCCAAAGATTCAATCTCAACCAGAAACGTGGGATGGGGAACAGTGGAGCTTGATTTTCTAACAGACCAACTACGGTAGCCCGAAATTGATTTTCGGTGGTTAACAGTCGAGTTCCTTCTTTTATCAGGCCATCTGTGGTGGCCCGAAACCGGACCTCGATCCCACCAAGCCACTTGGAGCGATTGATAGTCGAGCTTCGCTCTTTACTAGACACCTGCAGTGGTGGTGTGGTTAAGAATCTTGGGTCAGAAAATGGATTAAACAAGAAATCGGATGGGGAAAAGTGCATAAGTAAGGAAATGGTCAAGAGTGTATCTTAAACACCATCGATACAGTAAGGTACATTAAACCAAATCCTGCGTAATGTTATAAAGGAAAAAATGCATTTTAGAAGCGTGACTGGAAGATGTAATGTATTACAGGATCTTGGTAGTTTCATATGGGATTCAAAATAGAACCTTCAAAATGTTTCACGGTGTATATACGCCTATAGAATAGACTTTTAAAGATAAAATAAAAAATAAAATTGAAACCACTGATGGATTTTCAACAGAAGCAAATGTTTGTAAATAAAGAAATTATAATAAATAATAAAATAAAAACTGATAGTTAAAAGCCATTCCGGGTAAAAGTCACAGTTCGCGTTTTGCATCTAGCGCACACTAGATGGTATAAACACGTAAAAGTTAGAAAAGATGCCGCTAGGTTGATTTTTAGAAATTAATAATAAATTTGGCTGAGTGCGGATTTTAACTTGAAAAGAAAACCTGGGCGAATTCCTGTATTTTTATTCATGCTATTATAGACCTTGTTATAATTCATAAAAAGCGTTTAATGCCAAATATTTTCTTAGATATCGGTGAATAGTTTTTGTTAGTTTCTATTTATAAATTACATTCGTTTTAGTATGATGTAATTGGTAATCATAATGCGTTACCCGTTTGACTAATAATTAATTGTAAAGTGAATAATAAATTAATAATCAAATAAATTTCACTATCGCTGTATAAAAAAGTAAATAAATTACCAATCTATTTTTGCATGTAACTATTCAGATTCATTTGTTTGAATCTATTACTAATAACGTTTTGAAATGTTTTCGTTTTTTATCATACATTTTTAGAATTATCAAAAGCGGACTAATTACGCTTTTAGATAATTGCTTTTATGAGTAATTCATAAAGAGCGTGTTTGACTTTTAAACAGTTTTTATTGTTTTCTTTTGTTTTAAACACACTCGATTGCTGAAAACTTTTAAAAACTTTAATTTTTATACAGGGCGTTTTTATAAATGGAATATAAATAATTTTAAGATATTTCATGTTTCCTGTTCTGTCTTTAACACGCGGCTAATTAATTAGATAAATATTCATAATAAAAAGTGACCTTTAATTTAAAATCCACTTCACTGCATATTTAATTAACATCGGCAGCAATGAGAAATATTTCCATTTCCATTCAAACTAATTAAGTACATTTTAATGGCTCATTTTCTAAATATAAAACGCCTTGAGCTTTTTTTTGCCGTCGATTCCATTCAGGATCATCACTTATTTATCTACGGGCAAGGTCTAAATTAGAATTCAATAACAGGTGCTTTAGGAAATCACAAAGCGCTTCACACAATCAGTCACTCACCACTACTATTAAAACACGAAATGAAATAAACTAAGTTGTTCACAGATAAGAGCACTTACCATTGCTGCTGCTACTTAATACTGGTAGTTCCTGCCCCTTGGGAAAAATCTGTAACAACAGAAAACGATAATTAATGAATTATTCATTGTTACTATTGTTAATTTCATGTTTGTTTAATTTAATAACCACAACAAGAATTAATGCATCAAGTTATTTTTAGTTTTTTTTCATACTAAACAACTAAAGCAACTCACAATGATGAATAGGTTTAGTTAAGATCAACTGCGCGGCTTAAGGCATCTCTACTTTTGGAAAAAAGATAAATTGTGAGACGGAACGAGAAGTAATGGCACTAGAAGGCCTGTAACTTAATGCGAGTTCAAATTTGAAAACTAAAACGAAGCAAGTTGCACTGATGGGCCCAAAATGATGAGTAGGTCGCCTGTTAAGATCAGCTGCGCGGCTTAACGCATCTCTTCTTATGGAAACAAGACAAATTGTGAGACGGAACGAGAAGTAATGGCATTAAAAGGT
>VTPC01090252.1:0-246068 GCA_011009095.1 Ignelater luminosus | reverse complement strand
CTGTAACTTAATGCGAGTTCAAATTTGAAAACTAAAACGAAGCAAGTTGCACCGAGGGGCCCAAAATGATGAGTAGGTCGCCTGTTAAGATCAACTGCGCGGCTTAAGGCATCTCTACTTTTGGAAAAAAGATAAATTGTGAGACGGAACGAGAAGTAATGGCACTAGAAGGCCTGTAACTTAATGCGAGTTCAAATTTGAAAACTAAAACGAAGCAAGTTGCACCAAGGAGCCCAAAATGATAAGTAGGTCACCTGTTAAGATCAACTGCGCGGCTTAATGCAACTGTACTTTTGGAAACAAGACAAATTGTGAGACGGAACGAGAAGTAACGGTATTAGAAGGCCTGTAACTTAATAGCTAGTTCAAATGTCAAAAGTAAAACTAAGCAAGTTGCACTAAAGTGCTCAAAATTATGAGTCAGTCTTCTGTTACAATTAAGTCAAGAGCATAGAAAATGATTTATTTCTATTATCTTTCTGCATTGTGTTTAACTTACTTCAAATATCTGGATTCGATTTTACAAACACATAAATAATACCTTAACCACTATACAAGTACGACATGCACAACGTAATGAAACAGTGCAACGTCTAAACTCTAAACCTAATTTACTACATACACCAGCTGCAGTTACTATTAGGGCAAATATCAGTTCGTGAATTATTCAAACCAACTACTAATTACCGCTGTATTATTGCAGCTACTTCCTATTGCTATTAGCTGATTATTACACAGCATTGTATATAATACAAACAGATAAGGTGGCAAAATTTCTTATTAAACTAAAGATGCAAATAATTTAATGATGGCAGACAACATTCTTTAAAAAAAATGCTAATGAAGATAATTTATTTCGCAAGCAAAAAATATGGGTACTTTGCAAAATTTGAATAAAAAAACAAGATTGAAAAATTTAGCATGAATTTAATTATTAAAAAGTTTTTCTTCGATTATTTAAATTGTTGAGAATTTTGTTCCCTTTTAGTTAACTTTTTGCAACAAAGAAATATCCGTTAATTTACATATTATGTAGATAGATGTAAACATAATGCTTGTATGTATCAGTAATAAATTTTGTGCTGCCATATTTTGATCGCAATTCTCAAATAAGAGTACAAAGTTTATACAAATGCTAATGCAAAAGTGATTATGTTTAAATGAGTCATTTAATTTACACCAAGAAAAAAAAGTTCAGTTTAATCGATAGTCTTCTTTATTTATATTACTACATACTACATTTCCTTGACGTTGGTCATCAATCAAAACGTCCAAAGAGGTCGTAAATAATATTACAACAGTCACAACGTACTATACAACTAACATTAGCAACACCATGTATTATTCCCAAATCATACAGATTGATTTAAAAAAAACACTTGTCGTTCAATTTCGAGCTCGACTAAAACGACCTTAGTAAACATAACCTATATTAACCTACTTTTCGTTATTTACGTTTTAGATTTATCTAGATCAGTTGCCGAGATTCAAATCGACTCTAAAACATGTGATAATATAATATAAAAAAAGAAAACTTAATCTCGTACAATATCATATTCGAGATTATTTACAGTTTTCAGATTTGAAAGAATCTAAAGCGAACAAAGAAGAATCAAAACTGTTAATAGCAAAAGAAACGTAATTAAAATTTTTGTTGGAATACAACAATTCGTAATTTGTTGGTTATTTAGTATCTTCGAGTGTTTAGAGTAGATTTCCAGCGTTTTTTCTAGAATTCTCAAACGTTTACTAACATTATGAAAAACCACATCTTTAAATCCCTTAAGTATGAATTGGTATTTTTATAAAACTTTGTAAATTCTAGACGTACTCTTTGTACTACAATCAGCGTTTAAAGTGTCTAAATTATCTTTCATCAGAAACGTACACGGATCGGGTTGCCCCATACCAGTGCGATCTGAAATCGGTCCTGTCAGCATGCCAGATTTTTAAAAGCATCTATCCAGCCCAAAGAACGATGAAACTTCCGTTTTTAGCTACCCCCCAACCTTCGCGGTGTTGTTTCTTGATGAATTCGCTCAATTCCATACATGCTATATTAGTCATTTGGAAACCAAAACTGTTCGTTTTAAAAAATTTTTAAATTTCTAAAGAGTATTGTGCTTATAATCGGCAAGTTTTGATTCTAATCCTGAGCGTTCTCATTTAATTCTTATAGTAAACATCGGGACTGCAATCTTTATAGGCTGTCGTATCACTGTTAGTCGAGCAGGCCCCCGGAACAAACAAGGATTGCAGACCCAGTGCTCTTTCAAAGCAATCAGTGTGATCTAAGGCGATAGCGTTTGTTAACGAAAGCGAGCTGGTTTTTGATTTTATCATAATCAATATTTTTCAAATAATGTGCAGTAGGCACAGTACAGTATAGTGAATACATAAGCAGACAAGCCAACTTCAAAACTACAGGTCAATATGACAACGTACTATTCAGTAGAAGACACTGCCCACAAGAACGAACCAATACCAGTACCCGTAAAAGAGATACTGGCCCTAATAGAGCAACCACTGACACATCTCGACACAAAATGTACGAAAGAAACAAATAGAAACAATAAACGAGCACTTTAAAATTATCTGGAACAAATTAAATACAAAACCTTGCAAAATGGAACTGAAAGCAAGCAGCCAACCAGATGGCATCCCCAAAATCAAAAGCAGATAGCATGGTCAAGGTACTAAATGGGCCAAAAACCTCAACAGCTGATACAAACAACGACTCCAAAATAGACACAATAGTAAAAGACGAAGCCCTAAAAAAGGAGGGTTTCGTTGCCCTAAAAGCAAGAAAAGTTTTTACCAAGAAAGGTGAACTGGAAAATGCTCTGAAAGAGTAAGATTTGGAAAGTTCCACAACTTCAAATCCAAAGGACCTCAAAGTCCTCTTTAAATTAGGCAAACGCGGCCCACTGGGTAACAGAGACAAAGTTACCTAGGTGACCGCATGGTTGAAACGGAGACAATCAATGTCAAAGTCGATGAAATTTCAACGAGGTGGTGCCCTCAGAACTTCATCCTGGGACCTCTTCTCTGTAATCCAGGAATGGACTCCTTTCTCTAGCAGGGAAACTATGAACTATAATTGTTCAGGGTTAAAGCAGACGAGAATTTGAAAGAAATTAACAATTTCCCAAGGCAAATGCAAGTACATACATATCAAACGCAAATTAAGTCGAAATCTCACTGTGCAGATAAACGATCAGAGCATTGCACGAGTTACGTCATCAAAAAATGAGACACACCTCCAATCCTGCAGTCTGGTGTTGTAATCTGGGACTACGGGCTACTCCGAGCCGTAGTCAGGAGAATCCTGCGAATTCGTAGATAGAAATCCGTATCGGCCGAGGCAGCGCAAGTGATCGCCGGCCTTCCTCCTCTTCATCCCCTTTTGGCGGAAAAACTGGTGATGCAGAGGTTGAGAAATAAAGACGTGGTTGAACATGAAGGCGACCGCATTGACCCGAACGAGATTGTGATATTTAAGTATTGCTGCTCTAGATATTTCAGTATTACTCGTTTCTAAAATTCTGAATTGAACACCTGAAAATAAATTGTTAGTAAAAAACGTCTTCGCAATTTAGGTGAAGTTTTCACTGCGGCCACCACTTTATCACACCGAAGAAATCTCATTCCTCTAATAAGCTTATTAGTTTACAAGGCTCGGTCTGCTACCTTATCGGTTAGGTCAGCTTAGGTGAGGTTAGGTCGGATTAGTTACTGTTACTGAGGTTAAGTCAGCTTAGGTCAGGTTAGCTAAGGTTAACTCGGGTTAGGTTAGGTTAAGTCAGTTTAGGTTAGGTTAGGTTGGAGCCTCGATGGCTCTGATAGTTTCGCATCTGACTATCAACCGAATGGTTGCGGGTTCGATTCCCGGCCGAGGTCCTGAGATTTTTTACGCGGAAAAAAAAATGAAAAAAGATGCCATCTTCTGGGAAAGATGTAAAGCAGTGGATCCCGTGTGACTACGATGAGTCGCACGTTAAAAGTACCTGCCGGGGTTGGAAAACCTCAGATTCGGCTAAATTCTAGTTGGCGGAGAAATGACCATAGTAGTTGAAGCCACGTAGTAAAGGGAACCGCAACCTGAAGCCTGAGCCACAAAACAATAATAAGTTAGGTTAGGTTAGGACAGTTTAAGTCAGGTTTGATCAGGTTGGGTCCGCTTACGTCGTTTTAGCGCATTTAAGTCAGGTTAGCCCAGCTTAGGCCATGTTAGGTGAGGAAAGGATCAGCTAGGTCAGGTTCGATAAGATTAGATTAGCTTAGCTTAAATCAGATTAGAAAGTGTTAGCTCCCTATATAACGAACGTTCGTGGCTTTCAATATTTTTTTCTTTTCGTCTAAAGTCGTAAGTCCTATCTATCGAGTGCCATCGCGATATCTCTTAAAACAATCTAAAAAAAATTACGCTCCCTGTATAATGAACATCAGTGGCCTTCAGTATTTTAGTGGTTTGGGAAATTTGAAAAATTCGTTTACCGGGTTCAAAGTAGGACAACCCTACATATATCGACGACCAAAAGTCTGTTCTTCGAACTGGCAGGATCCCCATTCCAAGACTACGGTTTCGCAATTTTTAGTTTTTTTACGCTTTTTGCGTTTTTGACCTTGAAAACCCTTTCAACGGCCGTCACCTCCGGTGACCGTGCCGGTAACGTCTGAAAACCAAAGAATTTTCTTTTTGCTTTCTAAAATGGTCCCGAACGCTCGCATGCCCATGGCGGATGCCAAGGCCGGCTCGTTGTTTAAAAAAAATCTCGTCTCGATCGGATCTTTGGTTGCGAAGTTGGAAATTTTTAAAGCGGACGTTTCCGAATTTTCTTGCACGGGTCGACGGCGTGCCAGGACACGCGGGTAAAAACTTTCCGAGCTAGACGTCCTTCTATTTTTCATCGATTTCGCCCTCTGGCGGCCGAATCGTACAAGATGAGAAATCCGTTTCAACGGTTTGGATACAGGTTGAAGAAGACAACCCCGGACAACCCCCCTCTCCGACCAACGCTTATGGGGCCGAGATTAACAATTTCTTGAGAGCACCCTGGACACGTCGCCTCGGGTTCCGGACCTATGAGTTGGCGCTCAACACCGTCAGCGATTCTTGCCGTTTTCGCGTACCAGAATTTTCGAGACCCACCTACCCTTCGAGTTTGCTCAAAATCGACCAAGGCGTTCTAGAGATTGGATAATAAAAATAAAATTTTGTTTTGTTTCAACAAGAGCTCTTTGGGAAATAAATAAACAGAACAATCATATACCCCTTGTAAATTGATAACAGAAGAAGATCAAGATTCCATACGTATACCACATCAAGAACATTTGGGTAGGAATAGTAAAGAGCTAAGCCCAACATCATATTCAGGTTAACTTTCCTTAAGGATTTTAAGAAGAAGGTGTGCAAAGCAATTTCAAATTACTTTTTAGAAGTAAGGATTTTCTGATAGATCATCTTCCTTTTTAATCATGTATTGGGAATTAGATTTCTTATTAAGAAAACTACAATGAAATTTTAAAGCTGTAGAGATAACCACAAGAGTAAAAAACCTCTGGGGTGCCAAATATGATAACTTCTAATTTTCATCAGGTTTCGACAAGTTACAGTACACACGAAAATTATTTATTTTTAGGTAAAGAAGCAAAGCACCAAGCCATTTCAGAATGTAAGCTGTTGAGTGGATACTATTATAATTTATAAAACTTTGAATTGTACAAATAAGGGACGATTAACTGGGAAAATATTTTATTGTGTATTATGATACATATTTAGGACTGATATCTGCTAAATACAATCTACTGTTAACTTGACAGTTGCATGCATCAATTCCTACTGTGATTCCTATTAGGAAATTTCGTTTTTTACTGTTGAGATGACTGAATAATCTAAATCTGTCATATTATTTAAATTATGAGTAGTTTTTAATTCCACCATTTTCTCATTACTATCTTTATTTAAAATTTTTAGTTTGTTAAAAGGTCATTAATTATTTATTTATTTCCTCTTAAAGTCATAAATGCACAGCTTTTTGAAATTTAAATATCAAATGGTAAGTACATAACCTAAAACCGTTTAGTAACTTTTTGTAACTAAATTGCAGGTACACTAGGAAAAAAGGTCATATTAAATGCCTGAATTATGTTAAAAGTTCTGTCGTTGCATCTAACAGGTAGGTAGTTGTATTTACAAGCTGCATGGTTTATCGTAATTCAAATTATTACTTAGGTATCACTAGAGCAGTAGGTATTTCAATTTCCAGTGTGATAAAACCAGAATATTTGGTACGTAGAAATATATATTCTTCAAAACTAATGTAAAAAACATTGATAACTGATACTTTTTATTTACAGCTATATTTTTTGTATTTATTTTACAATTGATGGGTATGTATCAAAAATAATAATTTACCATGCGATATGCATATAGATAGATGTGATTACCTAAGAATTTAGTTTAAGAATTGGAATATCGCTGATATTATGGTTATCAATAACTACAATCTATCAACTTTTTATTGTATAAATGGTTTATCGGTATACATATAAAAATAACAAGATTGTGATAAAGCAGACCAGCTACTTAAACAACATAACACAATAAATTTGGTTTCCGATTTAATAATACTTTGATAAGAAAAGCGAGAATTTTTAATTTCTTGCTTGTAAAAACGTTAATCGCAAGAAAATGCAGGTAACAGCAATTATCATTCTACAATGGTACTAACTCATTCTTGTGTACTTCTTATTGCTGTGATTTTCACTTATATACAATTCCAGTACTTAAAAGCGTTAAAAGTAAAAAGGAATAAAACTATTAATGTAATAATTTGATGTATGACATTTAAGAATTTATTAATTGTAGCTGGAACATAACCTAGAAATGCCAATCTGACAGTATGCAGGTAACCTAAAACTGGCATTTTTCAAATCAAATATTTCTACTGATTATTAAATAATACGAAAGGAACCAGAAAATTTTTATTTCCAATAATAATAGTACAGTATAATCAAATTCAAGCACAATAAACAGGTTTTAAAATAAATTTATTCTTATCGGTAGAATCGGCTACAAAACAAAATATTTAAAAACTAGTTCTACCGGAATTTCAGTGTTATTATTTTTATTGCTACTATTATTACTATCAAAGTATAGGAAAATTTCTAATTATTGTTTCCTATTAGGTATGTGTTGGGATTCTAAAATTGATTTTATTGTATCTGTTATAATTATTAAAAAATCAGACTTTTATGTTATTTATAGAACGACATTAATTTCCTTTTTTTTTTCTTATCAAATCTAAAGTATTACAAAAATTTCGACACGCAGCATTTTATTTATCACGGTGTAAGTACCTACAACAACCAGTAAATTTCATATAATCATCGTTTCATAGAATTTTCAACAAGTAAAACTCCACCATATCTGAACCTATAAACCTAAAAAGTTAACCTCGATTGGTTTAAATGCGTATACTACAATATTTTAGAACAGAACAGTTTGCTTTTTGATAACTTGAGAAACACACATTACCTACTTAATTGGCATTTTTTCTCTTCTTTCTCTCTCTCTCTCTCTCGTGGTCATTCCAATTACTTGGATCATTCTAAATTTGCCAATTCTTTTTATGTATTAGAATGTTGATAAATTCACAGAGATGGAAAATTTTTGGAAACCGTAAAGTTTCTTATGCGGAAGATGCCGAGTGCAAACTGGTTTCATTTCTAAATGCTTGATTTTTATTGAGTGAAAATACGACGAGTTACTTCTTTCGAAACAGCAAATGCATTGAATTGACCGCATAGTTTCCAATATCCCATAAACATCGAAAAAAAAACTCACCCTATATCAAGTAGTATTCATCAGGGCCATTCCAATTTAATTGGAATCTGTGTTTACAATCTTTATCAAGTCTGGTAATATCGAAATGCTCATGAGTCATAACCTATCAAAAAACTGCATGTTCTTTCTACTCAGATGGAAAGTAACTCGAAAAATAGTACAAAAACAACTAAATTGATTTTTGTGTTTTGCGTCGTTGTGTATTTTTTATTTCTTCATATTTAATTAACAATTATTTGTGATTCAAAGTTCATAAAATATCAATTCCAATTCTTCCACTCTTTTTTTTTTCTACAGAATTAACTTTTGTGTAGGTGGCACGACAATCATCATTTTGATACATTGACCGTTTCGATTATGTAGGTGCAATAAACTCGACACGTTTTTTTATCTACTGCATGTATACCTACAATCGACTACTACAGCTAATAATCTACTTCTGATGATCTTCATTCAAATTGAATATCGATTATAATTAATGAACAGTCTTATAATGTAGCAAAAAGAGGTCACAAATGTATGCTTTACCTATTGTTCTTTTTAATTAGCGTGAAATCTACGACTGAAGGTTAACATCAAACACCGATACATCTTGTTTTGTTTTTTCCTCTCTCTTGACATTTTTGTTTTGATGGCCGTAATGATATTCAATTATTTTTTGTTTGTTAATCTCAGGTGTTTGTTTGAAGAAACTAATTTGCTTTAATTGAGGGAAAATTGGCTTCAAAATAACTTAAAACGCGTCGCTATTACCTGTATTATGTCAAATTAGACTATTTCAATTTTATCCAACCTAATTACATCTAATCTCCACACTTAAACCACCGTAATCTGAATTAAAGAGAAAAAATCAATCATAAGCACATACAAAGATGATCAATGAACCCCTAACATAATTCTACTCGTCTCCACTCAATTTCTCTCTTCTTCAAAAATCATTTTCTGCTGCTAACGATCAGTTTACGATAACTGAATTCAGATTACTCGAATCTAACCTAACCTAGAATGTCTTGAAGGCTAGTTTAAGTTTCAAATTAATTTTAGAAGTGTGATCGAGGAGTATTGCGTTATAACCTCTAATTTGATTTAACCTTGTTCTTTTTAAATTTAAACTTGAAAACTGTTATATCAATATATTTTAAGGTTATGTCTGTCTATCTGAAGAAGCTTTGAAGTTTCAGTTTTGTGAAGTCTAGGTATATTATCTTAATTGTCACTGCCGATGTATTTAATATTCACGATACAATTTATATTTATGGAAAAACCGGTCAAAATTCTAATTAATTTTGAACCAGACTACTTATAATATTAAATAAGTGTTAGGAAAATGTATGAAATAATAAAATTAAACCTTGACTTTTTAAGAAAACGTTTATTAATCGGAATTAACAAGAATTAAGTAAAATAATAGTAAAAACTGAACTTTTGCTATGTTGCCAGTTAATTTTACCTAACAATTTTTCAAGTACAAGTCTTTTGTTTTGCTAAATAAAATGTCACCATAATATTAGCAACCTACGATCTTATTGAATTTTGACCCTTCTTAAGTATGTTTTGAGTGATTTTGAAATCGACTCAAGGATTATCACATAATATGTACTTGACAAGGATAAAACCATTAATCATTAAATAGGCAAAATTCGGACAGACAGAAAGATTCTCAATTCTACTTTTTCCATCGGTCACTGACCAGAACTTACCATTTTTATTAACCAAACTAGGATCAGTAATGAAATTGTTTTCTGTAAACTTCAACAGCAATAGAATATGGAAATTTTTAGTCTTTTCTAGTTTACACTGATAAAATCGGATTTGAACGTGCAGTTATCACTTTTACACCTAGAAAAACACCTTTAATGACTAAACTCTAAAATTGAAACACACAAAGGAAAAAAAAGATAGGATTGTCCATTATCTTTGCATTATCCTTATCAGACGTTTAGCAAAGATTACATTCTCATCAAACTAAGATAAAAAAAGACTAGGTTATCATGTTATGAGGTGACTTTTACCTATTTTTTGTTTTCAATTTTAGTATTGTTCCAAATTAAATTATCAGAACCGTTCATCTTGGAATGTTCGAGAAACTAGAGTGAACAAAAAAGGAAAGGAAGAAATAAAATGCAAAACGCCGGCCTAATTTATACGAAATTTCTCCGCGGACCCTCGGGGGAGAATGATGATAAAATTGCATTTGTATACAGGAAGAGAGTTACAAGTTGCAGGCAGGTAAAGTAGAAAGTTAAGAAATATGTGCTTGTTTTGTTCGTTTTTATATTGCATGAGCGATGACGAAGGGTAGTGAATTAAAGTATTAATAAATAACACCTTATTTGCAAATGTGGATATAAAATATAAATTCTTTCATAACTTTATTATTTATAAAACTAGAAGAAAAATACGGAATCGAATTTGCTTTAGATTAGTTAATATTATTTGTAACTATTAGTCTGATATATTCCACAACCGATACAAAATATAAATGAAAGATCATGAATTTTCTAGGATACTTTTCTAAATTCTCACACTCAAAAGGATTTTTCCTTCCCCTAACCAGTACAAAGCAAATCGAAAGCCGATACAACACAAATACGGCATGCTCGAGTTTCTTTAACAAAAGTTCTTGTCAATCCTATCACAAAATTTTTAATATTCCCTCAACTTTTAGTGAGACCCAATATCTGCTGCTCGGCATGGAGAGCAAAACCCGATCAGTTCTCATTTATGGTTTCTTCAATCGTGGAAAATCAAAGACAAACAGACAAGAAATACTAACACTAACACTAATAAAAAATACACTGCTTTCTTGAGAATGTTCAACGATGTTCGGAAATCGAAGTGGAAGGGTGAAACCCGATCTGTTTTACGGCTGAAGAAAAGTGAAGCTCGACCATGAGTCACGCTATTGGAGGGCAAAGCCCGACCGGTGAAGACTTTCAACTTTTAATGAAAAATTAAAGGATAATAAGCAAGTGTCACTAACTAATAACAGCCGATCACTCATGAAAAATATTCAACGTCTTGTTTCACACAAACGCCTTCAAGTAGCTCGAAATAGAATGGAGTTCGACCATGAGTCATGGCAGGTGGGCCATTGGAGAGCGAAACCCGACTGTCAGCCACCACAAATGGCCTATTAAAAACCCCGACCTGTTTCATACATAGCGCCTTGAAGAGAAATGGAGCTCGATCATGATAGGTGGACCACTGGAGGGTGGAGCCCGATTGTCGACCACCGCAGGCGGCCTACCGAATAGCAAAGGTCGACCTGTTTTATAAATAGCGCTTTGGGAAAGGTTGAAGAAATATTGAAGTCGATCATGAGTCACGACAGGTCGGTTGGGCATTGGAAGGTGGAGTTCGACTGTTAGCCACCACAGGTGGCCTATTGTGTAGCTAAGTACGGCCTGTCTCACACACACAGCGCCTTCGAGAAGATTAAAGTAGAATGAAGCTTGACTACGAGTCACAGGCGAAGCGAAGCCCAATCTCTTTCACACACAGTGCCTTCAGAAAGGTTGAAGTAAAATGAAGATCGAACATTAGTCACGACAGGTAAGCCACTGGAGGGCAAAGCCCGACTGTTAGCCACCGCAGATGGCCTATTTAGAAGCAAAGCTCGATCTGTTTTATGAGTCACGACGAGTTGGCCATTGGAGGGCAAAGTACGACTGTTAGCCACCGCAGGTGGCCTATTGAGAAGCTAAGCCCGACCTCTTTCAAGAAAGTTGAAGGAAAATGGAGATCAACATGAGTCACGACAAGTAAGCCATTTAATGGCGAAGCCGCAGTATCAGTCATTGCAGGTAGGCTACTGAGTAGCAAAGCTCTACCTGTTTCATACATAGCGCTTTCGAGAAGATTGAAGGAGAATCGAGTTCACCATGAGTCACGACAGGTAGGCCATTCGAGGATACAGCCCGATTGTCAGCCAGTGCAGATGGCCTATTGAATAGCAAAAGCCGACCTGTTTCATACATAGCGCCTTTGAAGAGGTTAAAGGAGAATGAAGCTTGACCATGAGTCACGGCAAGTTGTCCATTGGAGAGCATAGCTCGATTGTTAGCCACCGCAGGTGGCCTATTAAGAAGCGAATCCTGACCTGTTTCACACACAGTGCCTTCAGGACGGTTGAAGGATAATGGAGATCGAACACACAGGGCCTTCGACAAGGTTGAAGAAGAATGGAGCTCCTCGACCATGAATCATAATAGATGGGCCATTGGGGGGCGAAACCCGACTGTTAGTCACAGCAGGTGGCTTATTAAGTAGCAAAACCCGACTTGTTAATGAGAATGGCAATTCCAAGGTAGAAAGAGAATGGAGCTCAACCATGTGCGCCACTGACGGGCGGAGAGCGACCGGAGGTGGCCTGTTGAATAGCGAAGCCCGACCTGTTTAATACAAAGCACCTTCGAGAAGATTTAAGTCTGTCGGACAGCGAAGGTGGCCTATTGAGTAGCGAAGCCCGACCTGTTTAATACAAAGCGCCTTCGGGAAGGTTTAAGTAGAATGAAGCTCGGCCATGAGTTGACAGGGGGGCGTTTGGAAGGCGAAACCCGACTGTCTATTGAGTAGCGAAGTTTGACCTGTTTCATACACAGTGCCTTCAGGAAGGTTGAAGTAGAATAAAGCTCGACTCACAGGCGGGTCACTGGAGGGTGAAACCCGACTTTTAGCCACCGCAAGTGGCTTATTGTGTGCCCTACCTCTTTCATACTTCGTGCAGGTGCAAGGAGAATAAAGCTTGACAGGTCACAATAGGTGGCCATTGGTCATTGTTATTTATGTTATATATGTTATTTGACACAAAGTTGTAGGAAAATGGAGTTCGACCATGAATTACGACCAGCGGGGCATTGGAGGGGAAAGCCCGAGTATTAGCAATCGCAGGCGGCCTATGTGTACCAAAGCCCTACCTTTTCCATACTTAGTGCCTTCAGGAAGGTTAAAGGAGAATGGAGCTCGGTGTAGGTCACAACAGGCGGCCATTGGAGAGTGGAGCCCGACTGTTAGCCACCGCAAGTGGCCTATTGAGTGGCGAAGACCAACCTATTTCACACAAGATTGTAGGAGAATGAAGCTCGACCATGAATCACGACCAGCGAGCCATTGGAAGACCAAGCCCAAGTGTTAGCCACTACAGGTGGCCTATTGTGTACCAAAGCCCTACCTTTTCCGTACTTAGTGCCTTCAGGAAGGTTAAAGGAGAATGGAGCTCGACATAGGTCACAATAGGAGGCCATTGAAGGGCGGAGCCGGATATTGAGCGGTCTAGGCCGACCTATTTCACACAGCGCTTTCGTAAAGGTTGTATGAGAATGGAGCTCGACGATGAATCACGACAAGTGGGCCATTGGGAGGCGAAGCCCGAGTGTTAGCAATCGCAGGTGTCCTATTGAGTAGCGAAGCCCGACCTGGTTTTATACATAGCGCCTTCGGGAAGATGGAAGGATAGTGGAGCCCGGCCGAAGAATGAAGCCTGCTTATTAGCCACCGCAGGTGGTCTATTGAGTAGCAGATTTCGACCTGTTGCATATACAGCGTCTTCGGTAAGGTTGAAGAAAAATGAAGCTCGATCATGAGTCACGACAGAGGGGGCATTTGGAGGGCGAATCTTGATTGTTAGCCACCGCAGGTGGCCTATTGTGTACCAAAGCCCTACCTCTATCATACTTCGTGCCTTCGGGAAGGTTCAAGGAGAATGGAGCTCGACAATGCGTCACGACGAGTGGGCCATTAGAGGGCGAATCCCGACTATTGGCCACCGTAGGTGGCCTTCTGAGTAGCAAAATTCGACGTGTTACATATACAGCACCTTTGGTGAGGTTAAAGAAAAATTGAGCTCGACCATGAGTCACGACAAGGGAGTGCTTGGAAGGCGAAGCCCGAATGTTAGCTACCGGGAGTGGCCTATTAAGTAGCGAATCCCGACCTGTTTTATACATAGCGCATTCGGAAAAGTTGAAAGAGAATGGAGCTCGATTATTGGACCATTGAAGAGCAAAGTGCAACCCATGAGGGCATTCGCGCTAAAAAGCTTCTGTTTCCTCAAAGACAGACAAATACTGGATACCTTTGATGGAAAATCAACTGATGAACTTTTTATGGAAATCAAGAGACAGTAGGCAAGTGTTGCTAAGGGCCAGCGTCGTCACTGCATTCAAGAAGGTACCCAACTGTTAGCCGTCGCAGAGGATCTCTTGAAGGCCAAAACTTTACCTACATAGTTTTCCTGGGGCAGTTAAACGATCTGTCGCCTTTACCTTCTGTTTCCCACAAATAGTCTTCGTCTTTCAAAAAAAAAGATAAAAAGATTTAAATGATCTTCTCTTCATTCATGTCGTCGCAATTTAAAAAGTCAAGAAATGACTGTCACTTTACATATAACTCCTTAGATGCATTCTATAGAGATTAAGTCAAAAGAGACGGGTCATTTTTTGAAAGCGCAGACCAATTTGTCTCTGTACGTAGCTCCTTCGAGAAGTTTAAAGGAGAATTCCACCGATCAAGTCATGATAGGTATCTGAAAGCTACAGTACTTTTTCGATAAGGTTAGAAAAGTAAAGAACTGAGAAGAAGCTGTTGATTGTTTGTACCTAAAAAGCATATAACGTTGACTATCACCTTGTGAACTGATTTGTTGCGTTAAGTTTTTCTAGAAAATATTTAGCTTCTAATTTTAACAGTAAAGAAATATCTTAAGTCGAAAAATATTTCTGGGAAGAATCAAATTTAAAAATGTGATTTCAGTAGGGCCCCACAGTTCTAGGCTTGAAAGCAACATCAACAACAACAACAAATACTTAGAGATAATAAGGAAATGGAATTGCATCACAATCATTCTACATACCAAAATACATAAATCTTAAAGGCGTAGGATGATAACAGGATTTTAAAGTTGAAAGAAAATTATTCAGTAGCAATAATAATAATAATAATAATTCAATGTTGTGCTGGGGAAGATTGTAGGAAAAAAGAAGGAATTTCCACTAATACAGTATTTCTCGAAGTGATCAAAACTTGAACATTTAAAATATTGACACAAAAAAGAGATTTCTACATCTTTCTTGGTGCACAGACGGAATTATTCATGCGTACAATAAATCAGAATCGAAGGAAGCTCAAAATTAATCGAGTCATATCAAGGTTTTTAGGTTAGAATTAATATTTTCTATTTTAAATTGTTTTTAAAACTGATTTTGCACTATTTACACAAATGATGTTCTAGATTGCATAAAAATATAAGAAAATCACTCCAATGTATTTTGTTATAGTTTAGAAATAGACTGTTACAAAACGAATAATAATATAGGCTTAAAATAAATCTGGCATTCACACACGATTGGTATTCCGTTCGTTATAGATGGAGATTTTCCTTCAATTAACATAGAAAACAAAAGAATTTAAAAAGTATGATAAGTTCGCCTCTTACATTGTAACACCTTGTGATGTACAACGGGAATTTAAATATAAAGTTATTCCGACACCTTCGAAATTATTTTACCGGATAATACCAGAATATACGTAAGACGCTCCAAAGTCACGTAGGAAAAAAGTTTCACGACGTTTTAATAATGTAAATCTAGCACTTACCCAAGTATAATTACTAATTAGCCAAAGCCTATTGTTCTCCTCCTGTAAGTAAACACTATTAAAACTTCACTTCAAACGTCACACGGTCACACACATAACCCAAAATTATTCTTCTGTATAAACTTTTGAAATTCACACAAGAATTTCCTTTTTTTCTCCTTTTCTAATTTTTATTTTACTAGTACTACAAAAATATTACTGATATGCCCCTGGAGCGAACAGAATCGTTTCGTTTTCTTCGAATATTAGAAATCGGAAAGGTACGGGAACGAAACGTGGATAAAATAAAAGGTCGAAGCCGACAAACCAGTTCAAGCAGCAAAAGTTATAAAGAGGAGTTAATATTAAGAATCGAAAAAGTTGTGTATCTAAATAAACTGCGTGAATAATAATCACCACAAAAACGTGAATAAAATTTTAAAATGTCTAGACGCCCCGAAACAGCGATAAACACTAAAGAAAAAAGAAACTCTGTGGAACTTCAGCTGTATCACAAATTATTACATACAAACTTCGTAAACTTTGTTTATTCCTTCTTCTGTACCATTCGTATACACACACAGATACCAGTAATGCCACGTTCTGACCTCTACATCACACACCTTTGGCACGTATTCCACGACGCTTATTACCTATACGTACACGTTTTCGAGACAAACGATTGCGAGAACTAAATAAGGATACGCTACGTATTCATTCAAAACCGTAACCAACGTAATTTCGCTACACGCATCCGCTCCGCTTTTGTTTATGATGGATATTTGTTAAAAGCAAGCCAAACAGCAAACATAGGAAAAACACAAGCGATTCTGTAAAAAGGTGCTATCATAATGTAAAGTGTTGACAACCCAACTAGCATGTTCTATAAATAGAAGAGAATACACCGGAAGATTTATTAGTAAGATAATTCCGGATAGAACTGCGAATGTCCTTCCTATATCTTATTTATTTACGAGCATACGTTTTAATATATCCCTCCTCACTATTTATAACCTTCTCTTTTATATTATAAATGACAATGAATGATAGAGAGAAGACTTTATCTTCGTTTGTTATTATTGCGTTATTTATTTGTTTTTATAAAAGAGCAAGTGCACGATTGCTTTTATTTGCATAGCCGTGTTATTATACTAGAAATTTAAAATTCTAATTGATATTTGTAGTAGTAAATATCAATGTTATTGTTACTGTTGTTGCTGTTGTTGTTGTTGTTGTTGTTGTTGTTTATCTAATTTAATTAAGAAATGAGGTCGCTTTATGTATGATCAATTCTTTAAAAACGTTGATAGCGATAAGAGTTGGTTTCACTGCTAATCTGTTTTTGGCTTGTACTGTGTACATTTATGTTTGATCAATCAATAGCTGAATAAGATTAAGCAAGCTTTTAAGACAGACACGAGCGTCAAGTACTCTAAAATCATCCGTATACTGAAGCTTCTTTAGATGTCCTGTAAAGATTCTATTTACCACCCAAGCAGTTTCTATAATTATACTTTTAACGAGTTCGAGAGATCTAGTGATCTCTTCAAAGTTTTCTAAAAATCAAATTGAACTATTTGCGAATGCTAAGTACCATGCAGCCTTGAGCCTACCTCGAGAAGCACTTTTAGTAAGCAAGTTAAAGAGATTTGGCCAAAGATGCTATTATGTGTAAAAATCTTGTTGCCAAAGCTTTTGAGCAAAGTAGAAACAACAAAGAATCATGGTGAACATTTTTTACCTCGCAATGGCTCAAAATCAAGTTGCTTTTCAGCAGGCAACCTGCAGCGGTCAATAACCTTGTAACAGGTCACCTGCATTGCATCAGAATCACCCTACCACATGTGGTAATCCACTATCCAGGCCGCCTGGAAAGCCTCAAAATCAAACTGCAGATCGGGTTTTGGCTTCCACCACTCCACCTATCATATCTAATCATTACTCTTCACCAGGTCACCTTCGGCGTACATTATTTGAACTAAAATCGGATCGCACTACCAGCAATAATCCAATATGGTGACCCAAACATGGGTTTTCAAAATTACACCGCCAATCTTCATCAGTCCACCTGCGATGGTTCAGACTTGATCTTTACCTTTCACCGGTCCACCTGCAGCGGCTCAGATTTTATCCTTACTCTTCATCAGCTTAAATTCGATTCATTACTCTTCAATAGGCCACTTGCGGTGGTTCAAATTTAATCTTGGCCCGACCAGCCCAAAATTAGACTTTGGCCACTGCATTACCGCGGTAGCACGATACAGGATTTTGCTCTTCGCCAGTTCACATGCGGTAACACAAATTTGAATCTTACTCTTTTCCAGACTACCTGCAGTGGCCCAAATCTGACCTTTGCCTTACCAGGCCAATTGTAGCGACCCAAAATCGAGTCTCACCTACCACACCACAAGTTAGTAGTCTAATATCGAGCTTAGCCCTGCGCCAGTCCAAGCCCAGCATCGACCTAGAATAAGACTTTAGCCATTGCACTACCGCGGTAAAACAATACCGTACTTCGCCCTTCACCAGTCCACTTGCGGTAACAAATTTGAATCTTACTCTTCTCCAGACTACCTGAGGTGGCCCAAATCTGGTCTTTGCCTTACCAGGCCACCTATACCGACCCAAAATCGAGTTTTACCCGCCACAACACAAGTCAGTAGTCTAATATCGAGCTTTGCCCTGCGCCAGGCCCGGTGCGGTGACTCAAATTCTTTATTCTTCAACAGGTGCAATTTTGATCTTGGCCTTACCAAGCCACTTGTGGTAACCGAAAATCGGATTTCAGCCACCACACCAAGTTTCGCCATTCGGCAGTCTCCGTACGGTGATTCAGATTTCATCTTTATTCTTCAACAGGCCACCTGCAGTGGCCCAGATTTGATTTTAGCCTTTTCAGGAAAGCTGTAGTGGTCCAAACTTGGAGTTTAACCACCACACTACCAGCAGTACCCCAATACCGTGCTTTGTCCTTCACCTACTCACCTGTGGTGATTAAAAGCTGATCTTTACTCTTCACAACGGCTTCTGTTATGTACCACATTAATCTTTGTCTTAACAGGCCACCTGTGGTGCCCTAATATGGGCTTTAACCACCACACCAGTCTAATATCGGGCTTCACCCTTCACTCGTTCACATTTTGCCAATTTTGTTGAGATTTAATCATTGCTCTTTATCAGGTTACCTTCGGTGCTCCAAATTTAGACTAGAATTGGACTTTACCCACCATACAACTAGTGGTAGTCGAATATGGTGGCCCAAACACGGGCTTTCAAAATTACACCACCATTTTTCACCAGTACACCTGCATGGCTCAAACTTGATCTTTTTGCTTCACCGTTCCGCCTGCAGTGGCTCAAATCTCATCCTTACTCTTCACTAGTCCAACCGTCGTAGCTCAAATTCGATCTTCACACTTCATCAGGCCACCGCAGGTGGCCTAAATTGCATCTATGTTTACCACCCTATCTAAAGCGACGCAAAACTGCGCTTTAATCCCCACACTACCTGCGGCAGCCTAATACCGGACTTTGCCCTCCACCAGCCCACCTGTGACTCATTCACCGATCCACCTAAAGTAGGCTCAATTTCAGTTTTACTCTTTACCAGCCCACCTGCAGCGCAAATCTGATCTGACCTTTACTCCTTACCAAGCCACTTGCACTTCACCTTACCAGGTCATCACAAAACCATAGCTTTTAACCACCACACCACAAGCGGTAGGCCAATACTAAGCTTTGCCGTTCGCCCGTCCATCTGCAATGATTCAGATTTAATCTTTACGCTTCAATAGGCCATCTGTGCAAACCCAAATTTGATCTTTGCATTATCAGGTTCAATTCAGCGACCTAAAATCGAACTTTAACACCGTACTTCTAGCAGAAGCCTAATACTGAGCTTCGCCCTTCGCCAGTTCGCCAGTCGTGACTTCGATTTCATTTTTATTCTTCACCAGTTCACCTGCCATGGCTCAGATCTGATCTTTACTCTTTACAAGAGCACCTGCGGCGGCCCAAATTTAATCTGTGCTTCATCAAGTTACCTGCAGTAGCGCAAAATCGGCCTTACCGCCTACACTTCATTGCTTGCCATTGCTCAAATTTGATCTTTACTCTACACAAGGGCACCTGATGCGGTCCAAGTTTGATTGTTACCTTACCAGGTCATCTACGGCAGCACAAAATTGCTCTTTAACCACCACACTATCAACGATAGCCCAATACCAAGGGTTGCCCTTCATTAATCAACCTGCGGTGGTTTAAATATTTGATTTAATTTTTCACAGGTCAACCAGATTTGATCTACGCATTATAAACTCACCTACAGTGGCCCAAATTCGGGTTTTAAGCATCACCCCACCAGTGATAATATCGGACATTGCCCTTTATCGGTGCGCCTGCAATGGTCCAGATTCGATCTTTACTATACATTTTGACCTTTGTCTGATCAGGCCCAAAATCAACCTTCAACCACCATAGTACCAGCGGTAGCCTAAAATCGAGCCATCATCAGTCTACCTGTTGTGACTCAAATCTGGTTTTGCCTTGCTAGGCGGTCTTAAACTGCCACACTGCAAGCGGTAGCGCAATACCAACTTCACTCTTTACCAGTCCATCTACCGTGGCTCAAATCTAGGTTTTATCCATCCCATCACAAGCCGTAATTAAAATACCAAACTTCGTCCTTCGCCCGTCTCCGTGTAGTCACCCAAATTTCATCTGTATTCTTCAACTGGCCACCGCAGGTAGCCCAAATTTGATCGTTTCCTTACCAGGCCACCTACGGTGGCCCAAAATCAACCTTCAACTACCACACTACCAACGATAGCATAAAACCGAGCTTTGCCCTTCATCACCTGCAGTGGTTCAAATCTGATCTTTGCTTTACTAAGCCACCTGCAGCGGTCTGAAATTGACCTTAAACTGCCACACCGCAAACGGTAGCCCAATGACAAGCTTCACTCTTTACCAGTCCATCTGCCTTTGCTCAAGTCTGGTCTTCACTCTTCACTAGGACATCTGCCGTGGACCAAATCTAATTTTTGAAAAACAATACTATCTGAGGTTGCTCAAATTCAGGTGTTAACATCGATATGACAAGCGGTAGCCTAATACCGAGCTTCGTCCTTCATTACTATGTCTGCGGTGGCTTTAATCTGGTTTTTTCTCTTTTTCCGGCCACCTGCGGTGGCCCAAACCTGATCTTTACTTTTCACAAAGGCACCTATTGTGGCCCAAATCTGATTTTTACCTTGACGGATCATTTGCTGCGGCGCAAAATTGGACTTTCACCACTACACCATCAGCGACAGCCCAATACAGGACTTTGCCTTTCACCCTTTAGTCCACCAGAGGTAGCTAAAATTCAATCTTTATTCTACATCACATTTGATGTTTGACTTATAAGGCCACCTGCATAGACCAAAAATCGGACTTTAAATCTTGCAGTACCAGCGGTAGCACAATACCGTATTTTGCCCTTCACCAGTTCATCTGCGGTAGCTCAAATTTGAATTTTACTTTTCTTCTGGTCTTTGCCTTGCTAGGCTACTTACAGCGACCCAAAATCGGGTTTTATCCATTACACCACGAGCCGTAGTCTAATACCGACCGACCGACCGACCAGTCCCAGTGCAACTCTTTAACAGGCCACCTACGCTGGTCCAAATTTGATCTTTGCCTTGTCAGGCCAGTAGCCCAAATTTGGGACTTTACTACCACACCACTAGCAGTACCCCAATACCGAGCTTTGCTTTTCATCAATCCACCTGCGGTGGGTCGAATTTAAACGTTACTCTTACCAGATCACCTGCCAAGGCCCAATTTTGGGCTGTAACTATTACACTACCAGTGATAGTTCAATGCCAGTCTTTTCCCTTTACCAATCCAAGTGCAGTAACTTAAATTCGATCTTTACTCTGCACTAAACCACTTGCGGTGGCTCAAATTTTATCTTTACCTTACAAGGTCACCAGCGGTAGCCTAATTTTTGACCATCACATAACCAACAGTAGTCTAAAACCGAGCTTTGCCCTTCATCAGTCCACTTACGGTAACTCAAATCTGATCTTTATTATGTTTAAAACTATGATTGCTGAAATCTGGTCTTTGCCTTATCAGTCCACCTATCATGGCTCAAGTCTGGTCTTTATTCTTCACTAGGGCACTTACAGCGGCCCAAATTTGATCTTTGAAATTCGGGTTTTAACACCTACATAACTAGCAGCGGTAGCCGCGTCCTTCACCACTCTATCTGGCTTAAATCTGATATTTACTCGTCACAAAAGAACCTGCTGCGACCCAAATTTGATCTTTGCCTTTCCAGGTCATCTGCGGAGACCTAGAATCCGACTATAAAAACTGCATTACCAGTTGTAGCACAATACCGTACGTTGCCTTTCTCCAGACCACCAGCAATGGCTCAAATCTGGTCTTTGCCTTACCAGACAACTTATAGCAACTCAAAATCGGGTTTTATCCACCACATCACAAATCGTAGTGCAATAACCAGCATTCTTTTGTTAGCCCCCTTGCGGTAGCTCACTCTTTATAGTGACTCTCCAACAAGCCACCTGCGGTAGCTCAAATTTTAATATTAATCTTCTCCGGACCACCTATGGTGATTCAAATTTGGTCTTTGTTTTACCAGGTCACCTGCAGCCACAGCACCACGAGCCGTAGTCCAATACCGAGCTATGCCCTGAGTCAGTCCCCGCGCAATAACTCAGATTTCGTCTTTATTCTTCAGTAGGTCACCTGCGGTGATCCAAATTTGATGTTGGCCTTATTAAGCCACCTGCATTGACCTAAAATCGGATTTTAGCTACTGCACTATCAGCGGTAGCGTAACACGGTGCTTTTCCCTTCACCAGTTCACCTCCGGTAACCCAAATCTGAATCTTACTCTTCTCCAGACCACTTGCGTTGGCTCAAATCTGGTCTTTGCCTTACCAAGGCACTTGTAGTGACTCAAAATCGAGTTTTACCCAACACACCACGAGCCAGTAGTTCGATACCAAGCCACGTCCTCCGCCAGTCCCCGTTCGACCTAAAATCGAACTTTAGCTACTGCACTATCAACGGTAGTACAATACCGTGCTTTGCCCTTCACCAGTTCACCTGCGGTAACTCAAATCTGAATCTTACTCTTCTCCAGACCACCTGTGGTGGCTCAAATATGATTTTTTTCCTTATCAGGGCCACTTGTAGTGACCGAAAATTGGGTTTTAGTCGTCACATCGAGTTTTGCCCTTCGACAGTTCTTGCACGGCGACTCAAGTTTCATTTTTATTCTTCAACAGATTTGATCTTGGCTTTGTCAGGACAGCTGCAGTGGTTTAACAACTACACCACCAGCAATACCTCAATAGCGAGATTTGTTATTCACCTGCTCACCTATAGTGCCTCAGATTTGATCTTTTCTATCCACCAGACCACCTGAGGCGGCCCGAATTTGGGCTGTAATTACTAGACCACCAGTATTCTAGTACCGATCTTCTCTTTTTATCAGTCTACCTGTAGTGACTCAAATTTGATCTTTGCTCTTCACAACGGCTTCTGCTGTGTGCCACAGTAATCATTGTTTTACCAGGCCACCTGTGGTGCCTTAATACGTGTTTTAACCACAACACCAGCCGAATATAGTTCGTCTGCAGTAGCCCTTATCAGGCCTCGTGCAGTGCCCAGAATCGGGATTTAACCAGAACACCACGAGTCGGCCTTCTCCCTTTACGAGTCCACCTGCGATGGTTCAGATTCGACTTTTGATCTTCTCCAAGCCACCTAGAGTGTTTCAAATTTGATCTTTGCCTCACCTGCCTTACCACAGTATCAGCGATAGCCCAGTGCTAGGTGGCCCAGATCTGATCTTCTTCTCATCAAGGTATCTTCTAAAAACTTAGCCGTCCGTGCGCGAAATTTTTAAGTGCGTTTGGTTTTTCACAAGGTGCGACTAATTTGTGCGACCTGAACATCAGAAAGAGTGTAACGTAAACAAACAAGGTACAATTGAAAGCAATCAAATGTCGCCATGTCAGTTAACGTTGAAATATAATAATGGTTGCAAGGCATGCATGAGAGAAAGAGAAGATTCCGTTTTAGTAGAACAGTCTTTTAACCGGCAGATTTAAAATGATAATTCTTAAACGTCATAGTCTTGCGATTCTCAAGGAGAAAAAAAACTAAATTTCTTTATGCATCCAAAAGTAAACGAGGTTTGTTCTTAAAAGACAAATTATAACTGACGGTTTCTGAATGTAAACAGACTCGTTTTTGAAAATTCATTAGTGATAGTTAACAAGGTCACTCACCATTATGACAATACTTTTACAAAGGCTTTTCACCAGCATGCATATCAGTTGTTATAAGTGTCTATAAAAAAGAGTTAACAGTTTTTGGATTGATACTTAGTGAGCTTATGTATCAAAAAATAAAAATCGACCATTTCCGCTTCGTTTTCGAACATCTAGATATTTAGATCTTTCCACGTTGTTGCCACAGGGAGGTTACCATCGCGCTATGGCGCGTAACAATGGGACTATCGAGCTGTGCTCTTCTTTACATGCTACATGTACTACAGGGACATCATCAATAGGAGGAAGCCACGTGACCACGAAATTTACTGTTGGTTAGGCAACACATCTTGCACTGTTTGCAGCTCCGTTGTAATAAAGAATTATGTAGTTTTCCAGTGGCGTAGTATTGGATATATGATGAAACTACTCAGAAACTTAAATATTTAAAGATAATTATATATAAAATTGGAAAATTAAAGAATTACAATATACTAAAGCTATTTTTAAAAACAAGAATTAGATAAGGCCCAAACAATGCTGATGTAGCTGTTCAACAAGAGCGTTTTAGTTATTTTTTCAATTTTATAAAATTTAACTGTCCACTATGAAGGATTTTTCATAAAAAGATAATTATGCAGGTAGGGTAAATGCACCAATTTAAAGAATATTTGAAGTTCAAACTCATTTAAATTTAAAACTAAATATTTAATAATTAATTTTTATGTATAGTTATGCATGCATAAATGATATACATACTCAATCATTAAGTCATTAAATGTTTAATTTTATATTTAAAAAAACTATTTATCAAAACCGACATTTTGGCAGGCGTCTTAACGCAATCGTGTTCTGGGAATAATTAAAGATTAATAATTGACGTGTAATTTTTATTTTCTGAAATTAATGTAACATAATACTTAGAACTAGGTATGCTAGATAACAGAACTAAAAATCGCAATTATTTCAGCTGCCATAATTTATTTATAAAAAAACAATTCATTAGGTAGCAGGTTACTAGAATTTAATTAAAAATAATGGCTTACATTTTACAATTTCATTTAGTTATTTTACATTTTATTGCAATTTATGTACAAATTACATAAATGGTTCGATATGGCTTCTTGGATTTCATCGTCCAATAGTTGTTCGATAAAAGGTGTTAAAATATTATCTCGGTATCTTTCTCCACTGATTGTGTCATTAAAAAACCCATACGCCAACCTTCTGGGGATGCAAACTTGTTTCTTCATAATTGTGGGGATTCTCTGTGGCCCAGGTTCTGTAATTTTGGCTGTTCACATAGCCCAACAAATGAAACCATGCTTCATCTGACATAAATGTAATATTTAATATGTCATCGTTGTTCAAGTGTTGCATAAACCACTGACAGTATTGAACTCGTAATTGATGATCATGCAGAAACAGTTCTTGTATTACAGACACTTGATAGGGATGCATTGGTAGCTTCTTTTTTAATGCAACTTGGCAACTTCCATATGTAAGTCCTGCAGAAAAAGTTGTTGGTTAGATTATGATTTAAAATAGTTTCAATTGTTAATGAATGAAATAATTCAGAAATAAATAGCAGTGCCAGTTTTTTATTTAAGTTTGCTAATAAAACAATTGAATTACTACAAGTGATAAATTCAAAATAATTAATAATTTAAAACACGAATGAAGCAAAACATATTATTTGTTTAATGTAAATAGATTCCTACCTGTTTCATTTATGGGGACTATGATTCATTCGCATCTGCATGTCCTCGAGAACTTCATCAGTTAATACGGTTGGTCTACCAGATGATTTGCCTTTGCAGATGCAATGTTTTTCTTCAAACCGCTTAAGTATATCATGCCTACGACGTACAAGGAAATGCTTGTTCAAATTGTTGGATACAAGATTGTAATGAATAGGTCCATGAACCAGCTGCATTCTGTGTTCCACTTTGATAGTGAGCTATTAAAATAAATTTATCTTGTTCGCTTGTAAAAGGCATCGCAAAAACGTAACCTTCCAAACTGAAATAATTATGCAGTTTTAAAATTTATTATCGCACTTTGAATGCGTTAAATCTAACTTACCTCGATTAACTCACAAAAAACAGATTTAGTCTTGAAAAAGACTGATTTTTAAATAGAACAAAATAAACTGTAGAAAACGCAAAACAGAGACCAAGAAACCACGGAACGTACGCACGCCGATGTAATTTTAGGTTAGAAATGTACTCGTGAGGAAGTCTAGTCAATTTTGAAAGGTAAAATTTCGCGCCACTTTTAAATTAGTGGTCACGTGGCTTCCTCCAATTGATGATGTCCCTGTATTAGGGTAAACTACATTATATGCCTTATTTAGGTAGAAACAATTTTGGAAATCTACAAAATCGGTCGTGATGGTTCCTTTCATTTTAACAAAATGTCAAGTAAATTAATATAGACATAAATAGTTTTTGCTCGTTTAATGATAAACCTATGGAAAATACACCTACAGTGAGAACGTTGAACTTAATAATTAGTAAGTTTCAAATTTCTCAATGAAAGAGACCATAGTAGTGTACTAGAACACACATTAAATATAGCCAATTAGGTCAACACAAATACGAACTATTAAAAATAGTTTGCAGCAAACAAATGAGGTTAGAAGATTTCTAGATGAGAGGGCTAGAGAATCAAGTTGACACCTGTCAACACGTACTGAAGTGAGATAGTGAGATTTTACATAAATGTACATTAGTACAATATGTAGGTAACTTTGATTGTTTTTCGTTTTTAAGGGCATTTAAATTCTTTTATTGCAGACAGTAGATGCAATTTAAAAATTTAAAAGATTCTGATTGAAATTAATAAGGAAACATCAAGATTAACAGGGTTAATTTGAGGTTAGATGTGTTAAGCTTTTTCTGCGTTTTAATAATTTTCTAAAGGTGAGGTTAGATTGTGTATTGGTAATAATCAATTGTTTACAATAAATCAAATTAGATTTCCTGATTAATTTGCTCAGTTTAATTAATTAAATTAGACTGCTTCCACCTTGGTTGGAATTAATTTGAAGGGTGACTCGATAGATTTATAGACTTTAGAAATTACCAATAAGCTAAGAAGATATCAATTAACTTGATTAATCGTCTTTTTTCAACATAATAAATAAAAACAATAATTTGTAATTAAATCCTCAACTCATCCAATCAATTATCCACTTAAATCATGTTTAAATGTTAAAGTTCAGAAAGATCATATTCGTTCTTTCTTCTCATCAAAAGAAGATTAAACACATATGTGTGCGTTTTCTAAGAAAATAACACAGCGAATGACACTATAGATAAAGCCAAAAATAGAAATCTGGCACTTACATCTGTTCCAATATAAATAGCCATTTCTAATAATAGTAATCTATCTAGATCCAATCCGATTAATAATTGACAGAATCCCATTTGCACCAAAAAGCACACACTTCTACCTATATGCACAAACGTACTCACGCACGCACGGTTAAACTTTTTTTTTCTCTCTCTCTCGCAAACTGTTTTATTGTTGCATTAATTTCGCAACAAGGAACTGCATCATCATCTCTTGTTATACCTAATTTTTTTATTTTTACGTATCACGGCCTTGATGCTGCCGCGGTGTGTTAGAGAGAATTGTTCCTTTCCAGTTTGTATAAGAGTAGTCGTCGCGGCGCCAGCGCCAGAACGATGTTTTTCGTTCCGTACACCTACCGCACCAATCAATACGAATGCGTCGCGATGTCCAACCACAACTACTTTATATTGTATTATTTATAGGTAGTCAACAAACATCGAAAAAGTCGATTAGAATTTCAATATTCAAATATTATTCCCTCCATGGTATCAAAAAAGCAAATACTCTTTGGCTAGATCTGAAAGAGATAGAACACGAATGAGTCTTTGTTAATTTTAATTTCTCCCAGCAGGATGCAGGCGTGATGTTTATTAAAGTTTTTTATACGAGTCCTTCCCCTTCAAAAGGTGATTTGATAGGAGGCTTTTAAGGTGTCCGAGTTTCGGCCGCGAACGGGTTTATTACCCTTTTAAGAAGAAAAGGGAAGAAAAATGAGGCCATCCTGGATTTTATATTATACAGGAAGGGAAAAAATGGGAGAACAAGCCATAAAAGGTGTAACCGTTTTGTGCATTAGCAAGGAAAGAATGCTTACATAATATAAAAGTTATTGATGTGCCGTATCTGAAGCGCTGTAATAATTTTTTTATTTTTCCGTTTTGAAATTAGGGACTGAAAGTTATAAATCTGCAGGTGGGTAGTTTATGATGGTCGTAATATTAAAAAATGTCGCTACACCTGTTTGTACTACATAGTTAAATACTTATTCTCCTACTTTTACGCAGCTCCTCCATTACTCAGGTTTCAGGATCTAAAAAGTAGACACAACGATAGTCCATTGCGAATCTAATCAAAGTCTTTGTAGATATGCAGCTTGGAAATACTGAGATGAAATTCCTAAATACTACAATTGGCGTGATCTTAATGAATGAAAAGCTAGGTAGAAACAAAAAGCCTGTAGTTCAGTGATGGGTATCCAGTGCACCGAGTGCAAAATTGCCCCGTATAACTGTTCTACCGGACCACTGTTGCCTACACCCTGGAGAATTACGATCGTTACAAACGCAACCACTTACATGCAAATATATCCAATCGTCAAATTCGTCTTTTCTTAGGCATCCTAGGGCCCTGTAATATCACAGTATATGTCATGTTGATCATCTTTAACGAAACTGCAATTTAGCACTAATAAAATCTACTATTGAGATATTACTTTTCTCATGTTTAGCTAAAATGGAGTGACTGTGGGATCAAGATCGACTTGTTACCTACGGAAGAATCTCATTTGCCGATTCACGGCTCCGCCCACATCGCACTAAGATCCCAAACGTGTTTAATCTTGGAATTAAACAGATTTTCTCCTGCAAACTGCAAAGAAAAAAGAAGTAAACCGCCGCACCAAGGGGATTGCAAGAAGTGTAATTAAACACATCCGAGTCTATCCAAAAGACTCAACCACTGCAGCAGCAAAATCATTAGCCACTTGCCATATTAAGAAGCTCCAGCCAGAAGCCACAACTATCTACATCAAGATGGAACAAATCAACGCGCTCGCCGAGAAACAAGAAGAAACAGGGCAGCTCATCACGAAGCTGTATACAAATATGAAAAAAGATCCATCAGCAAGGAAGACAAGAGAATACTTCCAAAATCGCCGCCTGACTACAATCAATAATTACTGGCAAGAAATAGAAAAAAGAAACACGCAGATCATGGAACTGAACATTCCAAGTCACGCCTGCTTCTCTTCCAACTACTTTGAAGAATTAAGAAGAGTGTATGAAATCACTAAGAAGTATATAATGGAGCACGTAAAAAAAAGCTAGTAATGAGGGAGAACAAACCCTTAAGCAGATCGTCCCAATGGCAGAAAAAATAGAAGAAGTACAACACCTGCGTTTTAAAAGGCAACAATTACGAATCAAGCAACTGTGTCAAACTATGGTGCGCATAAGAAGTAAATTGGCACAAGGAAAGTCGCCAACACATTACCGTATCATACAGAAGAAGTTAAACGATCAATGGAACACCATTTATCAACTAAACGAAGAAATCTGTATTTACGAGGAAGACTTCGCAGCAGAGCACTTCACGGGAGACCAGTATGAAGCCATCGACAACGAAGTATATGAAGTCACTAACGATCTGGAGAAGAAAATAGAAGAAGCTACTCATCTCAAAGAGAAACCATACAGTATTTCGCTTCCGTCAGTGCAGCTCCCAACATTCACGGGGAGCTACAAACAATGGACAATTTTCTACAACCTGTTCCAGGAGATAATTCACTCAAAACCGACCTTAACGAAGATCGAGAAAATGCATTACCTAAAAAAAAACGAGCCGTGTAATCTAGCATCTAATCATCTCGGAAGACAACTACGACACCGCCTGGAAGTGATCGACCACCAGGTACGACAACAAGAGGTTGATTGTCACTAAACTGCTAGACAAGATCCTGGACTTCCCGCCTATCCGACAAGAATCAGCGGAAACAATTAAGCGACTACACGACACCATAACAGAGTGTCTGGAAGTCATTAAGAATCTATCTATCGACATTGCATCTTGGGGTCCATTCATAGCCCGCATAATTGTCAGGAAATGGGAATCAGAAACCAACCGGCTCTATGTGCAGTTGTTACAAAACTCCCACGAAGTCCAAAATTACGAAAATTTAGTCAAATTTCTTCAAAAACGATTCCAGTCCTTAAAAGCAATGGGAGAATCAAAACAAAAGAATGCACAATCAGCAGCAACTGCAGAAATCAATAAACCACGCTGCGAGTGCTGCATTGGTTCAAACCACAAACTCTATGATTGTGAGAAATTCCGCGATCTACGTATCAACGAGAGGTATCGGACAATTATCCTGTGCATTAAATGTTTAGCGCACGACAGCAACCAGAGATACCGCTGCTGGAAAAAATGCAATAAGTGTCACCAAGCACACCATCACCTGCTCCATAAAGGTCAACCTAGGCAGCAAGGAAGTCGACCGATAGAACGCTCATCACAACAGGTGAGCAAGAAGTCAATGTATTATTGGCAATTACACTAATACGAGCAAAGAAGATAAATGGCACCTACGAAATGTTGAGGGCACTCAGATACAGGCTCTCAAGCATCGCTCATCACCGAGCAAGTATCTCAACTATTAGCCCTGCCAAGAAGCAAGGTCAAGGCAGAAGTGTCAGGACTGGGAAGTGAGCAACTCAAAATAGCCACCACTCAAATCGAGGCGCAACTGGCACCAAGGTTCACCAGTATCTTCCGGTGTTATCAAAACCCAGAAAGCCGTTAGAAAACGATACAAATGAATGAAATAATCGCATGTTAGCCGACCCCACATTTGCAAATCCAGGACCAACAGACATCATACTGGGGGCAAAAGACATCAGCACTTTTATACTGGCTGGTCTACACAAAAGCAAAGATAGAATAATGGGCTAACACACAGAATGCGGTTGGATTCTATCGGGGGCAGCAAAAGAAGCGAGTAGCAACATCAATCCAATTCTGGAAATTTAAAGAAGTCAATCAACCACGGGAGTTAACAGAAGACGAAAAGGCATGTGAAGAATACTGCAGCCAAACAACGCAAAGAAACCAAGGTAGAACCTACACAGTACGCCTACCATTCAAAGGCACAACAGAGACCCTGGAAACAATAAAACCCAAGGCAATAGTAAGGATGCTCCAACAAGAGAAAAAATTTGCAAAGGACGAAGAATTGGGTCAGCAATATCATAAGTTCATGCAAGAATATTTAGAGCTTGAACATTTGTAACTCATCCCAAAAGGGGAAGCTTAAACGAAAAGATGCATACGGGACCACGTCTACAGCAAGAGCTTGCAGACGCTGGAGAACGCACAAAATAGCATTCTCAGCCGACATAGAAAAAATGTATCGCCAAATACAGATCCATGAGGAGGATCAACAGTTCCAAAGAATAGTATGGAGATTTAATCCAACGGAACCAATCCGAGAATATGGTCTAACAACAGTAACTTATAGGATAACCGCAGCACCATACCTCGCCATCAAAACGCTTCAACAACTGGCAATCGATGAAGCAGAAAAATCAAAAATCACGAAGAGAGATTTCTACGTAGTGATCTACTGTCAGGAGCCGACACACTACAAAAAACCGTCAGCCTCCAAACACAACTTATAACAATGCTTCGCAAAGGAGGTTTTGCATTACGAAAATGGTCAAGCAACGAGAGATCAATAGTCGAGAATCTACCAAAAGAACTACAAGACCAGACCACCATAGAATTTTTCGAAGAAGGATCGGAAAAGTCGTTAAGACTCCACTGAGCGCCAAAAGAAGATATCTTCACCTTTAAACCAGAGATGCATCCTGTCCAAAATATCAGAACTATACGATCCATTGGGCTAGTTGGCACCAGTCATAATAAAAGCCAAACCATTTTCCAACAACTTTGGTTAGAGGATTTAAAATGAGACGCGCAAATACCAACCAAATTAAGCAAACAATGGTCCAACTTCCAAGAACAATTACGACTCGTAGCAACAATCAAAATTCCACGATGGGTACAACATGAAAGGAAATGTCGGCTACAACTTCATGGGTTTTGGGATGCCTCAGAAAAGGAATACGGCGCAACAGTCTACAGCCGAGTAACCACAGTCACCGGTGAAACACATGTCAACTTCCTGATCGCCAAATCAAAAGTCGCCCCAGCCAAAAAAGCGCGGCAGAGCTTCTAGCCAAACTACTAAGAAGAACAGCATCGGGCTTATAACTTCAGGCTGAGCCTGTGTAGGCATGGACAGCCTCTATGATCGCGCTGGAATGGATCAAAGGCGAACCACATCGATGGAAGACCTTCGTGGCCAACAGAATTGCACGTATTCAAGCACTCACCAACCCAGATCAATGGCTACATGTCAAGACGAGTGAAAATTCTGCCGAAGCTATCTCCAGAGGGATGAACCCAGAAAAATTAAAAACACATTCCATTTGGTGGAATCGTCCCGCATGGTTAATCAATGAACAGCAATGGCCTATTCAAACCATCATTGCCACAACTACCGAAGAACTTCAACTGTGTCACCAGATCACAGTATCGCAACAACCCAGCAGCATCATCGACGTATTCTCATCCCTGACCCGGATGACGCGGGTCCTCACTTACTACAAAAGATTCGCCAATCGCTGCCGCAGAAGCCAAACACAAGAAGGCAGCCTAACAGTACAAGAAATAGTTACAACACTTAAACGCATCATCCATGCCGTTCAATATGAAGAATTCACCAAAGAAATTCAAACTTTGGAAGCTAAACAGAATCTACCCCATCAGCACAAGCTAACATCCTTAAGTCCATTTTTGGATGATAAACAAATTCCACGAGTCGGAGGAAGACTACAACAATCGAGTACCCTAATAATAAGAGATGCTCATAGCATCACACTCCATGGCGGCAACCTACATACAGAGAAAATATTGGATTATTAATGGAAAGAAGGCAATTAGTTCCTCAGTCCACAAGTGCATTCATTACAAGGCACAAATCTGTCAATAACTCATGGGCAATCTACCAACACCCAGAGTCACTCTATCACCACCATTTACCCACACAGAAGTTGACTATGCAGGGCCAATCCAAATACGAACCACAAGGGGCCGAGGGCACAAATCCTACAAGGGATACATCGCAGTTTTGCTCTGTCTTATCAACCAAAGCACTTAATCTAGAAGCAGTCTGCGACATGACTACAGAAGCGTTTATAACAGCCTACCGAAGATTTATTGCAAGAAGGGGTCAGTGTGCGCACATGTACAACGACAAAGGAACCACATTTATAGGCGCCAGCAACGTACTATTCAGACTTCCACGACAATTAACAACGATGAATCGAGAAGCCCAAGTCTCCTATCGCTGTTGAAGGCCGGCTATTGCTGGATGTTAATTGTTAGGTTTTGGTAGTTGCGGAGTGTAATTTTGATTTAATTCCCGATTTTTTATCAATCAACAGATGGCGTTAAATTTTGTGTTTTAATAGTGAACAATAGTTAAAGCAGCGTTGTCAAAGTTAGCGATAAATCCGATGACTTTCTAATTTACTGTTGTCATACCATGCGCACTTCATAGCGATCACAGAATCTTTGTTAATGTTTGGCGGGCAGCGAGGAGATGTCAGCACAAATACACATTAAAATTAAATTAATGCTATAGATGGCAGCACCTTTGAGCAAACAGAAAATGCCTTGTTGCCATGTTTAGAGTAATTACGAATACATACAAAAGGAATGTTTTCAAGCCATGTTTCAAGTCTAGTAGCAAGGGATTGTTGCTATACATTTGGCAACGTCTTGTTACTCAGACATTAACATCAACTACGCCTGCGTAGTGCTCACAGGATGTTACTTAATTTTCAAATTCAACACGTGTTGCCCTTGGACGAATTGCCCTTTTCTTCTAATAGAAAATCGATATTCAGTTGAAAACAGTTAAAAATATGGGTAATATGAAACGATGTTGTGTGTTGAATTGCAAAGACTTGACCTCATCAAGACACCGGTTTCCAAGAAAAGATAAAACGGTCTTTCATAAATGGGTTAAAAAAAATTAAGAGTTCTCCTGACGCAGATATCTACAAACTGGTTGTGTGTGACGTAAATTTAGTTTAGTTAGAAATATCTCAAATGTCTATCTATACAGAACTTTTTAAACATGATTATATTTACGTAGATAAATATACAAATGTTGACTATGCCTTTTTGTTTTCTTTTAGTTTCAATAATATTTAATTCACAGTTTATATAATAAGGTAGCCAGAAATGTTCATTTGCATTGTCATAAACATCACACTTTAAAAGAATTAATGTTTCAAGGCAGTGACAATTAACATTTTTCTATTTCCAACAATCTGCTCTACTTAAGTTAACAAATACATTATATAAAATTAACGCCTGTTGTAGTGGTAACAGTAATAGAAACTACTAACGTTAATTCTGTTTAATGTACTACTTGTTAACTTAACTTTCACTGATAATTGTAGTAAAGCCTTTTGCTTATGTTACCGTTCAAGATTCCCGCTTTTAGCACGGACATAAACCTTTCTTACAGGTACAAGCAAGGTTTCTGGAGTCACGTGATGCTGTGTTTTTGCGAACAACGTAAAGATGTCCTTATTGTTGCTTGTAAACTTGGTCTATCCTTTTTTATTAGAGTTTATTATCTAAATCTTTTATTAGTTATCTATGACTGTTGTTGCAACAGTTTTCTTTACTATTATGCTAGTTTTTTTAATTCCTAATTCAATCCTCGGTCAATTTTAAAGGTAGAAGAAGTCTAGGAGTAATATAATACCAAATAACTATTGAATCTTTCAAATAAAATTTAGAGCATATTACAAAACCTGAACTGTGGATAAAATATAGTTAACTTAGCCAATCCAATAACTAATCCTAATCCTTTTGTTTATGCACAGGTATAGCCAGTATAGCTTGCAAAGAAAATTGTCAGGAAATTATGTGAGACCAAGCAAAAGCAGTCTGCATAAAAAGAAAGGATCTTGCACAGAAATGAAAGGATCTTGCACAGAAATGAAATATGAGGAGAATTTTGTATAATTTGCTATGGAATAGAGCGGAATGAATAGAATTCAGGTATGAAAAAGAGAAAAATACAAATCCTAGACACAATTTGAGCAATTCAAGGAATAAAAAATATTAAAATCTACTGAGGGTTGCCAGATCTCCCATTTTTAATAGGGTTGTTAGGCGCAAATTCATAAAATATCTCATGTTACATATTTAAATATGAGACAAAATCTCATATACAGTTGCTCAACGTGAAAGTCGGACAATTAAATATAAATAGATTTTCTCTAAAAATTACAACAAAGATTTTGTCTGAGAAATAAAATTCTCATACTTATGGATCAATAAAGGAGCCAGCATTAGATTTTTTTGAAAATAACAAAATTAATTTTCTTTAGTCATAATCATTATAGAATATCAAAGAAATGATAGCAAATTTAACATCAAAATGAAACTCGGACAGGTTTCGATTGTCTTATTGTCTTATCTAGCCGGCGTGCACGGCACATTTTCGATAATGTTGAAAATTTTAGTTCAAATTTGGTTTCTACTACAAACCGTCTATATTAGTGTAGTTTTACAAAAATGGGAAGACAACGTGGTCAAACGTCTATCTAACTAAGAGAATTGGTTCTGAAGCATCACAATAAGGGTAAAACAGTTAGGGAAATTGGAGAAATAGTTGATCGTAGTCATTCTACAGTTTGTGATATCATAAGCCGGTTTACAAAATTTAATATTATAGCAAATAAACCAAAAAAGAGTGCGTGAAAAATATTTAATGAAGCGGATGAAAGATGGATCATAAGCCAAATAACGAAAAATCCGAAATTGAGTGCTCCCAAACTGGCGGTCGAAGTAGAAAAATATCTTGGTAAAAAAGCACACCCCAAAACTATAAGGATTATTTTAAGGAAACATCAATTTAATGGACGAGTTGTCCGAAAACAGCCATACATTAGTAAAACAAATAGAATTAAAAGATTAAAGTTTGCTAAGGAGCACTCAAATAAAGATTTTTCCTTTTGGAATCGGGTGTTATTCACTGATGAAAGTAAAATTAATATTTTTGGGTCTGACAGTAGCACCTACATTTGGAGGAAAGCAAATGAAAAGTTGCGGCGGCAGAATTTAAAGCCGACCATCAAACACGGTGGAGGATTGGTAATGGTATGGGGCTGCATGTCAGCTGCTGGTCCTGGAAAATTACAAATAATTGATGGAATAATGAATAAGGATGTGTATTTAGCAATTTTAAAAAAGAATCTTCACGAAAGCGTACAAAAATTAGGAATCAGTGATGATTTTTATTTTTATCAGGACAACAATCCAAAACATAAGGCTTATAAACTACGGTCTTGGTTGCTTTATAATTGCCTGCATGTCTTGGAAACACCTCCACAGTCTCCTGATATTATTGCTATAGAAAATCTATGGAGCTATTTGAAAACACAGGTGCGGAAACACACTATTTCTTCAAGAACAGACCTAAAAAGAGCAATTCTTGAAGAATGGAAAAAGATACCTCCTGCCTTATGTGAGAAAATAGTTAGATCAATGCCCAAAAGATTACAAAGTGTCAAAAAGAGTAAAGGCCTTCCCACAAAGTATTGATTTTAAAATAATTGATTGTTATATAAGTTTTAATTATAATTTCTGTGATTGTCCGAGTTTTATTTTGATATTAAGTTTGTATTTAATTTAGAATTAATTATTTTTTTGCTTTATTTTTTGAATTTATTGATTTTTCTTTTATTAAATGTATACAGTAAACTGCCATTTAATAGAGTATCTACTTTATTTCAATTTATTGTAATATTATTTTTTAATTTATTAATAATTATACATTTTGATAACAGCGTCCGAGTTTCACTTTGAGCAACTGTATTTATATTTTTCTTATCTTTTTAATGCATTATTATCAGTGATAAAATTAATTTGACAAACCTGGCCTGGTATTAAATAAAATTCTCATAATATGCAAAAATGAAGAAACAATTTTTAAATCTTTGCGAAGATAAAAATCTCATATCTCATATTACATATTCAAATACAGAGTGAAAAAGTTCACATTTTTCATATTTCATTAATAAACTAACATCAGTGGTAAAATTATTTGACAAGACTGGTCTGGTAAATAAAATTCTCACAATATACAGAAATGAAGAAGCAATTTTTAAATTTTTCCGAAGATAAACAGTCTTAATTATTATTATTAAAGAAGTTAACATACAATATAAGAATAAAAAATAAAATACTTTTGTATAAGCATTGTTTGTGTGCAAAATCATATTATTCTTAACAAGAAAATAATAACAAACAAGTAGGTATATAAATTATTTAAAATTTAATACACTGTACTCATTAATTTAGAAATTTCAAAAATGGTAATGTTTAGATATACACCTAAGATTATAACAAAATCTTATTAAGGATCCTGCTGAAGAATCAGCAAAAATGTATTTATAACAACTACTTGTTATTTCAGCGTATTCTTCCTCTATAACCCCTTGTTTATTTGATGCTATTTAATAAATAAAATATATCTGTGAAATAGAAAATTTTTATATTTTTTTGACATTGACAGCTATCTTCCTAACCTCACTATCTTTAACATTGACAACTAACTTTCTAACCTCAGTTTGACTTTGACAGTTAAATAATGACTAATTAATATAATTTTGTACAAGTTAGTTTTAAAATGCTTAGAATTCCTAATTTCCAACAGAAATCTTGGTAATTTTAATTTTTAAAAATATTTTATGCTCTTCTCTGTAAAACTGATAAATGGTAAGTCTTAGCATAGAAAAAAAACGGATTACGTAATATTGTCAAAACACTCCATAAATAGAATCAATTTAAAATGAAAAACAAGAAAATCATAAAATATTAAAGAGACAACAGCAATTCATTATTCACTAGATATACAAATAGCCAAAGCATTGTTATCTTAAACTAACTTAATACCTCAGAGGCAACAGCTACAACACTAGTTTGCTCTAATGATTAATTCACCACCTATTTCAGCCCCTCATTTTGTAACTATGCATTAAATTCAAATGTTTCACATTTTTAAGTATTCAATGGAAAAACCATCAAATCTTGAAATAATACTTAACAATCGTAATTTATATGCAAGTTGAATACTGATTGGAAACCATTCATACATAATAAACAAGTGAGAAACAATAAAACGTTTATTAACTAGTGTCAATAATTATTATTTATATAATATTTACATAATATCATTGTGGATTTCTAATAATTTGAAACACTACTTTCTACGTGGTAAAACTGCTCCAAGAGCTGTTGGATTTTTATAAATGCAGAGTTCCATAAAAGTAATAATGAGCAAAAGCGACTGACCCAGCAGTTCTTTAACTACTGAGCTTTGAGAATAATACTGTTCTATAATGTGCCCTTCTGCTTTGATTGAATTACATGGTAAATTATGGTTTACACTGTTTTTTGCATGTTCTAATAGGTTTGAAACGGCTGTTGTTGAAGAAACACGTTCAGTGCCCATTAATGTTTTGAATAATCTGTAAAGAAAATAAAAATTCTAATTAAAACACATACATAACCTAGTTATTAAACTCACAGTTTTAGATTCTAACTTTACATTTACTTCAAACTTCAATTATGTTAACTGAAATACAAACCTAGCTGATAAGTTTGATCTAAGAAAAAAAACATTATTTCTATGAGAAATTTCATTTTGTGTTGGTTGGAATGCATGTTTAGGACTTGTATTAATGAGTGCAAGCAACATTGAGGTTAGTTCTTGTTGTTGATTGTACGAAGTCATAACTGCTGCTTGCTTAGTCGATTGCATGCTTATACTAGGAGATGCTTCAAAAAGGTAGATATCACTAACTGGTATTTTATCTAATATCGTAATCGCCTAAAAGTTAGTAATTGTAAATTACATATAGATATAAACACTATTATCGATCTACCAATTGAAATGTATCTGTTGGTAACATCTTCTTAGGAAATGTACTAAAATCGTAAAAACCCCACTCGTTTAAACAATTTTGCTCTCGAGCGATTCGTGTCCAGCTTATACCAGCAGGTCCTAGATGCAATCCAACAGCTGAATTTAAATTCTAAAAATATACAACTTAATAAATAACACTTTTAATAAACGTAAATGAATTACATTAATTCTATCATTATCTAAAATGGGTGTTAAGTATTGTTTTCGGTTTTTTCCATTATTCGATAATTTTCCATTATTAGTTTGCCCAGATTTATCATGTTTCTGATTGTCCTGTACTATACTTTCACATAATCGTTCTAATACTTTTACACCTAAGCCATCAACTTCTAATACATCAGCAAGTGATTTAAATGGCCCTTTCTTATTTCTCCACACTTCCAGGTTCTTAATTCTACTTTGTGATACATCAAACCTAAAATAATCATAAATTAAAACTGATTATTCAAGTAATGTGTTTACAGCTATTGCAAGATTACATAATTTCAAACCAAAACAAGCCTGAGTTATAAAAATAAACATTAATAATTACCTCGAGAGTTGTTCAGTATTTGATTTATTTAGCACTTCCAATATTTTTCCTTGTTCTTCAGAGGAGAATTTCGGTTGCTGCAGTAAACCCTCATAATTGGTGGTAACGGTGGAAAAACGTGCCTGGAATTTTATTGTGATTATTGTAGGAAATATTTTAAAATTAAGTCTAGTTTACCAATTGGCAAGTTTTACAACTAACAAAAGTTAGTCCACGTTTTATTATCATCATTTTCAAGAAGATTTAGATTTATTTTTTTAGGTTATAAAATTGAAATATTCAATAATTGAAGGTGACTATGCTCAGATTGTGTTTGTAAAGAGAAGACTATAATAAACGAAGTTCTATTCTGTTGATAAATTTAAATTGCACTAGTTTTTGGTGTGTATAAAATGATAGGAATTGAAGAAATCACTTATAGATTAGAATTAAAATTGTCGCTTTAATAATTGTAAGATGGTTAATTAAAACTTTCAAGCGTCTATTTCGTTGAGCATAACTTTATCGATATGGTAGGAATAAAACGATTTTCCCCGGTAAATTCAAACTTGATAACTAGAAAATAATTTCCTGAAGAAATAAAAATGTTATTATAGATTTTTAAGTTTCAGATTTAAATATTTTATTTTTTATATTATTTAGACTACAGGGAATGTGGTAATTTTTTTCTCATTGTCTTGGCAACGTCGCATTAACTGTGTGGGCAATTTCACTTGATGTATGTGTAAGTATCCTTATTAGTTTTATGAATATATTTTGTCAAAACAACCAAATAATGTATATTGATAGGAAATTGTCTACTTTACTAATTATTTTATGCAAATTCCATAGTGAAAACCATTGGCTGAATTGCTTAGAAGATAGTCGGGCCTTTCAACACACAAGACGAAACGTTTTAAGTAGATAAGTCACACTTTTGAAAGCGTTACATTTTGAATTGGTTCTCATAATTTGTTTTTATCTCTGGGTTGAATTTCAATAGTTTGTTTTGAAAATTTCCCGTTTCCTTTTGATAGAGAAAGAACAATAGTTAACAGTTCTGTGACAAATGGATTGCATTTGTTTGTATGTTGAAACAAAAGATGAGCAAAAACAAGTTGGGTAATGTCAAAACTAGACATCTTCATTTACTACCTACATTTGAATTAAGGTAACAGTAAATTAAAACAAGGTCGCATTTGATTCAACTTTAACAAAAAGGTAACTAAAATGCTACAGATACACTACACACGTTCATTTCTTTTTGAGTAATCAGCCCCTAAGCTTGTTATCATAGAATAGCTGCCACGAAGTATGGCAACGTCGGTTTAACAGACGGTTACTTACACCTGCGGGGGTCAAAGTAGTTTACCGGAATGTTTGTAACCCAGTAGCGTTGTGTTGTGAATTAATTTTAGTTCTATGATGATAATTTTAATATCAATTTAAAGTTTTAATGTGTTTTTATAGTTGATCTTAGCGTTTGTTTATTAGGTAAGAATATGAAGAGTTGTACGAGTAGAAATTCTTATGCCTCCTTAACCTAACCTAACCTAAATGTTTACAAAATAGTAATGGCATTATTATTGTTTGTTATAGGTTATACATGTGCTTTTGCAAAACTGAATATGAAATTTTATTTGTAACTTAATATTTTCTTTATACTTCACGTGCTTAACGGAGAAATGTTTTGTATGTACAGGGTGTTTGAATTAGGAGGTAAGAATTGATAAGATTCGAAGAAACACTGGTTTAAAATTAGAAAATTTAAATGAAAGTATAGACGCTCCATTCTTTTGTTTCTTACGTTTATTTTTCTAGGGCCCACTGAGAATATCTCGTAAATGCTTACGCGTCTGTGCTAACCAGGCATTTTCAAATTTACTTCGTTTTCGTTTTTATACGAAGTAGTTAAAAGATACAAAATTGGAATTAGTGCCATTGCGTCCTTTTTCTTCGTGGTCCAAAAGAATGGTATTATATGATTTTTGTAGAGCTATTTGGATTACTTGGCCACTTGCGCTTTTTATTTGCATGTAATGAATGTCTTCTACTTTGGTTTGTGCATGATGGTGTTCGGTTATCCTTTGGGTTTCATGGTTCTGGATCTAAAACTCGAGTTAATTAGGAGAAGAAAGTCAATTATAACAGAAATAACAGTATCTTGCACCAGAATTGAGAAAATAGGTCAATTGTTATTGTTACGTTACATTTATTCACCAAGCAGATGTTTGGCTTGTAAAACGTTCAGTCACTCTTCTTCCATCGATTACCGGGCAACCAAACGTTTTATTATTATTTGATCTTGGTTATCGTTTATAATAACGTATCGATTAGTTTGCTCTATTGGTTAATATAGTTTTGGTACAATAAAAAGCGAAAATTGTATAGTAATTTAGATTAATTTCAAGAAAGGATCGTAGATGAAAGCAGTAACGATAATAAATAGGACACGATTTTATAAGCATTTTTCTTAGGTCAAGTTACTTGCAATTACTTGTAAAAAGGGTACGCGCGCGCATCGCTTGTTTCTATGCCGGAGGTCATTCAACCTTCGTCAACCCACGGTGGGGCCTTCTTTTTCCAGGCAAGTCGAATAAGTTTTGAAATAGCCAAAACTGTTTTAACATGATAACTAGAAAACCAAACTAAAAACGAATTAAGGAATTGCGAAAGAAATTCTTTTTGGTTGCTTTTAAATAAAGGCATTTGAAATCCCAAGATTTTGATAATTCACTATTCGATTTGAAGCAAATTAATGAGTTTTGCAAACCTTGACTATTAGATTTACGCCATCCATATCAATTCCGCTACTCCCTGTTCTTTTTATATTATTTTACGGTCAAGGCTGACATATTTCACGACGTTAATGCAGTTCGAAGCGCGACCTTGTTGGTGGCAACCTTTATGGCTTGCTTCAAGTACACGACGTTATTTTTCTAAAACCTTTTTTTTGCATGTTGATCATATCAAATTTTAAAATGTAAGCGAACAATTCCAAATGAAATTGGAAAGTGTGAGAAACAAAATTTTACGTAATAAGCATTATACGAGGTGTCATAATAAAATTTTGCAATCGTCACGAATTTTAACTTTTTAATTCTTTAACTTTCGGGATTGCCATTACTACAATATTGTTACATGCAATCGATTTCATTTCGTTTTCAAAATAAAAACCAAAGGAAAATCGATGATATTGTATTTCATTGTTTTCCTATCCTGCACAATATCCAATATTTCAATGCGAGTATCCATTCAGAATGTGCTAGATAACGAACAAAATAAAAACAAATGAAGATCGTTAGCTTCTAGCCCAATCTATAGCTTACACTATACTATTTATGATAGAAAAGTTCCCGTTTCGATACGGCTTTTCATTTTTGAGATATAAGATTTTTACTTGACATAAACAAAAGAAAATTGATATTGCAACTGTTTAGCAGTTTCGTAACACATTAATAATCACGTCCTAGAACCTTGTGTCTTAGAACGGTAGAATTTCACATTCTCAAATCCTATCTCGTTCACAGAACGAATTGCTCTATTACTACTTTCTCTATCTAACGTAACTTTGATAGATCTAATAAGGATAGAATTTATAGTATAATTTACTGATTGTGAGTTATTATCACGATACCGAACAATTATGGTTGATATTTTGATTTTGCCGGTTGAGGTTATGAAAAAGCACGTAAATCGCCGAGCGTCATAGTAATCAATAATCATCGTTTTCTTGTTTTTTCGGATTTTATGGACGACTTTTAGTTGCTGTCCAGAGTGGTCGAAGCGGCGACAGAGCATTCGAGTTGAAACACAGCAATATATACGTGTATATAGTATACGAATTCTCGAGGCTCTTGAACGCCAACTTGAATCCGGTGAACCAGCCCAGGTTTATCTACGTTCAGATAATTCTTGGGGGTATCTAAAAACAGCCTAACCTCCTCACTATAAAATTCCAGTTATACTCTCAGTAAGGATTTACCGATACCAATACATACAGGATAATTCTAAAATGTTGAGGGTTGGTGAGCCCAGAATAAGTTAAATAGTCTATATGAACTTCTTGAAAATGAATTAAAAATGTAGCTGTTTGGTAGAGAAAGGGCATTTAGGCGATTTGGACACCACCATTTTTAGGCTTCATGCCTAAAAGCAGACCTGATCAGTGAATCGAGAATTATAACACAACTACAGTTCAGCTAATTCAAACGACGAACGGTGGTGTGTCCGGATCGCTTGAAAACCATTATTCTATCACTATCAGAAGACCAAGTTCTATCGTGGTATCGCTATCTGTTTCCGAGATATAAACGAAAAGCGAGGAAGGTTATGTGCCCGGATCGCTTGAAAACTTCCCCTGCCACCACCAAAAGACCAATTTCTATCGCAGTATCGCCATCCGCTTCCGAGATATAAACGAAAAGCGAGAAAAAAAAAGCAAACGACGAAGGTTATGTGCCCGGATCGCTTGAAAACCCTTCCCCTGCCACTACCAAAAGACCAGGTTCTATCGCGTTATCGGTATCGGTTTCCGAGATACAAACAAAAAGCAAGGGAAAAAAAACAAAAGACGGTTGGTCATGCCCGAATGGCTCAAAAACTATTTTTTTTTACTACTACCAACAACTAAACTTCCGTCGCGATACGACATCTCCCGTTCTTAGGCAGGATTGGATCTTGACCGGGAAACAAGGAGAACCTGGAACAGTCAGTTAAAAAGTTTAATACAGAAAAAGTCACGGAATTAGGGAAATATAAATAAAAGTCAGGGACTTGAATGGTTTTTTCTGGAATTGCTAATAACAGCAAAAATACCGATGTTGTCAGCAGGATTTGCCCAAGACGTTAGGCGTTTTAGGATCCTCCATCATGTAATTTCTGGAGTAGTATGAGGAGGGGCCTGCATGTTTGATTTGCAGCCCGGAGGGGAACCCCCGAGGACACTGACGTGCTTTGAGCCGGCTCTCGTCGCCAATAAAAACGAGATGATTCTTGTAGTGATTTTTACTAAGTTTGACTTCTAGAAAATGCACTATCGGCGAAAACCATACACAGATGACTTTAAATTCTGTAAATATGGCGGAAAAGGGTAAATAACAGCCACAACCCACTCTCGTCATCTGGCGATTTTACAACTTTCTGTATCCTTCTAATTGGTTCTGACAATGTTCACTATTATCTCAACAGTATTGTTTACCTCCACATTAGTTTTTACTTTCCAATAGATGTTGCGACGATCGTGTTTTTTCTTTAATACCTATGAACATGACAGTTAATCAGTTTGTAAGTCGTTATGAGACTTGTGATGTTCACGGGAAGCTTACCGATATTATCCTTGTGCAGGACTTATCGTTGCTTGTGAAACAAGTCCCGGTCGCTCATCGCCCTATGAACAGCAATAGAATAGGTAAACGGTATTTTTAGGAAAATCGGATATCTGTCAGACAAAATAGACAATCGGTGGTACAAAGATCGTTTGAAAGCCACTCCCATACCACTACCAACAACCAAACTCCTATAAAATTTTTAGATCTGGAGATTTATCCTCAGCTTTGGCAACGTTGGTTGTAGCTGTTGTTCATCTTCTCTCCATTTTCCGCCAATCTGGTAGATGATTTTCGTCAATAATTGTCCCGTTCACGGTGAAAATCTTCTACTTTTAGTCGGATTTGTATTGGGGCTTCTAGGCATGGCGTAACTGGGAAGGGGGTGCTACAAGTGTGGTACAAAAAGTGGTTTTTCGAAAAAAGGGGCATACTACACTTGCTACGTATTTTTCGTATCGTTTTGTATCTCTGAAGTTCATTCGGGCATAAAGGCTTGGAAGAGCTACATGCCAAATCTTCAAAAACCGGCTCAAGCCACTGGTATCCACGTAGGTTGTTGTCCCGATCCTATCTTTCATTTAGAAAAAAAATTCAGCTCGATCTGACCATAGTTTACAGAATTATGAATTTTTAAGTGGGCATCTCAGCACGCCATGAAAAAAGTGCAAAGTTAACCAAATCGAATCCGGTTTTTTCTAGTCAGTAGAGATAAACTTTGAGAACACAAATCTCGAATACCACCTTCTGGTGGTCTTAGTGAGGATTTATCGGGGAACTTCCTTCTGTTCCGCCATGGTGCTCGCGCAACTGTGTCGATCGCCGAAAACCAGACCCCCGTATCTCTTACAGCTTCCTAGCTAGAAACCTTCCTTGGTTTGGCCAGAGAAATGCCATGGAATTAGGGAAATATAAATAAGTCAGGGAAATTAATGGTCTTGTCTGAAATCTGACGTTGCCAACAGGGCGTTAGGCGTCTTCACTTATTGAGGGGTGCAAAAGTAGTGTTGACACCCGATCGGTATTCCACAAGGATCTCCCATAATGTGTTTGGAGTCCAAGGAGGGGCCCGTATGTTTGGTTTGGAGCCCGCTTTGATTTTTAAATCTGACTTTTAGAAAAAGCGAAGACTATGAACCAACAAACGGCTCTAAATTCTGTAAATATAGAAGAAAAGAAAACAACAACGGCAATCCAGCGTTACCAGAGCTGACGATTTTGCAACTTTTTAGATCCTTCTGACGACGTGCTTCACTGTTACCGCAATAGTATAGACTAGAGTTGGTGTATTTGGTTTTCAGAAAACTCTCATGGATATTCTGGAAAAGTCAGGAAATTCGATTTGGAATGCGCAGTCGTGCTCTCTAGCAGTTGAATCGTAGGAAGTCGGAAACCGGTTCGAGCGGCTTCAGATATACGTGAAGACAGTTAATCGTAGTAAATGCTGCCTCGATACTTTTTGAAAATTCTATGGGTCCAGATTTAAAACTGACTAGTGCAAAACATTCTTTAAAGGTTCTACACAACAGCTTCCAGATTACTAGGCCTGCTCATAAGGCCCCAGTCGATTTTGCTCATTCCCAAAGCATCTTCAAACTTCTTGTCCAGGGAGACTTTTGATCTGTGAGTCAGAAAATTATAGTTTTAGACAATTTCACCGCGGGCCAAAACCCGTAAGGAATGTGGAGGTTGGTTTTAGTTTTGGTCTAGCAAGGTTGACTGTTATTTGGTCTTTGTATTTTAGCTTGGGGTCGTTGTTCAATGAGTCAAGAAAGTATAGTTTCAGACAATTTCATAAGGAGGGTACAGGATCATTTTAATTTTGATCTAACAAAGTTGACTGTTATTTGGTCTTCGATATTTGGTGACCCACAGAGACGGTTGGAAAAATTTCCTTGAGGACATTCTTCAGGAGATCAAGGCTTTTCTGTCTGCAAAGTTTGAATTAAATGTAATATGAGCAAGTGTTATCCGACCCTTGGGTGACCCTAGGGTTGGAGGAATTTTTTGTCCAAAAGCTCAAGATGCAAAGTGGGATCAGCTTGAATTTGTCAATTCTACTTATAGTGTTGATCTTGGTTCTATCTACCATAACATTTGATAGAATTCGTATTTATTTCTGAAGAATAATTGTCTTTTGATTGACATTAACAGTAGAAATAAAAAAAGAAGATGGAATGAAACAAAAGATGCTAAAACTTGAAATATCTTTGTGAACTAACCAATTTTATCATTTTAATATTATTGTGACCAAATAAATGTTACTTGTTATGTCTATAACACGAAAATTTGAAAATTAATTCACTTCCATTCCATTCCCCATTTATCTAATTTTAACAGGTCTCTTAACAAAATAAAAACTTATACCTATCTGCTGATCTCTAGTCCCTTTTAAGAGAAAACCGGATAAAAGCCGCGAATATTCTCTAAAAGGGATTTGGTTTTCCTTTGCCCCTTTCAAACTTTTGCCCTTCGAAATATAATCAAACGCTTGCAACTAACTCCTTTTTTGCGTCCGTTCCTTGCTTTCACGATCGATGTAAATTATGATCAGATAATTAATGATGTTGCTTAGGAAACTAGGTGACATCCATTTTTTATCTTATTTTTTATTTTTTCAATTTTTATATTTTGTCAATTTTCACTTCAAACGAAAACAAGCTTATCGAACTGTCTTTTGATAGCGTCACCCTTTTGCTGTTCTTTGAGCTTGATTTCTGTTTTCAATTAGATAAGGTTTTATATAATCAAAAATCGTATCGATTGGTTACTCTTGCACAAGCGCCTTTTATGCTGGGTGTGGCATTTTTCAGAGTTTACACCTTAACCTTACTTATTTTTAAATTTTAGTCATAACTTTCTGTTATTCTTATTTATTACAAAAAAAAGCCGTTAGAAACAAAAGAAATAAAATCGTTGTATCTCGATTGTCTGGCTTGTGTGCTATACTTGAAGTTAGTGAAATTGCACTTTTTGTTTGAATTTTAAGCATTTCCAATAATTGTTTTTATTACAGGAATAATTCGGTGCAATTCGTAGATGTCGCCACTCTGCTAACGGATCGAAACGTCTAAATACTTGAAGGGGGACGTTTCTAACCTGCAAAAACGGATTTCGGTAAGTTGTTAACCTCACTTTTATTAGTACTATTTGTTGCTTCGGATGTAAATATAGAGCTTGGAAGGATTCTTAAAGGATATTTAAACTAAATAAGTAGATAAAATGACTTAATTACAACTTTTTAGGTTAGAAATTAATATTTAAATAGTTTTTTGACAGATTCAATTATCGTTAATCTTCTTGATAATAATTCCAATAATAGCAATAGCAGCAAGCTTCTATATGGAGCGTGCGCTTTTACTCTACTACCCAACAACACAATTTACCTCCCGGGCGTAAAGGTAATCTACTTTTAGAGCAATACATCATGGTTTCCTTCAAATAAGTGCTTGTTGAGATTGTTTGATCAGAAAGCAAACGTTTCTTGTGATGAATTACTTCATCGCCAATTTTATCCCAAGGCTTAAGACTTGAAAAATGTATCGCAACCTTTTTTTTAAATTTTTGTTTTGTAAACAGTTGAAAAAAGTATTCATTTGAGGATTCAAATACCATAGTGTGATCGACGATTAAATTAAAATAATACAAATGTTAAAGGTGACGCATTTGATTGTTTGTTTCGTCAAGATTGCGCGTTCTAAGATAAAAAACAACAACGAAACAATCTAATGTTTACCGGGTGATTCAAGTTAGTAAATTTCTAAAATATCCGAGAAGTTAATTAAACCAAGTAAAGATTAGGTTTTTCAAACAGCGCAGCGGTCTAGGTTTTCGTAACTCGAATTGAATGAAACTTAAATTTTCTTATTAAGAAAAAAAACTGTTTCAATAGTCAAAATGAATTCTTCATGAAAAACTTGTGAAGAAGCAAAAAATAAAAAGAAAGAACCATCTGAAACTATCTCGAAAAATATTCAGTGCAAAACCATGCACATCTACAGAAAGAATTGTACAACTGTAGATGAACATAATGAAGTTGTAGCTCAAGTCAAAAGGAATAAATTTGCTGAACATATCAATTTGCAAAACGGCAAAATCTTCCTATGACCATGTGCTCAGCAGTGAGCATCCTGGAGTATTTAGGGACTACCAGCCAAATTTCGCACGGAAAATCCAACTGTCAGAATTCTTAGAAAAGTGAGTCGCGTTTGCCGATTTGCAAATAGCAGACTACCATACTTTTTTTATCCCATGTAAAGGTTTTCCGGTAAAACCAAAAGACGATTATCTATTGCGGCATATCTTGTTGAGTTGAGACTTTTTTTTTAGTGTGAACAGTACTTACTGATTCAACATATTAGCTAGTTGGACGATCCTCGTTTGTTTTATATATATTTCGGAAAATTCAATCTTGACCGCCTTTGAGGTAGTTGGCCGTGATCGCTGTTTTTTACAAAATCTTTTTTTCTTCATGGGACACCTCGAAGTAACAATTACGATAAAACTGTTTTGACTCGACGCAGAAAACGGCCAACATGATTGTAAGATTTCTAAAAGAAATGAACACGAATCCGAAGAAAAAATCGCAAAAATCGATCGGCAAGTGTTTCGTATTCATTGCTTATTGCCTGATCTATGATGATCTGTTGCTCTTTCGTTTATTGGCGAGCCGCATTTCGGAGCATTCGTTCTGCCGTGTAAGATTACCAGACGACCTCTTCTGCTTATCTTCAACGGCTTCCTCTTTTGCGGATATTTTCCTTCCGCAGTCATAATGATTCCTAAACTCAACAAAAACCTTCCCGATTCCGCCTCCTGCAGACCAATCTCTTTACTTAACGTCATTTTTATCGATCAACTCACAAAATTCTTATCAATCAATAATAAAATCCGATCTCATTTTTCGCTTGCAATCCGACACTATTAGCGCAACCAACCAATTTTCCACCATTTTAATTTTAAAAACTTACCGGGCCTACATATCGGGCCTTTCGGGTCACACTTTTCGTACTGTATCACAGAAGTCTGCACGGACTGGATTTCTTCGTCAGGCCTTTGTGCGATCTGACTCAAAACTCAGGTTTAGGTCAGCCCAAGTCTCAATTTACAGATCTATGGGACTTTCCAGGCCTACCAGGCCTCACTGTTTTATGGGGTCGTTTGGGCCTTCAGATCAGCTTTGAAACTCTCTTCTATGGGTAAATATGTACCTGGGGAATGCATTTACTTCTACCCTAAACTAGTGGGAAGATCGTAGGCGCTGTATACGTATCGTTTAACAGCATTACAGCCTTCTCTTCAAGATTTTCGATGGCATTCTACGCTGCCACACTAAGGCGAGAGCCATCTGCAGGAAGATTCTCGACTTGGATTGCTTGCATCCCTCTGGGAAAGTTTGCGGCCTTGCCGAAATCTTTTCTGTGGATACGCGCCTTGAATTTTTCAGGATCCGTTTTTCTTTTTTTTCTTGTTTTCTTTTCCTTTACCTATCAACGGAAGCAGTTGGAGCACGCCCGGGACTCACTCAGCGACATCCACTAGAACTTGGCGCTTCCAGCTTCTGGTTTCTGCCACATCCCCTCAATCCACCATATATTACTTCACAGGGCTCGAGAGAAGCTTATTGATTTGATTGATTGCCGTACAGAATTTGAAAATGCTAGCGGCGGATGTACAGGGTGTCCACTCTGCTCCAAATTCTAACGTCGTTGAAATTTTTGTAGCTTCATTTAAAAATTAATTTCTATTGTATACTCGATGCTGATGATCAAGCTGGTTTCCCATTTCCTTTGGTTGTCTTGTCTTTCCTTTCTATGTACCAAATGGAGCAATTAGAGACCCGCACGGGTCGTGTTTTTAAATCGGACCTTTGCGCGGCCCGGCCCGAAGCATGAGGTCGGATCGAGCCGGGCATCAATTCAAAAATTTCGGGCTTTTTGGCCCTATGTCGGGTCAATTTCATTAATCGGGCCGACTAGGCCTCGGGCCTGTTGGGTTTGTCAGGTTTTTCGGACCTTTGGAATCATTTGGACTTCGGGAGCTTCTCGGACCTGTCGAGCTTATTGGGTCGGTCGGGCTTTTTGGGCAAAGATAGTGTGGACGATGAGATTGGCTTAGGATAGAGAAAAGTGGAGAGAACGTACGGGACCTACACAGGCAGAATAATTATGATGATGATGATTTTTGTACTGACCCGGATGGGCTGTTTTTGTACTGAACCGAAGAGGAAGATTTTCATACTGCACGCACCATAGAGGCCTGCACGGACCGGGTTTCTTGATCAGGTCTTTGTGCGGTGTGGTCTAGAAATCGATCGGGTTTTTTGGGTATGTCGGAATGTACAGGGTCAGGACCTCTCTGATCAAAGTTTATTCTTAGTCGAGACGGGCCTGAGAATTTTTGCTCTTATATTCTCCGAACTCGCCAACTATCGATAGTTAAAGAAATTTATAGTTTGTACACAAAACAAGAAAAATTGCCAAAAATCTAATGATCTTGTGGTTTTATATACAGTGACCGCCAAAAAGTTTGTACTAAATGGGAAAAATTTTTATTTTTGACTTTTTCAAAAAAAAACTTTTGTGCCTATACTTCGATCTACCAAGCTATTTGCTGTTTGACAGGAAATGGCGTTTTAGGATGAACGGTGAAAGGACGACACGTGGCAGCTTGGTAGATTGGATGGTAAGGTCGGGAAATGGTTTTGATGTTGTGATGATGAAGAGGATTGGTGGCGTAAGCTGTAGAGTGGCGGACGGCTGAACTATTTTGGGAGGCGTTTGGTAACAGAGAGCAAGGAGGGAATACACCCGATGGCAATAGTTCAGGCCCTTTTCTGAACACGAATGTCCATCGCGTAGCGCCGGAGAAAAAGCGTTTGTGCAGTTGATATTAGTTGATTGTTCATGCATTTTGCTCTTGAAAGTAGACCATACATTTTTCAATCGCGAGCTATAGTCAGAGGTGTTTCCAAGCTAATCCGACAGTTCTTTGTTTTACTTTCTTGCCTGTAGTATTGAAGCTCGTTGATATTTGTTATTGTTTAAATAGGTTTAAGAAATAACACGCCCTTTGCCTAATTTTTACCAAAAGTGGTCGTTCTTACGGATAAGGGCGTCACATACAAATCAGTACGACTTGAAATTGAGTCAGAGGCGGACCAGCAAAATTTTATTATTAGCAAGTTTTCTTAAGTAAACTGTTGATTAATCATTTATAAAACCAGATGAACGTGGAAGAATTCTTAGAATTAGTAGATTCAAGAGACGAACAAAAATGCAAAAAGATAATCATCAAACACAGTGAGAAAAAGTGTTTTGAGCCTTGATAGAGTCTTATTTAGTGTAATAAATGTAAAAAACGTGAAGTTTCGAAATTAAACGGTTTATCGCTCAAAAAGGTTCTCATTTTATGTTATTGCGTCATCGAGTTTAGATCGTGCGCTACTGTTTTACAATTTGCAATCCATAAAGTGACATAATTAGATTGACAACGGCAAACTGTATCTGCGCATGCAACACGGCTTGCGAAAACAGCGTGACCTAATTAGTGTGTCTTGTTGAATTATATTTTTCTGTTTATTTTTCAATAAATAATAATCGAATCTAACTAAACTTTAGCGATTTAATATTAATTTTAGTTCAATTGTTTCTCTCTTTTTCCTCTTTGGTTGTTTGTTTTGACCGTGCTAACTACAATATTACAATATAATAAAACAAAACACTTGGATATTGAATTTTGCTGTGTTGTCATGAGTCCGTTCGTAGAAATGTTTGTAATATCAAGTTGTGTCTGGTTTATATAGTTAAAAGGACGTTACGTTGTTGCTTTGAAAGAGTATTGCCAACCAAATAGCTTTCCTTTTTGCAGCTTAGATAGTTGAATAGGGCACTATCTATAACAATAGAAAACATTTGGCAATACCTTCAAACTTTTTTTATTTTTGAAAGTTCTCAATTTCTTCTACTAGAATGGAAAGAGTAACAACAATAATATTGTCCGCAGCGCATGCGCTGTTTGCTCGATAATAATGATGAGAGTGGAATTTTCCTACTGACTTAGTTCACTGCTCGCTAGATCCGTTTCTGTTTGTTGAACACATTATTACGTTGCGTAACCTTCACGTTTGGTTTTGTTATAAAAATTCATTCGCTTCAATAATAAATTTCATAATTTGTAAGTAGAGATTGTAATAAATATTACTTAGGCTACTTTCTTGTTCTTATTTGATAGATTGACCAAACTGTCTTGTCGCCATTTTGAACTCGTAGATACCACTTACGGTTAGATAGGTAAGTGTTTTGTGTTTATTAGAACTATTTAGTGGCTAAATTGCGATGTAAACTGTATAGTTTTTTCGTTTTTCTTGTCTTGATAATTACAAACTGTTTAATAACCTTTCTGATAATAAGAAGCCAACAGCGGGTTAGTCCTCTTGTAATCATACAGTACACAACGAAATGAAAATTTGAAGAAATTAAAGAATCTAAATGTATGAGGGACATAATTAATGTTATTATTCCCAATGAAATATACAGGGTGCTCGATTGTAACTTTCTCAAAAAGACTTAAGAGCTTTGATTAATTAGAAAGAAGTTGCGCAATTTAATGAATAGGACTGTAGTAATTGACAACCTTCTTGTATCGATAATAACTCATTTCATCAATAAATAGAGAGTTTTCAATATTGATGTGGGCTAAATGCCACAAAATCGGCGATTTAAGATTTTCACGGACTTGATTTCATATTAAAGCTTGCAAATACTGTAACAACATTCTGGAAATTCAATAATTTCCTAGGTACTACTGTTGTAATGGCAACTTGACTTTTGTAAATTAAGATGGTGTTGACCAAGATCAACCAGTGATATTTCTGACGTCATTACTGGTTGCTTTTACATGTATTTAATAAGAAACCAAAAGGAAAAAAGCTAAAAAAAGTAACATAACCTATAAATAATCAGAGGAGTGTTTTACTTCACCCAAGATCAACCAGTAATGTTGCTGAAGTCATTACTGGTTGCTTTTAGATTATTTTGGTATAAAATGATGAGATTTGGCAATGATGTGACAGCATTGAAAAAGCTAAAAAATTAACATAACCTATAAATAATTTTTAATGAAAACGACGGATAGTGATGGAATATTTTATTTTAAAGAAACTGTTTGTTGTCTCAGATTCTGGTAAGTTGTGAAATATGATAAATACAGTTACTATAAATAAGCGTATATTTCAGATACGGAAGGTGAAAATGAAAGCAGCTCGAATGAAGAATTAATAATAATAAATAAAGCAGGTTATGTATATAAAGAAATCTAAAATTAAAAATTATGTTGATGATTACTGATATTGATTTTGTTAGTCATTTTATGCGATGTAAAACTGCAGTTGAGGTAAATAATGATTGATATTAGTTTATAATAATGATAAGAATTTATTTTCAGAATTTTATCGAAGACTTAAAAGCAACAACAGTCACAGATGGTCCAGGCAGAAGGCCAATTCCAATAAAAACAGCTATATTATTATTGCTTTGGACACTAAGTAACCAAGAAAGCTTCAGAGGTATCAGTGATCGATTTAATAGGCACATAAATGTTTTATATCTATCTGTAAATTAATATACAGTATCCGCACCAAGTACATATCAGCAAAAAAATGAAAATGCAGTAAGAACAATTGAAACTCTTAGTAACCTTAACTGAGGAAATTTATCAATTTTAAAAAAAAAGATATGGAGTAAACAAAAAGGGTGCTGGTTGAACAAGCTTTCGGAAGATTGAAGGGATCTTTTAGAAGATTAAAATGTTTAAGAGATTTATAGTTTAAGAAATCAAACTATATTATCACAACAGCATGTCTTTTACATAATATCAATTTTAAATTGAAGATATTTTGGAAGCAGAAGACATGGAAGATATGAGTTGCTGAAGAAAATGATACAGTCGACATGGAAATAGAAGGTGAAACGGAATTGTAATATAGTAATAAAATTTTATGTACCTACTTGTGTTTTATTACGAACATCAATAAAAGAATAAACCATCACTGAACTATTTTATTTATTAGAATATCATTTTATCACTGTGGTGTGTGTGTTACATAAACTGGAATATTTGTTTTATGATTACAACAGTAACAATTACAAAAAATCTAAAAGAATACTTAATAAATTAATAATTAAATATCTGTCCTTGTTACACGTTTTAAAAATCCCCATCGCTGTCATCAGAATTTGTATATTTCTTTTACACTGACCACATCCTACATAACGTCAATTTCTTCCTTTTTTAACTCCTTGATTCTCATTCCACATTTTCCTTTTCTCAGGTCGCCAGAATTCTGTAGGTGTGCACAAATTTCTGTATTTGCCATTGTATGCTACTTCAGTAATGTTCAAGTTAACTATTTCTTCATTTACTTACCACCTTTACCTAAAATTTATTTTTTTGCAGTTTTTAGAATGACATAATTTATTTTCCACTGAACGCCTTATATCAAGCAAGAGCTCGATTGCATTTTTCGTTCAAATATAATATATACTTGCTGTGCAACATCAGTTTTTCTTTCGTTCTAAATAATACAAATGCTGAAATATTTTATAGCATAAAATTGATCCAATTCTTACCTTGTTCCAGTGCTTCTACTTCATTTGGAAATAATAATAATAATTGAGAACTTTGATCATTAACGCATAATATTACAATATATCGATTCCATTTCCTGAAAAACAATACTATTACAGTTATTTATAGGTTATACTTTCTTATAACAAATATCCCTCAACCAAGTTGCATAAAACAATCAGCTTCAAAAGCTGATGGAATTGATGAGCTCATCAGAAAACCATCAAAGAATTTAGAAACGATTCTCGTAGATCATCAATGTTTTGTCGATTAAATTAGAAAGGTTATGTTAGTGTGTCAAATTTTTGTTTTTGTTTTCCATTTGCTTTTTACAAATTTTATGTAAAATCTATGAATACGTCGTTTTGTTTTAGTAACGAAAGGGAACGTTTAATTCTTTTTTGAGGTTATTTTTGAAGTTTCAACTTCAAATTTTAAATTGTTAACCTCCAATATCGAAAACGTCAACAACGCCGCCAACATTGGAACTAAACCACTTGAAGGCACTAGATAATCGAAATATAAATTACGAAATTTCCCTAAGGATTTAATGAATTTTAAATTAAAACAAATTTTAATTGCTTTTAAAATTTTGTGACAATTATTTTATATTTTTACATAATTTATCAGTGATAATTGTAGAACTGGCTGTTAATTTGAGTTTTAAGTTTATATTGAATATTCTTGTTTTAATATTTTTTTAAATTTATTTTATCTAGTTAACTTGGACATATCAAGTGACGTCGCCACTATGAAGCTGCTAACTTTCAGTCATAATCGTGATGGAACAAGCATTCGTCTGTGCACCCACAGACAGTGAAATTACTAAATCCTTAGCATTACACTGACTGTGATATCCGTGGCTTGACAATAATCCTGTTCAGATTATTTCTTGAAGTTAGCTGCTACTTCACTTTATTTTGGAGCGATCCAAACTAATTGAATGATGTAAATAAACGCTAGCTGCCATCTCGAATTTCATAACCTTAAATTTTATATTCGTCATAGTATTACCTAACTTTTTACGCCACCAACTGAAACGAAGCGATATCAAGAGATTTGTTTTCGTTGAACAAAACTGAATAGTTACAATTTGAACACACCTAGTATTTCTCCCATTGCCAAAAAATACGAACGTCGCGACTTTGGAGATTTACAGCCAGCTCTGGCAACGCTGGTTGCAGCTGATGGAGCCGTTTTGATACGAAAATTGATGACTTCCCTATTGATATTTCTGATTTGGACGACAGAATTTGTTTTTATTTGAACACTCGAATTAATTACCTTACAAGACTGGGCGCGTTCAGGTGCACTCAGCGGACTCGGGTAATTAGGCCGACAGTGGTGAGCAGCAGTGCAACTCCAATCACTTAGGCAATGAAAACATCCAGGACTCTGTATTGTCAGCAACTCAACCGTTGAGGTCTCCTGAATTAACTTCAAGTTACAGTGTACAAGTGTACATTGTTATGAGATTTATGGCGTTCATCAGAAACTCTTATCTAGGTACATGGAGTCTTCAGAAAAATATCATGGAAAACCTGGAAAAGTCAGTGAATTCGATTTGCAATGTGACTAGCTTCATATTCGGGTAAAAGCCCTGATTCTTCAGTTCGGGTGTACTGATTTTGATAACCATTAGCTTATCTTTTTCTTTGAGAACGTTTAGGTGCTTATCAGCATTGCTGTGTAACAGTATTTGGCTTGGACCACCTTCAATTTATTAAGTATGGTTATAATCCACTACCAGTTCAAAACCAAGAGTGTTGTAAAGCTTCTTTCTTATCTTTGTATTTTTCAAACAAGTTCACATCCTACCAGAAAAACAGTTGAAACCACACCAATTAGAAAGAAGGAGCTCAACGTTTGAGCAACTTTGTCAAATAACTTCTGTTCATTTCGATAAGTGTCTTTTCAGACACATCTAGTATGAAAAATGAGTGCGAATATTTGACACAAAATGCACTGTTTTCGAGATACAGGGTGTCAAAGTTGTATTTAAAATGTTCTGTTTTTTTAATATTTCAAGAGCAAAAAGAGATATCGTGATGGAACTTTCCATTTGCGGGTCACCCTGCAAAGAAGAGGAACACAGATAGGAGATGAACGAAAGAGACCGTATACACGCCACAACATTTGTACATTAAGTGACAAAAGTTGCAGCCACCCGTCTGAAGGATTTGCCAGTGCGCATCGAGGGCTCACCCGCAAACTTACGTTCGGTGAGCTGTACATAGTTTTTCACTTGAGATCCTTATCAGAGGCGGAGAATGCGCCATATACTCGTAGAGATAGTATTCATATTCCTGATGCAGACAAAGAGATTATGTTGATATGTGCAAGAATCTTGTTGTGCAATAGCGTTTTTTGTCAAATGAAAATGTGGGACAAAGAGAGACTGTATCCATAGGGATATTTCACCTACAAATTTGTAGTTATTTTCAAATCGTTATATGACAGTCTGATAATCATCCACGTTACGTCGGCGCCGGCCAATATCTTGGTTCTTGGTTTAGAGGCCTGTACGGGCACGAGTTTTCTAGTCGGGCCTTTACGTGGCTCGGCTCGAAGCTTGGCTTCAGGTCAAGCTGGGCCTCAGTTTAAAAATTTATCGGACTTTTTTGAGCTATGTCCGGTCCGGGCCACTTGAGCCTTTTGGTCTTGTCGGGCCTTTTGAACTTTTTGGTCTTTCGGCTGCTTGGTTCTTCGGGATCTATTGGGCATCAAGCTTGTCCCCATTCGTTTCAAGATCTACTGTACGAATTTAATACTGCGAGGTAGAAATCCGCTCAGGTATACATGGTGTATGTTAAATGGCGGATGATATTTACAGTACAGTATTGGTCTAGAATTCTCACGTCGGTAAAATATGTATGAAGAAACTTGTAATGTAGAACGCCTCTGGTGGCAAAAACGGTAAACTGAATTCTGAAGGCATTTTTGGGTTAATTTACGCGTTGTTTACTGCATATTTTAAGAATTAAGCCGTTATTTAAAGTCAATATGTACGGTCAATTCTTAATGCTTTCCTTTGGTGTAGCTTTAAGTACATTTTGTTTAAAAAAAAAAATGTCACAAATTCAACAATCTAACTTGCAAAACTCTAAACCGCCTAAAAGTACCTGGAAATTCTTTTAATACCCATAAAACTACATTTAAGATTGCTTCGATGAATATTTCAAAAGGCTAAGCCTTACACTCACTTTTTGGTATTTGAAATGGAATTTATACAAAGAATGGCAGGTAGGGTATGTCTTTATTGCTTGTGTTCAAGAGGCTTACACAAATTTAAAATTTTGCATTATAGCGACTCAAAATCGTAGTCGGCAAAATAGATTTAAACAATGCGGCAGTTTTGGTTTGAACACAGGATGCTACTGTGTGCATGTTACGTCAGTAACAGTCGATGTTGCTTAATTTTTATGGCACTATTTAAAGTTAACTTTTTTCTGTCGATTAGGAAAGTAACACTACACTTAAACAGCTAAAGCCAAATTATCTTTTAAAAGATGTAAGTAATTACATTATTATCTCAATTTGACATTTAATAACGCCATGTTAATTTGCATTAATAATATTTTGTTATTATCGTTATAAGTTACGTAATCTAGACCTATGTTGACTAATATGCAGTAGAAGTTCCTCCTTAAGCTATAAAAGATTTGAAGATACGTTTGCGACAACACCCTGTATACCTAGTAAAGATTGAATAACTAACGAACTTGTCACTTCAAAGGTATTTGAAACGTTTCTCTTGTTCTCGAACTTGGATATATTCCGAGTAATCACGGTTGATGATTTCATTTCTAGCTTTTGTTTCGTTTGAACAGGCAGTTCCGTTATTTAAAACTTCTTATCGGGATGAGAGATAACGCTAAAGCTGTCTTTCTCTTTTCCCATAAAAGATGAAGGTCAGATTTCTTTTTGATCTAAATTATAATCTTAACAATATCTCTTTGAACTTTTCATAATAAATTTTAGCTTCAGGGACACAGATTTTAATCTTGTTTTTATTTCATTTTATATTCTACCCATTTTGTTTTTGCCTGCTTAACAAACCAACTGGAAAAGATCTGCTCTAAAGGAACTTAATTTATTTTTATCGCCTGCACCTTCTGTTGGAACATCCAGTGAAATAATTTTATGCAGCAAACTGTATATTATGATCGAATCTGTGTTAATTTCAAATCGAAAGAAAAAAAACAACGAAACAAATCCACCTTTTCTGGTGGCAAATTAACCGGAAAAAGTTGGTAGGGCCATTTAATCCAAAATCCTGTCCTTTTTTTCCCTTTTGACTAAACAAATCAATAAAATTTACAGTATCATCCACCACTTGGCGTCCTTGCTTTCGTCACGGCTCGCAATTTCTCCGGTCTCCCCTGCTGCGAGTATGAACATGGACCGGCCCGGCCTCATGCTAGCAACTGCAGCAGCCTTGGCTGCTTGTAAAAAATGATTTTAATTTCTACGATTTGAAAAATTAATCAATCTCCTCAAGTTTCTCTGCAGTTACTGAATAGTATCATCGTGCAATGAACTAATGACCAAGGTCAAGTTCATTTGCAAAAGGGACATCTTTTTATTTTAGTTCTTATTAAAGTTTCTACTTTTATTTATAGTTGGATTGAATTTTCTTCTTCTTTTGCTCAATTACATTTTTCCGTTCTGCAGCAACACAATGGAATTTTACCGTAGTGAATTGGCAACGCTGCACGTTTCCAAGATTACTTAATTTGATAAAATAAATAGAAAGGTTGTTTGCTATATACTTGGGTGCACATGCGCCTTTTAAGTATTTTAAATCCGATCTTTTCTTCCCGTTTCTTTTGTAGGAATTTTTTGCTTGATTTAATTTTTTACTAAAAATTAATTTTTTGTGGATTTTTAGAATTTCTGAGATTCTTTGAAAATTATCAGAGGACGATGACATTTTCGTTGTCCCCATTTAGTACTATCCATATCCTATAAAAAAATAAGAATAAAATATTCAGTTCATTAAAAATCAAGAGCATTATTCAATAGGTACAGACTTACTAATTCATATAATAAATTAATGATGTACAAGTGTAAGTTTGGTTGCCTATATTCGTTTTTTAATTTTTACTTACATATTTTTCAAATATTTTTTACTGCTACTGACTATTGAGGAGATATTTCTTAATTACCCGGTACAGTATAGTTATTCAATTGCACATGAATAGCTTGTTCAACCATAAAAAAGCAGCACCTAGACAGGCTCTTGGAGAATGAACTATCCACAGAATAAATTTAAAATACAAACTACAAAACAAGATTTATTTGATAAAAATAAGAAATAATACAATTTTTCTCTGTAATATATCCCAGGCAACTTGATTGGATAAGAAGTTGAAGAAGTTGCTGGTCGATAACAAATACAAACTTTAATGTGAGTTGTCGAATTGATCTGAAAATTGTTAGATCTTTCCACAAGAGGAAACTCTATTACTTTCGAATAAAACAAGAACAGCATCAAAATCCAGTCTTTTCTTTACAGAATGGTCCAGCTAGGTATTATCCAAATGGTTAGTTGTTCATCTAAAAAAAAATGTCACGGTGATGAAATATATGTAAAGTAATTATTTATATTCTACCTTTGATTAATAAATCACCAAATTTTTATATCTTTAATTGTTAAAATCAAAATTACATCAGCAATCATTGTAATAATTCAACCGATTCAAATTCAAATGATAACATAACCACACAATCAAGTAACAAAACCTTCAACCAATAATAATAACACATTTATTAATACTCCAATATCTAAAACAGAACAAAACGCAAAGATTAATCACGAATAGCACCTGTTATTACCAACTTACCTGCTGATATGTGGATTGGATACTACTTTTTATCGGAATGGTTGATTGTTCATCTACAAACAATGTAATAGAAAAATATAAGCAAAGCAGTCAATTATACCATACCTTTCATTAATAAATCGCCAATAAAACACTTCTATTATCTTATAAATCATAATTAGTATCTTTACAAATTATTGCAATAATTTAACTGATGCAAATCGGCAACATAACCTCACAAATCAACATAACCACGCTTGTCAAAACGGATAAAACAAAACACTTGTAGGGCGTTTTCGAGAATTTACCGGGTGCGTTCGAAAATGTAGTAAGTTATATTGTATCGCGTTCGAATATTTTGCAGTGAATTTACTACAAACATAACCTATAAAAAACGGTACAACGACGTGTAATCGTGCTACAAACAAAATCTCAGGACATGATTAATAAAATTTCAGGAATATAAATTTTTTACATGCTTTTTAGGTTATGTTTACGTTAAAAAGTTGTATACTAATCGCAAGATCAAGTCAAGTTTTTCCTCTACGTTTTGGTTGCTTACGTTGGTATGAGGTACTAAATCACTCTTTTTGTATGTTTACACCACTGACTTTGTTTTGAATTTGAAACTATTATTGGTGTTTGAAAGCTGTCATGTCATACACAATTTTTTTTGTGTAACGGAATTGAAGTTTTGCCTCTTAACTAAAAAACGGAAGAAGATACGTTTTTCTTCGTTTCTTCTCTTTTTGGTCGCCCTCGCCCATCGGATGGCTTTTATTTTGTTTTGTTTTTTTTTTATGTCGCTAACTTTGTTACTGAATTTGTTACTGATGAATGTTAACCTCAAAATAACACTTGCCAAATACTACATTAGACTCACAAACATAAAAACTAATGAATGCTGAATGCTGTTTTCCTATTTTGTTTTTATCAGCTATTCACATCTCTAGTTTGACATATTCAAACTTTTTATTGCCTGATTAATTATTCTTTTGCTTTGCTTTTGCTCCACTCCAATGTAAATTTTTCCTTCTTAATAATCTAAAAATCATTTACTTAATCTCCACATGTTTAGCGTTTCAGCAATATAATGGCAAAATACAGGATCAACATTTTATAACTTTATCACTTATTTTGATCTTAAACATCTTTATCTTAGCCTTTATTGACGAGACGACCTTGGCGAAATTTGAATATTGATTACTGCAACACACAATACATTTTCACAGACCACTCCAACTCTCTTTTTGTAATTTAAAAGAACGAAGCATCACAGACAGCTTGTATTATGACAGTTTGACATAGGAAAATCTCTAAAGTTGCTTTTAAGGTTAGATTTCAGCATGGTTAATATTCTATTTAATTAAAACAAGAAGAATCATGATAATAATAAGTGATCTTTATTAATGCATTACAGAAATTAGATATAAATAACACATACAATATAACAAACTAAAAACTTACAAAAAAAATAAGCAATGGGTAGACTAAGAACATTTAAATTAAGAGAAATTAAAAAATTAAACAAACAGGGTATGGTTATAGCTCGTATTTGAAATGTTTGTTATTTGCAATACCACCCAGCAAGCGTTTTTGAAATGAAATTCTCACGTAAATTCCTTTCTAATCGTCGGAATTTTCTTTCCTCAGGATGTCTTCGTATAAAGGATATCGTCGACGTTAAGTAATTGCTATCAAATCTGAATTTTTTCAACACTTTCCATTAATTAGTATCACAATTATCTGTCTTTTCATTATTCGAATACGTTTTCAAACTAATTTATATTAATGTAAAATTGAAATTTAAAATACCAAACTCAACAAACATAAATGATGCTAACAAAAGATTGTCTTCGCCTACTAGTTTCGATTTTCAATTTTTTAATTTAGAAATACCAACATGCTTTGGAAATCTGCAGGTTGGGTTGCCCATCTGTCACTATTATCAATATTAATATTTTATAAAATTTATTTGATAAATTAGTGTAAAAAGAGATATTATGAAGCTTGGAAGTCAAATATTTATATTATATTTATGCTTTTATCAGTCTAAAATAGTATTATACGTAAATCTTGCTTTTCTTAGGTTATGTTATAATTATGTTATTATTGTAAACACAACATAACCTCAGAAGTCACAACTGTAATTGCTGCCTGCTGCCTTAACAGTGTTCACACATCGTACTAGTCACGGCCACAGTTTATACCTTACAAAAACAGTTGTCACTCGCTAGAGACACCTGATTTTCTCTTTAGGAAATTAAAAAAAAAACTTCCACAGTTTGGTTTACCCGTTTCAAGTTTTCTAACTACGGTTCGGGATTAAATGTTACTCAAGGTTGATTGTTGCTTTCTACCAGGCCACCAGCGGTGGCTCACGGTCAAGTTTCATCTTTCGCGCCAACGATTTCTCATTAGCATTTAATAATACCGCAGCAATTATGGTTGTACTAAGTAATTTCTTTTGCCTGCTACTGTTCATAGTTCTCAGTTATCCCGTCCTCGTCACCATACTTTTTAAATATCTAAGTAAGTTGTTTTGGCACCATTTTTTCTTCTTTGTTAAACCTAACCGTAATTAGCGTGGTGGTGTAGATTGTTGGCCTGCCTGAGAGCCAAGCTCCAAGAAGTCTAGTCTTCGAACGAAAACGATTTCTTCTAAGAAGGTTAACTAGAAAAAACACGAAAGATGGTAGTATTGGTGATTGTATGGTACGAATGGCCCACACAAAACAGACGGTGGCAGGTCGAGTTCTAGTTTGGGTAGGGGCAGTGCACTGTCGGACGGATGAACAGGCGGGGTAGTGTGTTCGGCGGCAGTAACAATAACGGTGTCGCCCAGGATATTTGGCGCCTATGGCAAAAATCGCATAAGGCGCCTTAGTGTGGTAAACAGGGTTGTACATGATGCGTTTAATGTCTGTCTCAATTGCCCTATTTCTGTTTTGAACATCTGCTTGCGATCTCGCAGATAGATCGCTATCGGACCATCTGTAGTGCTTCACTACTCGAGGAAATCATCATCTAGAACTAAACGCTCTTTGCTTCTATGTTCTTCTTGGCTACTTCTCTTTTAGCTTGAGAAAGCTAATCTGGTTATGCCGGGGACAAATATGGGCGCACATTAATGGAGATGTATCGCGCAACCTTAGGACGGGTTTTGTAGCTTTTTTTGCCGTTTTTTATTTTACATTCTTGCAGAGAATTTAGATTATTGCTATCTACTGGCAATGAGCTACTAGCGTAATCAGATCATCTTCTCTTTTGCTGCTACGCATCTTTATCGGTTCTCTTCGTTTAAATTTTTTAGAGAAAACTAGTCTGGCCGTAACTCAGACTCAGATCACCTGCAGTAATCCACTTCTCTTGACTCTCGGAGCACGGTCGGCATTAGGGTATCTGGCGTTTAACATAAAGGCAAAATTTCTTAAAGTGTCATATGGTGGACAGGATGGATCTTTAATGTCAATTTTAATTGTTTGTGGCGCCTATGGCAAGTTGCCTCATTTGCACATCCTTGCGCCGGTTTTGGTCTCCCCCCCCCCAAGACATCCAGGAGAGCGCGGCCGCTGGATCCGACGGCACCGCTCTCTGTATGACATCGCCGTCTATTCAGGTCGCTGAGGGGATCTTCAGACGTTTCCGGTTCTCATTCTAGAAATATTAGATGAAGGGAGACAAGGTGGAAATCGCATTGGTGCTGAAATAAAGGGTTTTAGACTACATGAAAAAAGTGTCTGTTCCTAAGAACAATTTCGTTTCGGCCCAAGAAGTCAAGTTGGTCTGCAAAGTGTGACCAATCTAATAGGTTTGACCAGCCCAGCTTTTAGCTCAAAGAAGGATGTTTTCTAACAAACTGTATTTTGGTTTAGCTCGGCCAAATTGAACACAAGATAAAAAATTTTCCAAGTGTTTGACTTTAGCCAAATAACTTCCTTTTGTCGAAATTCAAACTGTTCTAAATCCTGAACTACTAAATAGAAAAGAAGATTATCAGTAGATTACACAGTTTTGTTATCGCCATCAAACTAGGTGTACCTACAAAAGACAGTAAAAATGCGACTGATAAACCATCAAGTTTTGATTCATCAAAGCATGCAATGGAAAGTTAATCGTTTTAATATGACAACGCCGCAGATTGTCAGTTGTTTTGTTGCTTATGTTCTTAAAATAGGAAGGTCGTTTACATTACCACGCACATGCGCCTTAGAACGTCTTGCTTGTTCCATTTCTTTCTTTTTCTAGAATCTAGAGTAGCAGAATCTCGAAAAAGTGTTGAAAGTTTATGTTGTTCATTCTAAAATTGTTTTTAAAAACCAAGTTACGTAGTACATGCTACTACTTATTGTATCGATACGATTTCCATATGTATAAATTCGTGCCAAAATAGTTACTTCATAGATTATGTTTTTATTACTTTCACGTTTGGAACAAAAGATTTCATTAAACTGTTCATGGTTTAAATTTCCTAGCACTAGTAGCAATGCTTTGTACTTTCTAAGACTCGACTGTAGGAGGCTTTGAATAAATCGTTTGTTTCCCATCTCGTTTGTAAGATGATGAATAAAATAAATTAGAGGAAGCTGAAAATGAGAACAAACAGAATTGAAAACGTAATACGTAGTAACGAGGTGTCTTTTGATAGAATGGAAACCTACGTGGTTGTATATTAATATTTTTTGCAAAAACCGAAAACGAAGAAAATCATTACGTAAATGTTAAGTGTTATAACTGCTATAACTACCCTTGCAGCGGTAATAAATGTCAACAGCCTCATGATATCCATTGGAGATTACAACAATGATGCTCATAATAGTCAGAATTTAACAGTTCAAGGTTAACTGTTTTTAACGGCATTAAAACTTCTTTGGGAGTTGTATTGAAGTTTCTGAAAAGGCCTACCTGTTTTACAATGTTTCAAGTAACTTATAACTTCTACTTTGAGATTAACTTCCCAACTATATGCTGATAATCTTTGCTTGGAAGTATAGGTTAATATTAATTTTTCTCATTTGGATAAATTACCAGTTGTTCGGATTGAATCGTAAAAGATTGATATGGAAATGTCTCTATTGACGAGAAAAACAGTGAAGTATGGGATACAGCCAACGCTTTCTAAAGGAAGGAAAGCAAAATGCAAAAATTAGGAAGATACGATCAAAAGCCATTTCTGCTAAAACCACATAACAGGACTCATAGTATGAAATCGTGCGCAAACATTTCAGTTTTGCGTTGTGCTTGATGGGTGCAAACCTTGACGATTATCTTCCCGCTATTAACCCGAGTACCCTCAACGTTCTTGTCTCCAGTGCGCTGCCCGAAGTAAGTTTTTATCTCGGAGAGTAGCGGGACTTGGCGTCGGGTGTATTTCGGTCTCTAGATTGCAAAGATCAGATTAGAACATTTATTAGAACAACCTGTCAAACCGGAAACAATGTCGACTTTCATTTGCTAAATGGAATTGTTACTTTTTTATTGCTCTAAGCGATAGCCTGTAAGATTCCCGACACAAAACCATAGTGTACTATAGGTCTAAAATTGATAATAACGGAATTAGAACAAAAAAAACGGCAACTGTCTCGTTTAAAGGTCTACACGCGATTATCCAGAAATTATGAAAGCTAGAAAGCTGACATTTAGTATCTTGCTCTAATTCGGCCTTTAGATTGCAAAGATGAAATTAGAACATTTATTAGAACAATCTGTCAAACCGGAAACGATGTCTACTTTTATTTTCCCAACGGAGCTACTACTTCTCTATTGCTCTGATTGACAGCCGATTTCCGACACAAAACTATAGGAGTTCCATCGGTCTAAAATTGATAATAACCGAATTAGAACAAAACAACGGCAACTGTCCCGTTTGACGGTCGACACACGATTATTCGGAAAGTATGAAAGTAAAAAACTGCAATTTAGTATCTTGCTCTAATATAACCTTTAGATTGCAGAAATGAAATTAGAACATTTTTTTAGAACAACCCATCAAAGCAGAAAGGATGCCAACTTTCCTTTGTTGAATGGAATTGCTACTTTTCTATTGGTCTAAGTAGCAGTCCGTAGGATTTCCGACACAAAACTATTAGAGTACTTTAGGTCTAAAATTGATAATAACGGAATTAGAACAAATAAACGGCAACTGTCCCGTTGGACGGTCTACACACCATTATTCGGAAAGTATGAAAGCCAGAAAACTGCAATTTAGTGTCTTGCTCTAATACAACCTTTAGATTGCAGAAATGAAATTAAAACATTTTTTAGAACAAAATGAAATTAGAACAGAAGCAGAAAGGATGCCGACTTTGTTGAATGGAATTGCTACTTTTTTTTATTGCTCTACGACATTTATTTGTTGACGTTGACGCTTCGGGTTAAAATTTTGGTATTCTGGTATAATTTGAACTTTAGATTGCAAAAATGAAATCAGAACCTTTTTTAAAACAGTCTGTCAAACCGGAAACGACATTTCCCCAACAAAGGGGCCCAAAAGAAGCCTAAGCACCCGAATAGCGGAAGATAAAACATTGATCAGCAGCAGCGCAAACATTATTTGGCAAGTGCGTGATAAGCATGAAATGATCGTGTGGAGGTACGATGCATTGCAAAATGAGCTGGAACTTCGTCGTGCATAAACAGAGTAATAAAGAGTTCACCTAAGGAAATAGGTTTACTGCGAGCGCCCTTAATGAAATTGTAAGTTATCCTTATTAGATTCTGTCATTATTCTGCTTTGCTTCGTGTTTGCGTGCGTGCCTTTAGTCCATATCCTACTCACAATAGCAGTTAGTTTTAATATATTATGATGGTCTTGTATGATTTAATCAAGTTCAGATGGTAATTTATTATTTAAGACTACCAGGTCAAAGTATTTTCTGAACGAACGTCTTGACAGTTTTATTTTATCGAGTTGAAAAACTAATTTTTAGCATTACACCCGAAGTACTATATTTGATCTACGTAGAATGTTTCGTTTAAATAATTCATGGCTGAGTGCAATCAAATATGAGGAACAAAAGTTTGTAGAATCTGCAAAACATTATTCCAGCAGTTCTGTATAAAATGTATAGTAACTAGAAGTAGTACAGGCCCACAGGAAAGTAGCACGAGAAAGTGGCAGCGGAAACTTTCCAACTGCTGTCGACGTATAGAAGGATGTTTACGTAATTCTCTGATTTTAATGGAAACGAATTTTTTTAAAATTGAAAATTTGAACCTTGTTAGGTACTCGAAAACCGAAATATTTAATTAGCACAATTCTGTTGCTGTTTAAATTGAATTGAGATAATGAAGACAGCAAAGAAAATCCTTTAAAATATTGGAAGGAACAATTCTTGTGAAAGATTTGTCTTAAAATCAATAATATCCAGGCGAATATTCTCGTGTAAAAGACTTGGCCAAGTCGCAACGTTAATAATGTGCTATCATTAACGAGGTTTCGAATTCTCTTTTGATGAACTGTTTGTAATTAATGGATATTACTGCATGTTCCGTAATTTTATTTGAGCTTGCGCATCGTGTGGTATGGATATTGGTGCTGCATCTGGGCGTGGTTGCAGGTACGATTTACAAAAAGTCTTTTGGTTGCTACTCTAGTCTTGCACTCTCGTTAATTTTGATAAGATTTTTGATAATTCGCAAATATCGATTCTACATATTGGGCAGAGATGATGAAAGGTAGGCGCTTGAGTCGAACAGGGTGCAGTGAGAGATCGGAATTGATTTTATTTCTGCAGCAGAGTACAGTATTTGATGTGTTTAATGCCGATCACTGCCAAACCGCCGAAAATTAGAGCATCGCAATCATATTGTAATCAGACAAAAACTGAAACAAATAAACAGAAATTGAAAATGGCCTGCTCGATTTATTACAACTGTTATATCGATTTTATATTGTAAATTTTTTTGTAAATCGAGTTAGCCGTAGAGTATCTGATATCGTTAAAAGCAGCGTAATATATCCTGTCAGGTGATGTAAATATCAAATATGGCGAACCTGATGATGGTTTCGCGAAACCGAAACGTCGGTGGACAATTTTAACAAGCTGAGGTTGTTATTCGAAAAAAGCTGCCACTAGAATGTTTTATTACGTCAAGATTTCTAACGATAAAGGAGCTAGAGGCGAAAAACGTAAACTGCTGTTTCTCAATTATTTTTTCATCATCAATGTTCCTTTTACACTCTAGACGCACAGAGACAAACTAATTGTATGCAATGCATCATCGCGGATTGTTTTTGTAACGAAAATTTCTTAGGTCCGGCTCAAAGGACCGAATCACATAGCACGTAGTAGTAGTTTTTTGGGTTCTTCATGTTTTACTTAACTTGGACTGTTGCGATAATTAATTTTGTTACAAATTAAATGAGAAACTACAAGTAAAGACTAAAATAAAACAATTGAGCCAGTTTAAGTTAACAAAATAGAATGAACATTACATTTATGTTACATCGACATGAATTAGCAACTAAGACAATTTGTTTTTTCTTTGAAATCTAAGCTAACGTTTTTATAAGTTTGAATCTGAAAACGTAAATATTTGTACGATTTGAGCGAACCCACCTAATAGTGGCGACGAGGATGGGAATTAACTCTAATGGGATTTTTTAGTTTCTGTAAGCGATTTAAGTAAAACTTTCGAACTTAAATTAATTACGAAATTTAGTTTTTGTTCTAAGACATTTTCTTTAATTGAACTATAAGAGACAAATTGCTATATATTTTAACGATCCCGCTTTCGTTACAGGAACAAAAAAATTAGGAAAATATTGATCAATTCTTCATTTAGCCGGAAAAAATATTTTTAATTAAGAAGGTAAGTGGAGTCACAATTTTTATTCTGAAAAAATTTCTAGAACTCAACCATCTTTGTTAAAAAACAAAAACGCATAGACTTCGTCTTAATTCTTAACACGCTGTATAAAAATGTATGAGTCATCGCTCGTCAGTTTATTACAATACAAATAAACTCGTCATTTATGATGATTAAACAAAATGTGATTTAGTAAATCTTCCATCTAGTTTGCGCTTTGCGGCAATTGTTTACAGCACTAGCTTTCTTTTGTTTCCTTGGAAAATTATTTTTTTGTTAATTATTTTTATTTCTAATAAGGTGCAGAAAGGCCGATTACATTTTGTTGACAATTAACGTCCAAACAATTCACAACGAAATTAACCTTGACATAGTAAATGTTACATAACCAGCTCGCTTGCGTCGAAAACGTCATCAGATCACACGAGGTTTGCTTTATTTATTTATTTAATGCGCAAGACGATAATCTTATTGTCATGTCAGGAAAGATTATAATTAAGTTTCCGATCCTGATGGATATATCAGTTCCACACTATACGTGTTGTTGCACTTGAAAATTAAAGCTTGGCGTTTAAAAACCAAGTAGGCGGTTTGGTGATCATTCATTTATTCTGTGTCACTATTTCAAGATCGTTTGGACTTTCAATCTTATTTTACAAACGAATGCAATAAAAAACCAAGCCAACATAGATCGAAATGCAAGGGAAACAATGAGATTAGATTAAACGAACAAAAGGAAAAAAATCATTAATTGGCCCATTTGGAAAGTTCCATAAAATGTACCCTTTTTTCCAAACTAAACGTAGCATGTAAATCAAAGTTAAAATTGTTCCCATCGAGATAAATTTATTTATAGGCCACGCGATCCTTATTTCTCTCTCTTCCCCTTCCTTAAAATTTCCTTTCACATTAAGATGCAACGTCCTCAAAAGGCTTTTATTCGCGATCTTGCGGTAACTTAATTATGGTTTCGTGTCTAATTGGGTAATGTCAAAATTGATCGACCTAAAGGAAAAATCACCAGGAGGACAAGATAAAGTTACAAAAGCGATTTGTTTAATCTGAAATTTATCATTCTGGTAGATTCGTCCCTTTTCATATGGTCTTATCCATAACCGTTTTGACTTTTCCTTCGAGGTATATGGATGTTTCCAAATCCAATTCGAACACACTTTCCTGAGCTACGCGCATGTGCCATTACTACTACTACGTTTGAGAAACCCATCGGGGCCTCCTCGCCTTTCCCCGTTCTGTGGGTTCGTCGTCCAGCTGGCCGTGTACTATGCGGTTTTAGCTTGTTGTAACAACCGAACACCGTGTAGGTTTATACCGTACAATAAAAACTTCCGGGTTCACAAAATACTTTCCAAATAAAAAATAAATTATTTTTTATTTAAAGCAGCAGTTGAAATAAAAACTAATTCAGTGCTAATCAATTGAAGATTTCATATTGCTCTTATTTTTTATTCAATTGTTAATCGTCGTCGCCATCTTGAGCCTAGCTGTTTGGATTCGCATGTGAGTATAGTACGTTTCTTATGAAATGGAGAGGGGTGAATAATGACCAGAATATTATGACTTATACTGTATATTCGTCTAGGAAGTTTTTCATGACGTCATTTCACAATGTCATTATTGCATTATTCTCCTGCTCTTGTTAGCATGTTAATTCTAACTTGAATGTACATCACAAAACAAAGCTAAAGAAGGCAGAAACTGCAACTTCAAATGTTTCATTGGTTAAGAATTTAATTTTTGTTTGTAAAGAACATTTTATCAAATTGATACACATGAGGAGGGCACGTTTAAAACGTTTTCTCCGCGTTAACTAACTAACTGACAGGTTGCCCAGGCTTCACCTATTTTCAAAGCTTTATGGACCCTTCCGAGGTGCTGGTGTGACCGGTACGACCTTAAATTCCCATGTAATGAAAAGTAAGAGTTCTTTATTACCTTTATCAGTGATTAGTGATTACTCACTATCTTTATTTATTCATTATTCATTCATTCGAAAGAAATTAAATCATCAAAAGTTAAGATTTTTGTTTCTTGACGTTGACTAGAAGTAAAATGATGGCAGTTTGTGTTTTGTTTGTCGCTTTTAACATAATTGTCAGAGAGTCCTAGATAGTTTTGATTTGAAATAAATAAAATTATTAGCAAGGTATCGTTCAAATTTATCAGCAAATTATGTAAATGAATTTTTCTGCACTAACCGACAAAGATCTCGTTTTGTAAATTTTTAATAAGTTATCATGACAACGAAGATGAACTAGTTTTTCTCCTGATGGACGTAAGAATTTGATTGATGACACAAAAGCTGTCCTAAAACGAAAAAAAATTAAACCTGCAACAGAACATGAGAGCTCATGAATGGAAAGTTTCGTACAGTTAACCATTCAAAGCTTCAAACAACAATAGCCGTGAAACATACTTTTACCTATGTTAACCTCGACGCTCGAATATAGACAGTACTGGTTTAAAAATATGATCCGAGAGTGTCACCATAGACAGTAGTCATTGAAGCAAGAGATCTGGAAGACCAATTATTAGTGCCTCGGGTAGAAGAGGATACGAACCGGCCCCAAATGGCAACTTCTGAACTGGAGGAGCTCAGAGTTCGAACTTAGACAGTACTGGTTCATAAAAAATGATCGCGGAGTGTCAGCACAGGCAATTATCATTGAAGCAAGAGATCTGGAAGACCAATTATCAGTGCTTGAGGTAGAAGAGGATGTGAAGACGCCGCAAATGACAACTTCTGAACGGAAGGAACTCCGAGTTCGAACATAGACAGTACTGGCTTATAAAAAATGATCCGGAAGTGTCACCATAGACATTAGTCATTGAAGCAAGAGATCTGAAGTTTCAATCATCAGAGGATGTGAAGACGCCGCAAATGACAACTTCTGAACGGAAGGAGTTCAAAGTTCGAACATAGACAGTACTGGTTCACAAAAAATGATCCCGTAGTGTCACCACAGACAATTGTCATTGAAGCAAGAGATCTAGAAGATCAGTTATCAATGCGTGAGGTGGACGAGGATGTGAAGACGCCCCAAATGGCAACTTCTGATCGGAAGGAGCTCAGAATTCAAACATAGATAGTACTGGTATATAAAAAATGATTCCCGAGTATCACCACAGACAATTACCATTGAAGCAAGAGATTAGGAAAATCACTTATCAGTGCCTGATGTAGAAGAGAATGTGAAGACGCCCCAAACGCCAACTTCTGAACGGAGGAGCTCAGAGATCGAACATGGACAGTACTGGCTTATAAAAAATGATTCCGAAGTGTCACCATAGACTTAGTCATTGAAGCAAGAGTTCTGAAGTTTCAATCATTAGTGCCTGAGGTAGAAGAGAATGTGAAGACGCCGCAAATGACAACTTCTGAACGGAAGGAGTTCAAAGTTCGAACATAGACAGTACTGGTTAACAAAAAATGATTCCGTAGTGTCACCACAGACAATTGTCATTGAAGCAAGAGATCTAGAAGATCAGTTATCAGTACCTGAGGTAGAAGAGAATGTAAAGACGCCCCAAATGGCAACTTCTGATCGGAAGGAGCTCAGAATTCGAACAGGGACAGTACTGGCTTATAAAAAATGATCCCGAAGTGTCACCATAGGCATTAGTCATTGAAGCAAGAAATCTGAAGTTTCAATCATCAGTGCCTAAGGTAGAAGAGGATGTGAAGACGCCGCAAATGACAACTTCTGAACGGAAGGAGCTCAAAGTTCGAACATAGACAGTATTGGTTTATAAAAAATTATTCCGTAGTGTCACCACAGACAATTATCATTGAAGCAAGAGATCTGGAAGATTAATTATCAGTGCGTGAGGTAGAAGAGGATGTGAAGACGCCCCAAATGGCAACTTCTGAACGGAAGGAGCTCAGAGATCGAACATGGACAGTACTGGCTTATAAAAAATGATCCCAGAGTGTCACCACAGACAATTGTCTTTGAAGCAAGAGATCTGGAAGATCAATAATTATTGCGTGAAGTGGAAGAGGATGTGAAGACGCCCCAAATGGCAACTTCTGAGCGGAAGGAACTCCGAGTTCGAACATGGACAGTACTGGCTTATAAAAAATGATCCTGGAGTGTCACCATAGACAGTAGTCATTGAAGCAAGAAATCTGAAGTTTTAATCATCAGTGCCTGAGGTAGAAGAGGATGTGAAGACGCCGCAAATGGCAACTTTTGAACGGAAGGAACTCAGAGTTCGAAACATACTTTTACCTATGTTAACCTCGACGCTCGAATATAGACAGTACTGGTTTATAAAAAGTGATTCCGTAGTGTCACCACAGACAATTGTCGTTGAAGCAAGAGATCTGGAAGATCAATTATCAGTGCGTGAGGTGGAAGAGGATGTGAAAGCACCGCAAATGGCAACTTCTGAACGGAAGAAGCTTACTGTTGGAACATAGAGAGTACTGGCGTCTGAACTGTTCAGTCTCAAAGTTTGTCATAGACAGTAGTAGTTCATAAAAGACGAGCCCGAATCGTAACCATAGACAACAGTTATTGAAGAAAGGCAATTGGAAGATCAGTTATCAGTGTCTGAGCTAGAAAATGTGAAGCCGTCACAAATGATAACAGCTGAACTGTACAATCTCAAAGTTTGACCATAGACAGTAATAGTTCATAGAAGACAACCACGAATCGTAGCCATAGACAGTAATCATTGAAGAAAGGGAATTGGAAGCTCAATTATCAGAACCTGAGCTGGAAGATAATGTGAAGACGTCACAAATGATAACTTCTGATCTGTTGAATCTCAAAGTTTGATCATAAACAGCAGTGGTTTATAAAAGATGAGTCCAAATCGTAACCGTAGACAGTAATCATTGAAGAAAGGCAATTGGAAGCTCAATTATCAGTGTCTGAGCTGGGAGATAATGTGAAGACGTCACAAGTGATAACTTCTGAACTGTTCGATCTCAAAGTTCGACTATAGACAGTAACAGTTTATAAAAGATGAGCCCAAATCGTAACCGCAAACAGTAATCATTGAAGAAAGGCAATTGGACGCTCAATTATCAGTGTCTGAACTGGAAGATAATTGAAGAAAGAAAATTGGAAACTCAATTATCAGAACCTGAGATGCAAAGAAATGTGAAGATAACTTTTGAACTGTTCATCTCAAAGTTTGACCGTAGACAGTAGTAGTTGATAAAAGACGAGCCTTTAGTATAAGTACAGACAGTAGCCATTGAAGAAAGGGGATTGGAATCCTAATTATTAGTGCCTGAGCTTGAGCTAGAAGAGTATGTGAAGCTGTCACAAATGATAACTTTTGAATTGTGCAATATGAAAGTTTGACTATAGACAGCAGTAATTCATAATAGACGAGCCCGAATAGTAACTATAGACAGGGCAGTCATTGAAGAAACAAAATGAAGGAAAATCTGCATCGTTCCAACTACAGATCGCTCCAAATTTTCCTATATAACCTAATTGCTCGTTACTAGAAACAGAAATTTAGCAAAGAAAAAGAGAATACAATATTTTATAGTGTCGAGGCAGGTAGCTCACATTTTTAAAATTCTTTTGAGTAAACGCAAGTGCTTCTCCAATTTGTGGTTTGCAACCGGCCGTATTTCCGGTCCGGTTAAATAATTCCACTTGCAACGTTTTCGTTATTATAACTTGTATGGTACTTGCCTCACCGCTAACCCTCATGATTATGATTTTTGCATAATATAATATAACGTAGAAGTAGCACGGATGGTGTCCCTTTAGTCTAATAACTCCCAGTGAAACTTATTGATTTTTTTTCCTTTTTTTATAACGGTGCGCTTGGCAGTACTGCTTTATAAAAGAAGGGACTCGAAAAAAATTTTATTTTCATGTATTAGCCGAAGGGCATCACTATACTATAAGTGAGGTAGAACCGACCCCTTTTTCAGGTCCCCAAAATAGGCAAGTGTTTCTATTGAGCGGCGACGGCAACGGCGAGCATGACAAGGCTGACTTACATAAGGGTCGCATATCTTTCTCTCTCGCTCTTTCTTTGTAAGGACGGGGTTTCATGTTTTGCTCGTTATATGGGTGTACAGCATGGGAAAGTTTCTTTTGCCAAAGTCAAACTAGTTTGACATTCGCAATTATAAAAACTTGAAAGAAAAATGTGAAGTTTCACAAAGTTTGATGAAATGCATACAGAAAAGTTTTGCACAAATGTCATTTTATTATAAATTTGAAACGAAATAAATATGAAAATCTAAACGTTATAACCTTTTCTTCATTTCTCATTTGTTTCTAGCTAATTTACGAAGATCTTCTTTTACGCTTGTGCTATCATGATTGATGGACTACCTCGCTGTTTTCTTGTTTCTAGTCGGTCGCCTATGACTGACTATGCGAGTTAGACTTTCTGTTGTTTGAAACAATTGAAAACAGTTGGTGCGTTTGACGTGCAACAAAACCATCGCGTTGGTCGGTCGTTGACATCCTTTCATGCAGAATTATTTTACATTGCCGAAATTGATTATAAACGAAAATTGTCGACATTCAAAATTATCATTTGATCGATTTTTTTTGCTCTATAACGCATGGTCACCATCTTGCGTACGCAACACGTAAGTAGTTTTCTCTTTGTGTCTTAAAATAAAGAGAGGGGGTTAACGTGTTTAATACACATTACGACGTACTCTGTACAAAATGTTGTTGTAATTTTGTTTATAATAATAATTTATTTATAGTTTATCTGTATCACTTTGTTATGTTCTTTCCAGCCTGTAAAGTCTGGGTTATGTCCTAGTAATGATGTATACTAATGGAGCAAACGAAACGGTTCATTAAATAAATTAAAAGTTAGCGAAAATCGTTATTCCAATAACAGTAATGATATAAAGCGACAAATCGATTCTTAATTTTAGCAAGTTTTCTGATACTACTTCATAAATTCCGTCGATAGAATAAGGTCACTTATACTACTTGGAATCTCTCTGCTTAATACTGGCTTCCCCTTTTAACCGACTCATGGACTCGTCCGGCCTTTCTGCTAACTACGCTAATCTTTTCTCGCTCGAGAAAAGAAGATTAGATCTGTACTGTTATTGCTTCCCAGTTTCCATTGTAACTAGCTTTTCTGTTTTTTCCCTATGTTTTGATTGAAATCTTTTAATCTGTCTTCAAAGCGTATTCGACATTTACTAATACAATAAAGGTTGGTGCATTGAACTTAAGAAGAAATGGCATTTTTTAAACAAAGTTTGCTCAAGGAATTTATTGAAAATTTTGGTTATGATAATCTGCCTTCTCTCGGATGAGTCACTGTTACTCACAAAACATTACGAACTAATCTTCCATGACCTACAACTGTCAAATGGTCAAAAAAATTGATTCTGTTAAGAATTTCGGATGAATGTTACTTTCTAAATAAAATTTTAATATCTCCCGTGCTCTGTAAAGAATTCAGCATCTACATATTTCTTATTTTTCTGAACGAATAAAAAAAACTTCGTTGTCTTGTACTAACCCTATTTCAAATTGTCAGATCACTAAGTCTATAAATGTCTCTCCTTTTGTAAATGTAGGCTATCGCATAGCAATCAATTTTCAATTTCGAACATAACGTGGCTGTTTGTCTGGATGATAACACTTTAACATTTGGCAATAGCAGAAATTCTTAGTTTCCTTAAGAGTGTTAAAGTCTACGCATTTGTAGCTGAAGAAACTTAGAGGAGATAGAAGGTCGATCCTTCTCTGTGCGTACCTCCTTCTGGAGGGTGGATGCCAGTTGGTGGCTAAAGCCCAATTCGTCTCTGTACAAAGCTTCCTTAAACAGATTGAGAAGGTAAAAAGAAAGAGAGACCCGTTGGAGGGAGAAGCGCAACCCATCCCTGTATAATAGCTTCCCTCTGTCTTGGTCTTTATGTATATCTTTCTAGAGAGGTCTAAATAGAACAAAACTCAATTTCTTCGTGCATACCACCTTTTATAAGGTTGATAGAGGGCGAAGCCTGACTGTGGGCCTCCGTAGGTAGCCAGTTGACGGTCGAAGCTCTACCCGTTCTCTCAGAGAGAATTAAAACGAGAAAACTCGACTTCTCCTTACATATCTCTTTTTAAAAAGTTAATGGATGACGGAGTTTAGCGTTAGCCACCGCAGGTGGCTTATTTTAGGGCAAAACTTGACTGGCTTCTGTGCATATCATCCTTAAAAAGATTTAGAGAGTGGTAGTGCCGGACGTTATAGGTCGAAGAGGCTCGGTACACAATTTCTTGAAGAAGGTTGAAGGGCGAAGCTCGACTGCTTGTGCATGCTGCCTCAAGGAGGTTAACGCCTCTGCCTAGGTCGGCGTAGCTTCCGAGGGATTACTCATTCCTGTACGTAGCCTCCGCAGAGAATTAACGTCCTTATTTCTATCTCCGCACATGTTTTTTTCTAGAAAGTTAATGGAGGATGGAGCCTGACTGTGAGCCACCGCAGATGGCCTATTGAAGGGCGAAGTGTGATAAGAGCCGTGCGTTGTAGGACAAAGACACTATGCATAGTTTCTTCAAGGAGGTTAAAGGAAGAAAGAAAGATAGACAGAGAGAGAGAGAGAGAGATTGCTAGCCTGTTGGAAGGCGAAGCCCCACCAGTGCTTTTGCATCGTTTCATTCAGACAGTTAAAGGATGATAAGAGTCAGACGTTTATAGGGCGAAGCCAAACCATTTTCCGTGTCTAGCTTATTTAGGAAGGTTAAAACATCATCCAACGTTTTAAATTCGAATTCATGAGTTATGGGATTTTTTCCCATTTAAATCTGATGCAGTTGGAAGAGTAACACATTGCTACCCGTTTCGCGATCAATAACCGACAAATAAGCGCTCCGAGGGAGGTGGGGGGTTTGCCCTCCCCTTCCGACTCCAGACCTAGGATTTCGAAATTTCCGATATTTTTTATTGGCACGTTTAGAACAACTGAAACGTATACCCGCGGTGTGAATTTTATCTTCCCCGATTGTTTTTCTTTTGATACCGTGATCGCTTTCGCAGTAGTTTTGAGTTTTCGCTTTTTTGACCCTGAAGATGGCGTTTTACGGAATAGCAATTCTTATGCACAATTGAAACCATCTACTGGTACCACAGATAACAAACATCTCGAGCCGAGTTTCGATATCTCGCAAAAGCATTAATTGCTCCTTCTCCCCGACGTCTATGAAACCAAACTTGACTTTGATTAGCTCAAAACAATGGCAGGGACACTCCCAGAACAGCACTCTCGCTCAAACTCATCGATTTCGAGCGCTGAGGTCACACGGTTTGTCGACATTTGCCCCCTCCCCTTACCGTATGCCGAAAACACGCCCTTTTACGCTAGATATTTATGGGGTGATTAATGAGGACCTTTTAGAAGAAGAAACTGCGAGCAGGTATGCGTCGAATGCAATAGGACAGCAATGAATCTACCTATTCCTGTGCATAACTTTATCAAGAGATTGAGCGTCTTTTGCGTCATATTTCTGGACAGCTGCCTATAGAGAATTAAAGAAGATAAAACTCGATTTTTTTCCAGAAGGTTAATGGAGGACGGGGTCTGGCCGTGGGCCACGGCAGGTGGCCTGTTAGTGATCAAAGCCCCAACCGTTCTTGTGCATAGTTTCTTTAAGAAGATTCGAGGATGTTAGAACTGGTCATTGGAAGGTGAAATTCTGGTTTCTTTAAGAAGGATAAAGGAAAGCAGAGTTCTGTTGAGCCCTTTGTGCATATCTTCCAAGAGACGATTAAAACATGGCAAAACTCGACCTCTCTATGTATATCTCTTTCTAGAAAGTTAAAGGCGGAACCTGACTGTTGCCCACCGCAGGTGGCCGTCTAAAGGAAAAAGAATGAAGACCGACTTGTTCCTGTGTATAGTTTCTTTAAGGAAGCTAAAGGGCTCAAGACTTTGTAGAGCGAAGCTTTTCTAATCTCCATGCATAGCTTCCTTAAGAAAATTAAAGTAGGACAAGCTCATTCCGGTACACAGCGCTCTCCGCATCTGTTCCAATGCATAACGTCTTGGAAACGATTGAGACAGAGCAAAACTCGAACCCTCGTCGAAAGATTAACGGAGAGTGGAACTTGACCTCGAACCACCGCAGTTGGCCTGTTGGAAGCTCAAAGCTACAATCGTTTTCGTGTATAGCCGCCTAAATGAGGTTGTTAACATCTCTGTCTCGATTTCTGTGCGTATCTCTTCGTAGAATTTTAATCGAGTGGGACCTGATTACTGGCAACGGTAACTGGACTGTTGGAGGGCAAAGTGTGTTTAGTTTATTTGAGAAAGTTAAAGGAAGAGAGATCCCAGTTGGAGGACGAAGCGCGATCAATTTCTGTGAATAACTTTCTTAGAAGATTTACTGTCTTCCTCGTCATTTCTGTGGAAAGCTGCCTATAGGGGATTAAAACAGGTCGAAACTCGATCTCTCCGTGCTTATATATCTCTAGAAAGTTAATGGAGGGCAGAATCTAACGGTGGCCACCGCAGGTGGCCTGTTTGAGGTGAAAGCTTCATTCATTCCTGTGCACGGATTTCTTAAGAAGGTTAAATGATTGTATATACGGATGTTGTAGGCCGAAATTAAAACCATTCACCGTGCATAGCTTCTGTTGGAGGGCGAAGCGTTGTCCTTCCTTATGTATGTATGTATGACTTTCTCAAAACTCACGTTTCTGTTTGCGTCTCCGTGCGTAGCTTCCTAAAGAGTGTTTAGGCAAAACTTGACCTGTTCGTACATATCTGCTTCCCGAAGGTTGATGGAGGACGGAGCCTGACAGTAGACCACCCCAGGTGGTCCGTTGGATATTGCAGTCCCATCTGTCCATATGCGTAGATTTTTAGGGAGGCTTGAAACAGCGTGTATTCTTTCTTTTAGAGGGTTAAAAGGGGGCGGAGACTGAAAATAGTCCACCGCAGGTGGCCCGTTGGATATTGAAGCCGCATTCGTCCCTGTAGGTAAATTTTTAGGGACGATTAAAACGGTGTATTCTTTCTTTCTGAAGATTAAAAGGGAACAGAGACCGAAAATAGGCCACCGCAGGTGACCCGTTGAGAACCGAAACCCCATTCGTTCTTGTGCATAACTTTCTTAATAAAATTAAAGGATGGTTAAGAGGGAGGTTGTTCGTTCTGTACTGAGGCTAGAGGAAGCCAGAGGTCCCAGTTGCAAGGGGAACATAACTTCCTCAGAAAGGTTAACGTTTCTTTCTCCGCCTCTGTGTCTACATGGCTTTCTACACAGGTCTAAAACTGGGAAGAATTCAGCTCAACCTGACATGTTTCCGTGCATAGCTTCTTTAAGATGATTAAAGCCAAACCATTTTTCGAGCATAGAGACGTAGCTTATTTGAGAAGGTAAGACAGGGACAGCTGTTAGAGGGTGAAGCACGACCCATCCGCGTGCACAGCAGAGGGTTAACGCCTCTTTCCGTATCTGTGCGTAGCTTTTTTAATGGAATTACGAGACAAAACTCGATTTTTATACCTTCTAGACGGTTAACGAAGGACGGAGCCTGACAGTAGACCATCGTTGGTGGCTCGTTGTAGATTCTTTCCCGTGCACAGCTTTTCTAGGAAGGTTAATAGTGATAGAAGTGGACGTTACTGGGAAAAGCTAAAACACCGTTCATGCATAGATTCTATAAGAAGAGTGAAGGGAAAAAGAGCTTTACAGGAGGGCGAACGCGACTTATTTTTGTGCACAACTTTCTGAACAGGGTTCACGTCTCTATCTCCGTCTCTGGGCGTAGATTCCTAGGGAGGATTGAAACGGCAAAATCTGACATTTCCATGTATGTTTTATTTTAGAAGGTTAATGGAGGAGAGATGACTTGTAAACCGAAGATCCATCCGTTCATGTGCAAAGCTTCCTCAATGAGATTATAGCGTGGTTAAAGCGAGATTAATGAAACGTTTCCGTCTTTGCCTCATAGCTTCCTAGGAAGGACTAAAAGAGAGCAAAACTCACCTCTGTACATACTTCTTTCTAGAAGATCAATGGAGAGTGGAACAGGTGGCCTGTTGATACTTTTTTTCCCTCTCTATAGGCTACAGCCTCTTAGATAGGATTAAGACGAAGTAAAACTCGACTTCTCCGTGTATAGCTTCTCGTAGAAGGTTAATCGAGGACGGAGCCTGACAGTAGGCTATCGCAGGTAGCTTGTTGGAGATGGAAGCCCCATACTTTCGTGTGCATATTCTTAAGAAGGTATAATCGGACGTTATTGGGCGAAACCCAACCACTGTGCATGCATAGCTTTTATAAGAAGAGTAAAGGACGGACAAGAGAGCCCTATTCCTTCCTGTGATTAGTTGCTTTAAAGTGGTTCACGTCTCTGTTTCTATCTAAGAAGATTCAAATAGTGCAAAACTCGACTTCTCCGTGCATGCCTCTGTGTAAAGGGTTAATGCGGGACGGAGCCTGACTGTGAACCATCGCAGGTGGCCTGTTGGGAAGTCAGCTTTTTTTTTTATTTGTTTTTCATATGATTGTTCATGTTTCTCCATAAAAGATGTTTTCGTTTCATAACATGGTAAAACAAAAGGATAACTGGCAAACTTCATTCTCGAGATATTCCACTTTAAAGAAAATCAGAAAATTTTATTTTTAGCGAATATCTAGTAGGTCGCAATTTTTCTTATGAGTAAATTTGATCTCCAAAGCAAGCCCCTTATTGTATCTCTTACGGTTTCCGCGATCCCGGATTTGGGACGCACTACATCTAGAAGGCCGTGTCTACGATTATAGTTTCTGTTGAGTATCGAAAAATCGAAGAAGCTTATGGAAACTAGAGCTATTGAGATTTATAAATAATCAAGTAATGCTTGACGATTTTGTTATTGTTTTGTTAATTAATTTTAGTTTTTTGTCATGGCGTGGCCTACTACTACTTACTGATTTTTCAATTGAATTTTGCCACTTGTTTCTTTGCCTTATAATAATTCTTTCTAAGAGTTAATGAGAAACTGTTAGGGTTTGAAATACTTTATCTTTATTAATACTTTAATGTAATCATAATACCTACCGTTGTTGTTGGTGGTATGTGAGACACTATGTAAAGGAGAATGACTTGAAGAAAGTGACATGTAAGATGGCGATAGATTTTGTTATTAAATTAAAAGTTAATTAAAGAGAATCCAAGAAGCTTTTTATTTCTTCAACCCAAAATATTAAGAGAAACAGTAAAATAACTGGCAACTGCTTACTGTTAATATTTAATGCGACTTGATGTATTCCCAAAACCAAAGCGAGTTTACATTTGACTCAGAACTTTCTCTTCTCTATAGTTAATATAAAGCTAAAGGATGCGATCATTTGTTTAAATTTAATTTCTAAACAATTGAATTTGCTATTTATATCAACTTTTAACAAGATCAAGTTGAGTCCGTGTTTTTCTCTATGTGACAACCGCCTTTCTCGACCATCTACGTGATGCTATCGTTGATCTAAAGCAATTCTCTAAAGATAATCGAAACGTTTGTGTTGTTTTGATTTCAAAGCGAACTTTGATTTTTCATTTATAAAGAGGTAGTAATATTTTTTATCTGCTCATTTAGAAGTGAAACTATTCTGACAACTATTGATGTAGTTACAGTCAGTTAACTAATACGCACCGCTTTATCCGAATCTATTGACCTTTTAACGATAATTAATTTATCTCAAACCTGTTTTGATAATTTCCAAATTCAAGCGTGTTCAGTATTGAAAATGCTTACTGACAACGTTTACATAACACCACAGCATATTTAAGCCCTTTTTAGAACTGTCACTTGCACGATGTCAGCATCCTGTTTTTTGTATTCGTGCATGTTCTACGCTAACTTGAGCAGAGCGAAGTGAGCGCGTGCGAGTACCCGACGTGAAATAAACACAAGCATTCCCCTTCTCTTTTGCTCTCTTATTATTGCAGTATCGACTTGCTAGTACGGTACTCTTATCGTACTATAAATATCTCTGCTTATTTTACACATGTGTGCTTGCAACATAACAAAATTTCAAATTGTGGTTCCCCCCGTGAACAGGATTCACTCTGTATGTCTGATGTGGTTTGATATTTAGAATCTTTTGAGCCACCACGAGAAAACGTAGTTTTCTATTATATGCATTACCGTTGCGTTGTTAATTGGAATTTCAAGGTTACACAGGATCCGTGAGCTAAATTTTATCAAGACCATTATTCTTGGTAAAAATAAGTCAAAGATTTAATTGCAGCCAGCGATAGGCCCAAATAATTAATTGTAGACGATAAGTGATCTTAATTCACACTTACTTTTGGTAAATTCTGGTAATAATTATTAAAACAAAATGAGGAAAAAAATTAAGCAAAGTCAAAATTTAAAAATAACTTCTGGCGTAAGAAACTTTTAGCGTAATACAATAAGGTCTGTTCCTTACCTTTACCCATCTTTACCTTAGTGATTCTTTTTTTATGTTTGTATTAAATTTAATTTTGACCAAAATTTTGATTGGGTATCAAGAAAAGATTTGACAAAACGCAACATTTTAATTATTTCTTCTCGGATCAAAAACGTTGGTTTTTTCAATTTTTGCACGTCCCTGGTATTACCAGATGTGTTTTATTTTTATTTTGGGGAAGTTTTTCAAAATCCTTGTGCCTTTAAGACCTGCCTAATGATGACTGGTTAGAATTCTCGATTAGTGCGCATGTGCCATTTGCCTGCAGTCAACTTCCACATTCCTCCTCGCCTTTCCCCGTTATTTCGGTCGCAGGTTTGCCTCCGAGCCAGCTGTCTGCGAGTGCGGCTTTCGTTTGTTAAAACAAGCGAACACCGTGTACGTTGTTTACGTAAAAAAAATTTTGTTTTATATTTTAACTGCATTTACTAATCTTGCTAAGTGGAATAATAAATGGTTGCAGCTGCAAATTCTATCAAGCTTGAATTTCATTTTCAGTAATTTTATTATGGTGTCGGTAGTGCTGGAACTATAGTCGCCATATTGACGAGCTGCGCGGTTGCCAACGTAAGTAAATTTTATTCTTTTGTTGCGGGGGGAGGGGTGATGTTATTACGACATAAACTGTATATTATATTCTTCGAATGGAAACAATTAAATTTTTAAACCGCTAGAATTAAATGGGTTGTAACGAATTCAGTTTTATGTTCTGATTTAATTTTGTTTTTGCTTTTAATTTATGGCCTGCTTTTGGTTAATTAACTAAATTATTTAATCAACTTTTGTTTTTCATTTCCTGTTTATCATTTATACACTTTAAAAGAAAAGTTTAGGGCCTCTTACAGTGTAAGCGGTCTTTATTGTACCCACTCGCCTTGCATTTTTGTTTCTGTATTCCTCGCCGTGTCCTTATACTATCCGCGCTGGCTACCTGAACCGATCCGAGCAGCTACAGCGGTATTCAACTGTAGGTTTCTTGGACCCTTCTAATTTAAAATGGTAAATTAACTTATTTAATAAGCAACAAATTAACCAAATTACTTGAATACCTAGAAAGTAATTTATTAATTTTTAGTTTTTCTATTGTCATTTCTATAGTAAATTCAATTGTTTTAAAACCGAAGAGCATTATTTGTAAATATGAAAACTTTTTTTTATGGAATACACGATGTAATTTAGAGGCCCTGTTAGTAGAACTGGGCGTTGGTCGATGACTGACGTGAATACTATCTTACGGTAGATGGCAGCTTACATGCTTGCCTCAACCTTTGCCAGAAACATTTATAATTTATTAGTTTCAGAAATATCGGATTAGTTTGAAATTGTCTTCAATTTCTTGAAAACATTGTTCTTAGAATAAAATTTAATTCTCTCATATCTTTTTAACATCATCTACAGAATTATAAATTCAATTTTAAGTATATAGTACACGTTTAGATGTTTACGGCTAGATGATTTTGGGCCGACTATTCGGGTACCTTGACAGTAGTAATTTTAGAGTGAAATACAGTGCGAAGCAACATAGTTTGTGATCAGTTTAGAAACAGCTGCGATAGATACTGTAGTACTGTAACATTTCGAAATACTGGATAAATAGTAACATTAAAGTAATTCGTGTTTGTTTGACAAACTTGTCCATTAAGAAGCCGTACAAAACCCATTTTAAGAACAGCGATTATTAAAGAAACAACCGTCTGCTTTAAAAACAATATAGCGCTGAAATATGGCGTCCAACGAAAAATCAAGTATTTTATATTTGTTGGGGAATCTTGCTATTAGAAAATGCTCAAAAGCCATTTCAAAGAAAAACAACCGTTTGTCATAAAAAAGAGTGTAAAATGCCTCCCAACGTGGAACATTTGAATGCAACAATCAAGTATTTTGTGTTAGTTTGACAACTTTACTTAATAAAACAATTATTCGGAAGCCATTCAAAGAAAAACTAAGGTTGAAGAAACAAGCATGTGTTTAAAACCAAAGTAATGACAAAATGGCGCCCGACGTGGGGCTTCCGAATGCACTGAAAAATCAAATATTTTTATATTTGCGTGACAACCTTATTCTTTAGTAAGTCGTTTAAAAGCCATTTTTAAAACGATTGTTAAAGAAACAACAGTCCATTATAATAGTGCTGTAGAATGGCGCCCAACCTGGGACTTTCGAATGCAACAAGTGTTACGTATCTGTTTGATAACCTTGTTCATTAAGAAGTTCAAAACCCAGTTTAACAACAACGATTAGTTATTAGAGAAACGACTGTCCGTCATAATAGCAATGTAAAATGGCGCCCAACGTGAGTGTTCCGAATGCAACGAAACATCAATTATTTTCTATTTTATTTGACGATGTTATTCATTAAGAAGTCTTTCAAAATCCAGTTTAAGGACAACGATTGATTATTAAAGAAACAACTGTCTCTCAAACTCAATGCAAAATGGCGCCCAACGTGATGCTTCCGAATACAATGAAAAATAAAATGTTTTCTATTCGCTTGACAACCATAGTCATTACGAAGTTTAAAAGCGATTTTAGGAACAACGATCGTTAAAGAAACGACTGTTACAAAATCAGTGTAGAATGGCGCCCAACGTGGGACTTCCAATGCAACGAAAAATCAAGTATTTTTTATTTATTTGACGTTGTTCATTAGGAAGTCTTTCAATACCCAGTTTAAGACGACGAATAAATATTAAAGAAATAACCGTCTGTTAAAAGCAAGGTAAAGTGGCGCCCAACGTGGGACTTTCGAATGCAACAAATAATCAAGTGTTTGATAACCTTGTTTATTAAGAAGTTCAAACCTCAGTTTAAGAACAATGGCTGATTGTTAGAGAAACAGCATAAAAGCATTCTAAGCAATGTAAAATGGCTCCCAACGTGGGATTTCCAAATGCAACACCAAATCAAGTATTATATCTATATTTGACAACCTTGTTCATTCAGAAGTCGTTCAGAATTCAGTAGAAGACTTTATGAAAGAAAAACATCTATTATAAAAGCACCATGGTTGTAAAATGGCGCCCAACGTGTTACTTCCTAATGCAACAAAAAATCAAGTATTTTGTGATTGTTTGATAACCTTGCTTATTAAGAAGTCTTTCAAAACCCAGTACAAGCACAACCGCTAATTATTAAATAAACAACCGTCTGTCATAAAAGCAAGGTAAAATGGCTCCCAACGTGGGGCTTTTGAATGCAACAAATAATCAAGTGTTATGCATCTATGTATGAAGCTTGTTCATTATGAAGTTCAAAACTCAGTTTAAGAACAGCAATTAATTATTAAAATAACAGCCGTCTGTCATAAAAGCAATGTAAAATGGCGCCCAACGTGGGATTTCCAAGTGCAACGCATAATCAAGTATTATATCTGTATTTGACAACCTCGTTCATTCAGAAGTATTTCAAAATCCAGTTTAAGACCGCTATTATAAAAAAACAACGTTTGTTATAAAAGCACTATGCTAGTAAAATGGCGTCCAACGTGAGACTTTCGAATGCAACGAGTAATCAAGCATTTTGTCTTTGTTTGACAGTCCTGTTCATTAAGAAGTCGTGCAAAAGCAACTTTAAGGGCTTGTTAAAGAAACAACCGCCTGTTATAAAATGGCGCCCAACGTGGAACTTGACTGCAATTGATTATTTTGCGTTTGACAACTTCATTCATTAAGAAGTCGTTCAGAAGCAATTTAAACAACGACGACTGTTTAAGAAACAATCGCCTATTATAAAAGCAATGTGGTGGTAAAGTGGCGCCCAACGTGGAACTTCCGAATTAAACGAGTAATCAAGGATTTTGTATTTGTTAGACAACCTTGTCCATTAAGAAGTCGTCTAAAAACCATTTTAAGAATAACGATTATGAATGAAACAGTCGCTTATTAGAAAAGTAACGTAAAATGGCTCCCGAAGTGGGACTTTTGAAACACAAAATCGATTATTTTGTATTTGTCAATCTTGTTTATTAAAATGTTGTTTAAAAGCCAACGATTCTCAAAGGGACAACCGCCCTTACAAAGGCAATCTAATGATGAAATGGCGCCCAACGTGGGACTTCGTTGCAGCGAAAAATCAATTATTTTGTATTTGTTTACAGTCTTGTTCAATAAGTGACCGTGTAAAACGCATTTCAAGAACGACAGTCAAAGGAGCAACCACGCGTTATAAAAGCAATGTAAAATGGCGTCCAATGTGGGGGCTTACGAATGCAACGCAAAATCGATTGTTTTGTATTTGTTTATCAATCTGGTTTATAAAAAAATATTTAAAAGCCAACGATTCTCAAAGGAACAACCGTCTCTTACAAAAACAATGTAATGGTAAAATGGCGCCCAACGTGGGACTTCGATGCAGCGAGTAATCAAGTATTTTGTATTCGTTTACACCCTTGTTCATTAGGAGAGCGTGCAAAATCCGTTTTAAAAAGGAGCAACCAGGCGTTATAAAAAACAATGTAAAATGGCGCCCAACGTTGGACTTCCTAATGCAACGAAGCATTAAGTATATTGTGCTTGTTTGGTAGTCGTATTTGCTAAAAAGTTGTCTAAAAGCCAACGATTCTTAAAGAAACAACCGCCTCTTACACAAGCAATGTAATGGTAAAATGGCGCTCAACGTGGGACTTTCCAATGCAACGATAAAATTAGGTATTTTGCATTTGTTTGCCTACCTTGTTAAGCTGTTCCTTGTTCGGAAGCCATTTTGAGAATAACAGTTATTGAGAAGCAGCCGTCTGTTACAAAAGTAATGTAAAGGGGCGCCCAACGTGGCATTTTCGAATGCAACAAATAACGAGTATTTTATATTTGCTTGACGGTCTTATTCATTAAGAAGCAGTTCAGAAGTCATTTTTAAGAGCAACTATGGTTAAGGAAACAACCGTCTGTCATAAAAGCAAGGTAAAATGGCACCCAACGTGGGACTTTTGAATGCAACGCGTAATCAAGTATTATGTATCTGTTTGACAGTTCTGTTTATTAAGAAATCGTCCAAGAACCATTTTAAGAATAAAGATTGTTAAAGAGAGAAAGCTTGTTACTAAAACAGTGTAATGATATAATGGCGCCCAACGTGGCAGCTCTTGAATATGTGGGAAAATAAACTGCCATTGTTTTTTTGTTGAATTAACTATTAGGTTCATTTACTAATTGATATTTTAACTACTCAGTAGGCTAGGATGTTTTTTGTGAATATCTCGTTTGAATTTTTCAAGACAGTTCTCTAAAATCGACCTGAAGATGCGTGAAAATGGTAAAATTGTGATCTTTTAGTCCGTCGATATCGTATGGAAGGTTTCTCATTGTTTACGTGAAGCGAATGTGCTTGCATTAATCCTGTGATTTTTACCAGGAATGGCTTTTACTTATCCTCCGATTGTATTTTAAAAATACATTTGTTTGCAGATGAGGTTGATGTTAGTTGATAAAAGGGCAAACCTAGATTTTGGATTAAAACAAGACATTGAAATGACACCGAAACCTTAACATTAAATCTCCATTGAAAAAATAAATTTTTAACAACATGGAGTCCTTGTAAACCGGAAACTGTTGGCAAAATTAAAACAAAAATAACGAGTTGAATCCTGTAGTAGTGGTAGATCCTGAAGGTTATTATTAGATTCCAGGCAACTTAAGGAAGAATTGCTACTTTTAAGCGGGTTTTCCATATTATGGAAGTTGTGTTAACAGTAAATTGGTGCCCAACGTGGGAGTTATAGTAAATCGTTTTAAAATAAACTACGCAACTGACAACTATTTTGATTAAGAATTTTTTTTTTGATACGCATCGCTTTTTAATAAGCAGAACTGTTGGGAACGCAACACAATAGTATTACCTTGATCAACTGTCTTGATTCTTGCAAAACTGGTAACTTGGAAATTATATAACAATGAATTACTTATGAATCTTGTTTGTGAGAACCTTTTTTGTTTATGTAAAAAGCCGCCTAGTATTATTGAATTGGTTTGAGATTGAGATGTAAATTTCTATTTAGCTGTTTGGCTTATACAAATTCGTTTTGTGTATTTCGTGAATTTTGATTCTGAGTTTTAGTTTGGAATGAAGTAATTTTGGCCGTCGAGGTATTTCAGATGAACCAGTTTTTGTTATGTTTATCTGTTTTTTCACTAGGGAGACGTAGACGGCAACTATTGGAGTAGTTCTACTTAAATCAGCCAACAAACTACTCCTTATCAAAATTGGATTGACCTCTTATCTTGACGATAATTGATTGCGTTTTCCTTTGTTTTATTTTGAACTTTGAAGCCGTTTGTGTGTTGTTTGTAGTTTGAAATCTTCTATTTATAAAAGTTCTCAAAAACTGTATATTGCTATCTTTGTTTTTAATTTTTAAAATTATTTTTTAATATGAACTGCACTAGGTATTATTATGGACGTTCCACTCGAGCAATATTAATCGCAGCGGGAGTGAGCGCGAGCAAGCAAGGCCATTATTTCCCCTTCCCTTTTTCTCTTTTTACGATTGCAGTATCGACTTTGCTAGTGCGGTACTTTTTATCGTACTATAATATAATATCTGCTTTATTTCATCATGCAGAATTGGAAATTGTGGTTCCCCCCTTTGAACCGAGTTCACTGTGTATTTAATAGCCTGCTTGATGGCATGAGTCACCGTCAAAAACAATTTCCCGTACGTTCCAGTTGTTGATTGTTAATTTCAAAGTTGCGCAGTATCTGTAAAGCTAAATCTTGTAAAAACAATATCAGGCTTGGTGAAAATACTTGAAGGACTGAAATTGCACTTAATCACAGGCCCAAATAATTTTAATTAAGCCTTCGAACTTTCGATATAGGGAAAGAGATTTCTGGACGTAATCCGATTAGGTCTCTTTGGGTATCTACTATTTTAATAATCCGTTACAAAACGTAACATTTAATTCTTGCACGATCCTGGTATATCTAAATCCGTTTCGTTTTTATTTTTGGGAAGTTTTCCAAAATCCTTGTGCCTTTAAGATCTGCCCGATGATGACTGGTTAGAATTCTTGATTAATGCGCATGTGCCATTTGCCAGCAGTAAACTTCCACATTCCTCCTCGCCTTTCCCCGTTTATTATTCCAGTCGCCGCGCCGCCGGTATGCCTCTGAGCCAGCTGGCTGCGAGTGCGGCTTTCGTTTATTGAAACAAACGAACACCGTGCACGTTGTTTTTTAGTTAGTAGTATTTGATGCACAATTTATTGTTGTCTGGTACATTTTTTAGATTAACAGAATAATTATTGAAAATTTTATTTTATTCGTGTGTCGTTTGTAGACTTTATAGTGTTGAAACTATAGTCCGCCATATTGACAGGCCACGCAGTTGCCAACGTAAGTATTTTTTGTCTGTTAATGAGAAGGGGGGAAAGGGAGGTTATATTATTATGACATAAACTGTATATTTTTGGAATTCGACAATTATTTATTTAATAATTTTAATTTATATCAAAGCTGACTTATTTCTAGGAATTGATTGAATTTATTTTTTTCATTTGTTTACGTTTTTGTTTACATTTATGCATACACCTTATAGCAAAATTTATGACCTTTTGTAATATTGCATAAATATATTTGCTAAGTTGAGCATTATTTGAACGAATTCGTGACGCTGCTGGGTGCAAAGTGCAACAGCCTTGGACATTTTCAATAAAATGACGCGATTAGTTAATTTGATCTTACAGGAAGATATTTAGACAAATTCTGCCAAAAATATATTTGTTGGATTCTATTTCGAATTGCTACTAACTAAAGACTATTTGAATGTAATGGACTTGAATGTCTGTTATTAATAAACGAGAATTAAGAATCTTACATGCGGTATAACAAAGGCGTTCTTGGACGTCAAGGCGTTGGTCTATGATTGACATTGATATTCGACACTAGGGGGCAGCGGGTGTGCTTACTTAAACCTTGCTTGTGTTTCAGCTTTCAGGCACGGATTACCGTGACATTCCTTCATGTTGTCAAATCAGCAGATTCCTAAAATGGTGTTTTTGTTTTTTCCTCTTGAAGAAAATTTATGGCTTACGGCAAAAATACTTCAATTCTTTCAAAGTTTGATATCCCTGTAGACAATAAGATTAGAAGAATATGATAAAGGAATGAGTTTTAGATAACTTGCAGAAGACTGCACGAAAAAAATATTTTTGTGATGCTTTTCTGTTTCTCCACGAAAATAAAAGTTTTCTTAAATGGAGCGCCTGCTTGATTTTGGCATCATTGAAGAGTTCTCTTTGAATGCTACGACTTTCTATGTGAAAATCGTAGTAGATATGTTTTTGTTTTGTTAGCGTTAAGAAACAAAAGAATGGCGTTTTGAGCGATTTTAATTTAGAACAAATCATTTAATAAAATTCTATTCAATAATTCTCGAAAACAAAAGAATAACTAGGATGCCCCATTTAAGAGTCTGCATGCGATTGGGTTAAAATTTAGTATTATGGTGTAATTCGACCTCTAGTTTGCAAAAATGCAATTAGAACATTTCTTAGAACAACCAGTCATATCAGAAACGACGGCGGCTTTTATTTGTTAAATGGAACTGCTGCTTCTTTATTTCTCTAAATTGGTAGCTCGCAAGATTCCCGACACAAGACTATAGGAGTACCTAAGGTCTAAAATTGATAACAATTAGAACAAAAAAAAAAACGGAAACTGTCCCATTTAACAGTTGAGCCGATTTTCATTTGTTAACTGGAATCGCTACTTTCTTATTGGACAGATCGATGTCGCGTAAGATTCCCGATAACAAAAATATGAGGGTATCAGAGCTCTAAAGTCGATAATAACGGGATTTAGAACAAAAAATTGGAATCTGTTTTGTTGCCGTATTCGGCAACTGTTAAAGCTACCAGGCTGATTTTTACTATCCCAGTATAAAGCGACCTCTAGAGTGCAAAACATTAATTAGAACATTTTTTTTAGAACAACCTGTCACATCATTATTAGCGATTTTAGATCCCATAAAACGTTCTAATCATCGTTTTGCAATCTAGAGGTCGATTTATATTGGTCGCCTAAATATCAGCTTGCTCGCTTTAATGGTTTCCAGATGATCGAGTGCAGTCGGTTAAACGATTTCCGGTTTTTCAGGTTGTTCTAAAAAATATTCTAATTTAATTATTGCAATCTAGAGATCGAATTATATCACAATAGCAAATCTTAGGTCAATAGCTTGAACGGTTTGAGAAATCTCATCCCTAAATCTTTGCAAAAAAAACAAAAAATTATCGAAAAAATAATTTCGTTGTGTCTAAAACGTATTTTTACAAAGATATCAGGCTTCGATTAAAGAAATATCTAGCAAGTCCTGAATTTATAAAAAAAAACAAAAAATCGTGGTAACGTAATATATTTAAATTACAGAAAACATTTTGTTTTCTTTTTTCTTTTGTTTTTAGAATCTATCACTAAGCACGCCGCTGTTTAAAAAACCCATTTAAATATGCCAATTTTGCTTTGTCAAAGCCAACGCGAATATCTTGACTAACTTGACATAATCAAGGTCACGAACACCATCCGCTTTCTTCTCTCTTTCTATTTTACAATCGGCGTCTCCTGTAATAATAATGTAGTAGTAGCGCTATCGAGTTAACGAATATTACGCTGACATTTCTCTTCTTTTTTTTCTCTTTTGTTTATTTTGTGGGATCAAGTACTCTTATCTACATTTCTGATTTACCGATTAAAAGCGTTCACTCTGTATTATTTACATTTCGAAGTTTTGTTTGCTTATTTATTATTAAGGAAGTTCGCTGTTCCTATAATCTAAAAATAGAAACTTGGCGTAAAAAGAGTGAGAGGTTTTTTGATGCACGTAACTGTGTTAGTATTTCAAGGTTATATGAATTTTCTTCAAAATTTGTTTTGAGACCTAATTCTCTAATGGTGATGGTGGTGGTGATTTTTAAAAGAGAAATCTTTCGAAGGAAAAATATTAATGAAATAATTTCATCCTACTGCTGACAATGAGAATGAATTAGCAGATAAGATAATAGATTCAGACTTAAAGTAATTTTTATTTTTGTTGCTTTGTTTCTCTCTTAATGTTTCCATACTGTTTTGTCTAGATGCATAAAAAAAGAATTAATTTTTAATCCCGTCTAGTTTTTGACCAGCCCCGGTAAAATATAACACACATTTCGTTTTTCCCAAAAGTTTTAGAACACATTTACATAATACTATATGTCATTTCGCAACTGGTTGGTTAAGAAAATGGTTACATTTGTGCCCTGCGCATGTGTCATTTTTATTATGGAGAAACCTCGTAATCCTCGTCCTGTCCCGGCCCGGCCGTACTTTCGTTGTCGGTTCCACGTTTAGCTTCTAGCGTTTCACGAGCAGACGAAGCTCGATTATTCAAAACAAACAAACATCGTGCGTTGTTTGATTATGATTTTTTAGTATCAAGATAGCTTTTGTCAACAATTAATAAAAATATTCTACGGGACGATTTTGCTTTTGCGGTAGTTATTCAGTTGTTTAAATCCGTTGTTATTGTAGTACGGACATAGTCGCCATTTTGATTTGACTGCGTGGCTGTGAGTATAAACACTAGTGAGAGGGTAGGGGGGGGGAGCGGGAAGTGAAGGAGTGATAGTATTGTGAAGTGCACAGTATACTGTGTATTATTGTTTTGGTTTTCAATTATTAATGAGGTCATTATTTAACAGAATCGTAACGAATTGCTCCTTTAATTCCCTAATTGATTAGATTAATTTGTTTAAAGCTTGATGGATGCAATTGTTAACGAAACTTGATTATACAGTGTGTCCGAAAATTCGAGACTCGCCTCGAAAACGAAATTGTAAAAAAATAATAAACAGTCGTTTCTACTTCTTTCATGAATGAAAACAATGAAAACCATGGCTTACTTGATTTACTGTAATTGTTGATCTATTTTAGTTTATATTTTTCTAGTAAATCAAGTTAGCTAGTTAGTGTCTTATATCGTTTGAAATCAGCTTGAAATATGCTATCAAATTATATAGATATCAAATGTGACGTCCATAAGAAAAAACGAACCTGATGATGTTTTTGAGAATCCGAAACGTCGATCGATGATTTTGATAATTGCAGGTGATTAGTAGTAAAAAATTGTATCGAGAATGTTTTATTGGATTTTTAGTATTCCCAATAATAAGGAAACTAGGGGCAGAAAAATGCATATTGATCGTAGGTCGAAAACAAAAGAAGTTAGCTCAAATTTCTTTTTATATATTATGAATGAATTTAGGAAAAGTTTCAAATTAAATTTAAACCTATGCTGTATCTCTTATTGAAAATAAATCAAAATCGAATGGGCGTTATATTGAAACATCTGGTTTGTGTACAAAAACCCTAATAAATAAATAATAAATGTTGTTGAATTTATCTGCGTAGAAACGGAGCAATCGCCACATGCTGATGCGAATCAGTCAGTCAGTGGTTCAGATAAAAATGCGGTCGGGGGTACCCGTAGTGATATTGAACACCTAGCGGGATTAACTGAAATGCGATGCAAGCAACAATAAGGTCGAGTGTACGGAATGGGTAAAATTAGTTGTCATTATGGGATATCTGGCTTTTTATTTAGTACTGTTTCAGACGACAAGACGACAAAGTCCGCCCAGGTATTGGTAGTAGCGAAAAACGATTTTCGTAACCCTAGGCTACGTTTTTATCCTGAAATAAAATGTGATGGTCGATTTAATATTAACATCATGGCCTGATTTCTAAATATTGCAAAAAAATGATTTTTGAAACTTTTTGTACTAGAAAAAGTGAAAGAGGTCCTAAAATTCTTAGACAGCTCTTCAAATCAGCAAGCTGTAGGAAAAAGTTGTTTTTGGAGGGGGAAAAACCATTTTCTGCCAATATTTCAAAAGTAGGCCACGATATTTGATTTTTGTTTTCACATTTGATTTCAGGATAAAAAACTAGCCTGCGGTCACGAAAACCGTTTTTCGTTATCGTCACTTCTAAGCTAGATAATCCACAATGATAACCAATTTGATCCACCCTGTATATTGCTACAATGATTAAAGAGAGCTAATTTTAATATAAATTGCATTAATTCATCTATTAGTAGTCTCAAGTTTTAGAACTATTACAGTTTGTAATGCCAAAAATATAAAACGTACATATGATCTGGAAATTTATGGGAAAGTTACTGGAAAACCTGAAAAAGTCAGGCAAATCTTATTGTAGTAACACTGGCAACACTATATTACCAACAAAATAATTATCATGTAGTCGTAATGAAGGATCAAGGATAGATGGTACTTGGTAACTTCCCTTTAGAATGTAAGAAAGCCGTTTTCTATGTATTGTTGAACGTTATAACTAGGGGTGGGCAATTGAGGCCCGTATAACATTTCTTTAAGAATCGATGTACTTTGATACTCTCTGCTTGTGCGTCTCTTCCGGCTATTACTACAGTCTAATTGTAAATACATTAAGGATTCTGAATTAGAATGTGACTAACAACGAGTTGCAGGCACTGCAACGAGTATGAAACTTTTGCTTGTGTGTAGCGGTCTGGCGTTCATGGTGAAGCTTTAAGAATTAAGAATATCTTAACAGGAAAAAAAGTAACAAAATCGGTTGCCATGGCTAGTTATTGGGATATTTTTTGATTCAAGTGGAAGACTAGATTATATTTCCGAAAAATTTAAATTATCAAAATCGTGAGACAGCGAAACAGTCCTTAAAATATTTAAAAGTTAAGGCGCCATAAACAGGTAGGCAACACACTTTGCATATCATGGATATTTTTTTTTAATTGTTAATAGGGCTAACCATGGAAAACAAAAGATTCAGAAATTATTAGTATGCGTTGCTTGTTATTTTGACATTTAGTAATTATCTAACCTTACATTACATGTAGTGACATTTCGTCCCGCACGACTTTGATCTTTAAATTATAAAATTTGTGCTAATTTGGTGTTGCATTATGAATTGCTTCCGCTGTATAAAGACAAAATGCAAAAGAAAAACTCGTGGTTAGCTATAACCTCAAATTGATGCACGCATCGATTATCAATTCAATGGAGCGAGTATAAATCAACTTTGACAGTTATTAATCTTTTAAATAAATTTATCAAAAGAATCTTGATAATTACCTAACAAAGTGGCAGATTAGATTGTTTTGATTTTTGTTTGTTTTAGTCCAATGGGAAAGCATCTAATAACTCATAGCTGTAATTGATCTTTAGGTAATTTCTATACGTTCTTTTGGTTTTTCACAGCAGGAACCAAGTGTAACTTTGTTGGATTTTAGCAAGTTCTCTTTCATCGTAATAAGAAACAATGTAGATTTGTATCCTCAATAAATATGTAACAATAACGCAAGAGAACGCTTTACAATATTTTCTATCCCTTTTTTGAACTGACCAGCAAGTTTCTAGCTGTATTGTTCCGAATGGAATTTTCCCATATTTAAATAATTGATCTGTTGACCTTGTTTTGATAACAATTTTATGATATTTGTTTACTTAAATAAAATATAAGATTGAATTTTTACGCGGAGTTTGCAAAAGTTTTACGCAATTCTATTTCTTTTAATCAAAATCAAATCATTCAATTAACGTGGTTTATTTATGAATTTTTTTCTTCGTTGTATCTTTATTTAGAACGCACAATTTTATAAATGCTGCTCGATTCACGATCAAGAATTCTCTTACTAATAAATTTTTAGCAACTTTGCTAAAAATGATCACCCTGTATAGTTATATTGATTAGAAAGTTTTTTCCAATCGAAAAAAGGAACGCGCGATATCTTAATGGTATTTCAAGGTTATATTGGTGTTATGAAAGCTGGTTAGCAGATATTTACAAACTAAAAGTACAGTAAAACTGATCTTAGTAGTTCATGGCTCTGCAATCAACTGTCTTTTTAATTTAATATTTAATTTAGTAAAATGACAGAACGCAAAAAATTTTTTCTTTGAGAAACTAATTCGAATATTAAATAAAGATAATATTCATTTCTCAGTTCTAATTAAATTTTCGTGCTTGGTGATGCCCAAAATGAAATAAGTTGCCTTTACACTTTTTAGGAATCTCGCATAATTTCTGGTCTAACACACACCAAGCAGTTTCTTCCGTTTTGATTACGCCTTGTGTGATATTTAATGCTGAAATAATTTTTTTCCCGAAAATTCCGAAACGTTGATGATGATAACACTAGAAACTTATTCAAGAATGACCCGAGAGTTGAATTTTCCATTAGTGCGCATGCCGCATTTGCCTGCTGTGAAACCGTACGATTATTTCCTTCCTCACCTTTCCCCTTCATACGTCCGTCGACGGTCCGTCGTGGTGAAGCCAGGCCGTGCACGACTGCGGCTTTCGCTTGTTATAATAAAACAACGGAGTAACGTTCACACGTGAACATTCAAATTTTTTAAAAATTTCTTTCTTTTTTGAGGAATTGATTCCTTTTTGAATAATTATCGATGCTGTTTGGTTAATTATTTATCAAGTCGATTTCGCTCGTTGTAAATTCTCACCGTCGCCATCTTGGTTTGATTGCGTTGTTGCCAAAGTAAGTATGTGTTTTTGGAAAAAGGATTGATAGGGTGGTGGAGCAAGAAGGGGAAGGTTGATAGATATTACGACGTATACTGTATATTAATCGTTAATTTTTGTTTTTAATGGAAATCTTTTAATATAAATTATTATGTCGTGATATTTGTTAACTGACTAACAAGTTTTACTCGCTTATATTAATATTTCATTAAGGTTTGCTTTATAGCGTTATACAGGGTGGTTCAATTCTTAAAAGTGTATTAAACTTTTACTGCTTTTAATCACCCTGTATATTCAATATAAATTTTATTATTAAATGTTTTTTTAGGAATTTTTCAATTTAGGAGCGATTTGTATGCATGTGTGAACCTTTTTATTAATTGTATTTTAAAATATTTCAATTTTTTTTAAATAATAAATTGTCCAAAATATCATCAATCTGGATTCGACTTCGATTATTATTTGAAAAACAAAGTTTTTCTCTATCTAGTTTTATCGCATAATTACTGCGTAGTTGAAATTGGCCTGCCGTTCTCCCCTCGATTTGCAGCGCGATGTGGACTGGCCCGGCCGGCCGCTGTGCTCTGGCTGTTGTAGATAGATAATCTAGATATCGTTGCGAGGCTCGAACTGGATGGCTATCAAGAAAGCTTAAGATTAATATTTTGCGAACATTTCTATTGATACACCTAATGCGTTTCTTTTGCCGATTTGTGTTTGCTTTATTGTCGTTTCGTTAATTTTATTTTCCATATTTAATTGTTGCTATTTCGGTTTTTATCTTTATTTAAATACAAACTTGAAAATATTCATGAGTAAGGTTGGAGTTTAGATGGTTTACGCCAGAGGGCAAGGTTGTTGCCCTTTTCCTGTCATTTGATGGTAAGATCTCTTAACCTTACCTTTGTTGATTTTTTGATGCCCAAAAGGGGCACAATATTTAGTTAGTTAATCATACCATGGGAAATTTCTATTTTAATTTATTGGGTTTATCTTACTATATTTTTCCTAGATTAAAATGGAAGATTGGGTTAAAAACGTTAGCGATTTTCACTTTTTTTTGATTCTTTAAATGAAATATATTTACATTTACAATTTTGGTGCTGTTGCCAAGCTTATTTTTATCGTGGTTGTGGTTATACGAGGGCAACCATAAAAGTTGGTGTATTAAAATTGTCTCTAGGCAACTGTTTCGTTTTGGTTTAACGGGAAAAGGAAGAGAATTCCGTTACAATATCCCCCAAGAATCTTCAGATTATTCGACTACTGTTTCTTCTAGGAATTTGGGGTTTATTGTGAATTTATCACAATTTATGTACTCATTTTGCCCGATTTTAATTATGTAATAATATCAATGACTTGCAAAGTCAATTGCAAATTGATCCTTCTCACCACGTATAAAATTTTTATAGGAACACGTTCAGTTGGTTGGCTGGTTGTTATTTCGTCGATATTTTATTAAAGGTCATTGGCTTGGTGATATTTCTGCTAGTATTAAGATATCGAATTAGTTCTAAACATTTTGACATTTGTAGAAAAATTACAATGTAATGAGATTCATTTCAATTGTTTTTCTCTATGGTAACGGTATTTCTCTGATCGTTAGTCATGACGCCATATCCATATAAATCTAGCGATGAAAACTTTCCATTTAGTATCGTTTCGTCAGATTCTCGACATTCACACCAATTGATCATGTGATAGCAAAGATGAAGCTAAAGCAAACAGTGTACTGTTTTGCTTGCAATAAAAAATTTTTACTTCTTAAATTTCGATTACGCCTCGTAGTTATTCGTACAAATTACAGTTTGTCCAAGAATAAGGATTTTCCCATTGTTGCGCATGTGCCAGTTCGCTTGATTACAGTGAACCCATTTAAAATACGTACCACGACTACGTTGCATTCCTCTCGTCACTTCCCGTCCCCCTACGGTTTCTGGGTTCGATTCGCAGCACGCTCGGTCTAGCCATCTGTGAGCACGCGACCGCTTTCGTTTGTCGAGACAATATAAAAGCGTTCGTGTAAACGTTTTTAACTTACTACTAGATCAGTTTTAATTTTTTTTCTTTAATTTTAAGGAACTATTACTGATGTAATAGAATTTCTAAATTCTTGTCGACTGAATTATACATATTACTGTTAGCAGCAATGATATTATTATTTAATTTGATTATATTCCTACCGTTGAGATCATCGCCGCCATTTTGAATCGAATGTGCTGGTGCCTACGTAAGTAAACCAATTTATTTTGGAAAGGGGGGGGGGACAATCGGGCGATAATAGTTTTATAAACTGTATGTCCTTGACTCGGGAAATCTGAATTTTATTTTTTTATAAATTGACAGTTTTAAAATTTCATTTTTATTTTACTCTAAAAGGTTATAATGCAGTTTTGCAGAGTTACAAGGTGAGATAGTTGATGTACAATAAATACAGGGTGGTCCAACAATCTGTGGTTGTAAAAATATCAAAGGAAAATTGTACAGAATAACCATCCTTATGTTCTAAGATTATTTCTATTTATACAGGGTGTTTCCTTAAAGAAGCGTGTCTTGTTTTAAATCAAAATAACGGAGAGACTTAGACTTTAAAAAGAAACTTAAACTGAAACTACAAATAATAGCATAAGTCTTTTTTAAATGGAACACTCTGTATTTTATCGCCTAATTTGAATGATTGTGAAATTCTAATTGAATCGACATAACATTTCATCACCATTTATGTTTGATATTCTTTGTTAGTTTATTGTATTTAATTGATAAAACAGACATTTAAACTGAACTGTGGTTTATTAAACTATTAAACACGAAGAAAATAATTTTTCCTACGAGAGATCGACTAATTTCACACAATTAAGTAGACGCTAAAATTGACTTTTATTCATGTGACAAAAAGCCGTGTGTTAGATTTTTCTATCTTGCGGGTGTGTGTTAGGACATTTCTAAATTTAAAATTGCTTGAATTTGTTGCGTTTATGTTACCCAAAATAATTATTAATTTTAAATTAAAGTATATTCAGATTTAATAACCTAAAAATCTAACCTTTATTTAGAAAAAAAATGACGTTTGTCAAAACTTTTGTTTTTACAGTAGTTGCAACCTAAACAAAATAATTATGTAATATTAAGACGCTGGAAACAAATGAACGAAACAACTTATTTGTGTTTGTAAAACGCACAATTTCGTTTCTAAAAAACAATGATACTTACTTTTTATTATTTTTCATTGCATTTTCATTTTAGTATTAACTAAAATCTAACCTCTGTTTAGAACATTATGACATCTGTCGAAATAAATAAAGAAGGCAGAAAATAAAAAACAAATTGCTGACGTCATTTTTTTTTATTTAAAAATTTTAAAAAATAATTCTAAATTGTTAAAGGAGATTTTTAAAGAAATTGTGGTCGTAGGAAAAATGATGTACATAACTTGCTGGAAAGTGTGTTTCACTCTCACCGAATTCCTTCTAATTATTTAGTTAATTAATATTACACTAATGGTAATTAATGAGGGCTCAAGATATCTTCCGACAACACTTCCATCGACCACCCGATCGCATTTTTCTACGTTGTATCATCAAATTCGACTTTCCAAGTACAAGGGGTGCTTTTTCGATAAAAGAGCTTCTTACACTTTTTACTCATTTTTACCTTCTCTTTACGATAGTTTAAATTAAATTAAATTAAATCGATAGGTTTCGAGTCGATAGGAAGTACCGTTTTGGCACGAATGACGAAACATCAAAAATAACGAATTCACAAGAAATTCTAAAATTTCTCATCTCCGAAGATCCTTCGGATATTCCAACCGAATCTACATACAAATATGGTAGAGCTACTTGCTGAATCTCAGCATTAATAAAAAGGTATAGAAGAGGAAGGCACCACTCCATACTTTTTGAGGGTCTCTGGAAAACTTTGCAATTTTCTTACAGTATCACGTATAGATCATTATAGTACAGTTACCGCAAAATGTTCGTCTCTTTACCTCAAGGGGTGTTCATTTCAGGGTCGTATTTGCAGCATTTTCAGTATTTTGCATTTTTGACCTACAAGATGATCCGGTAGGGAAAAAGTGCATTGAACCTTCTCTGTTCCCCATTTTATGGCACATTCAAGTGTTACAACAGCGTTTCCCTGGTAACTTGAATAAACTGTCCGGAAAAGATCCAAAGGAAGGCAAAATACATCTTTTTGTTCTAATCGACGCCACTGGTACCCACCTAAGCTTGTTACTTTAATGATGCTCTTTAGTCTAGCAAAATCTCAGCTTGTATTATAATTAACCGAGTTATAAAATTTTTCAAGTGGGCGTCTCGGCGAGCCATGGAGAAAAGTGCGGAGTTAAATTGAGTCGAGTTTTCTCGAGCAAGTAGATAAACATTTCTAGAACACAAAGCTTGAATATTTTATTGATCAGGCCATCCGGACGATTTTGGTGAGGGTTGCAACATTCAGGGATTCCCCGAACGGTTTTTTTTTTGAGGGGGGAGAGGTTTGGAATTTTTAGGTTTTTCACCGGATTATCCCGCGAAGTGACTTCGATCGGCGAAAAAGAGTCCCCGTAGCCCTTCCAGTTTCTGAGCTAGAAGCTCATCTTGGTTAGACCTGTCGTGCCTTCTAGCGACCAAATCGTGAGAATTGCGAAATCAGTTCGAGCGACACCAGACGCAGGTGAAGGCACTCAATCTGGACACTAAATGCCATCCCGATCAAGTGGAAGTTTTCCAACTTTGGCCCTCCTAACTCTCGTCCTATTTGATATTTAATGAAAAACCGTCGGGCTACGATTCGCCTAAGATCAGCTTATCGGCTCTAGTCTTCTCCAAATGCGAGATTGAAACGATGAATATAAATTATTAGCTGGTGACGGTGAGTAATTTAACGGATTCATACTCACTATTGAGATGTCCTTCAGTGTATACCCAGGATTTTCTTTCATTTCGGTTGTTCGTAAAATGGATTTTGTTCTTTTTTTTTATCAGCTCTTGTTTCTCTGGCGTATGCTATGACTGGTCGGATGCATCTTTTCTGCTTAACGAATCTCCCTGTCTGATTTCGGTTGATGTTGGAATTTCCTAGATTAGTCCATTAACCAGGATTTCAGTGGTAGTTTTGAGGTTAAGTTGTTGAATGGTTTTTATCAGGGTATCTGGTGTTTGCTTTTCTTTTAAGATGTTAATGAAGTCGTTTAGTCCCATCCTGTCAAACGCCTCAGTGATATCTATGAAGCACACGAAAGCAATTTTTCAATATTCTACTGTTTTTCTGCCATTTTTTTTCAAACCTTGTCTTTTTGTTCCTCCATCATCCATCCATCAATACATTTCCACAGTTCATGTTTCATACAATTCTTCATTTGAAATTTCCAGTACATATTAATTTTCACTTCCTTTTAATTTTTTGATGAAACTGGATAATGATTCTGACATTTTAATAAGTAAGTATACATATACATAAAAAAATAAATCTAAAGTTTGATTATAAACTCGTATTCTGGGCCCATAACCTGTTAGTTTATTATATTTAATTAAAAAGAAACAACACATTTAAACTGAAGTGTAATTTATTAAACATGAAGAAAAGAAGAAGAAAAACTTAACTATACATTGATAGACATCAACTTACAACTATTAATATTTTATTTTAATTTATATTTTATTTAGACATTCTTCTGTATCACAAGCTATGATTATATCATCAACATATAAAAGTAGAAATACTCCATCAGGAATTTCAATGTCATATTGATGATATAAACTGTGGTGTTGACGGGCTTCTGTCTATAAATATTTTGGTAAATCTTTTTCATGTAATATTGTGCAAGCGGCTTCAACAATTGTTATTTCCCTTTCTATTGGAGAGTTTTCTTCTGGTGTATAAGATGGGTAACACCTTCGTTTTCCGTAATTTCTTTAATGACTGAATTCACTTCTTCCAGTTCGAATTGTTTTATCCTTAAAAATCAAATTGTGTTTATCATATAGTTAATAGATGTTACAATTTTGTTTCACTTCACTTTTATTCTTCATAAAATAAACAGTTCGGAAATGACTTAAATCATCTTTCAAAAGTAAAACATATACTGATGTGACTTCCACAGGTTCGCACAAATTAATGTGTATTAATTCATCAACATTTTTAACTCTTGTTGTGCTTGGTTTAAAGGGCAATCAGTGTTGTTGCTGCTCCTATTGAAAAAAAGATTAAATTTAATATCTGGTATCTACATATAAAATATTTAATTCATAGAAATGTAATCTTGTCCATCAAAAGCTATAAGTGATACTTTACCTTTACCATGCACAGTAATTATAGAACCCTATTTAATGTCTGTTGGTTCATCAAATTTATAATAATTTTAAGTTTTGTCTTATTTAAAACCAACTAATAATAAATTCATTTTGGAAAGATTCAAAATTGAAATTTTCTTGATTCACTCATAAGATGACAACTGTCAGTCAAGATATTTCAAGTTCTTTTGTTTCCTGGCATACTTTCCCAAGCAGAAATAAAATGGCCATATTCTAAGTGAAGTGAGGTTAGAATTTTAGTTATTGTTAATTTCTCACTAATTGGTTGTCTTAAATTGTTTGGTTTAAATAAATATATCCAAATTACAATTCATAAATATTTGTTGCATCGAATAAACACTACTTTCAGACTACTGTTCAAACACACTTAATAGTTTGCTTCTACTTCTTCCAATTATCGGTCAGTTTTTCTAGGTTACTTTTCTTCACCGGTAACATATTCATATAATTCTTTTGATTGCAATTATACTTTAACTTGAAACTACTTGCCGATTGCAAATCATAAAATGTCATGCACACTTTGTTACATTCTAATGAAGTTTTAATTTTACAAAATCCTTAAATACCTGACTGGGCACATAACCAATTGAAATTTATAAGTTTTTTTAATAAAATAAACAGGCAGTGCTTAAATAAATTTTAATTTAATCATTTTGTATACAAATCTTTTTTATATTATATGAAAGTCAATAAATGTGACATTTCATTCAATTATTTTTTATTGTAACAAGTGTCCAAAACATTTCGTAATCGAGTCATCCTTGAAACGGAAAACATTGTTATAACATAAGTAGGCGTATACTTTGACAGTTGATTAACCTCAACCAAACAAAGGTTAAATGCCAAACGTCAAACATTAGCAGTTGAAATCTCTAAAAGGACACTTCAAGGTATTAAAACGTGCATTCTAAGGATAAAACGAGACGAAAAAATTTACTGTGTGGTTGTTCAATTTAAAAAACAAGAAATTGGTGTTTCACTCTGGTTGGTTAGCAATAATCTTAGGACGTGGAGGTAGTCGTTTTCCTCAGTATTTGTAATTCTGCTTTTGCCCCCTTTTTTTAACTTCTTGATTGGAATTTCTAAATAATTTAGAAAACGGATTCCATAATGAGCTTTTGTAGAGGAAAAGAAAAGTTTGACTGGCTTGCTAAAATTGTAAACTTTTCTTGGACATACTGTATACGTCTCATTTTTCACCAGCTGCGTCACAAATGATGATATTCTAATTGAAGTCGCCTTTATAACCCGTTTGGTTTCCGTTCCAATTTTACGCGTCGTGTATATATTTATAATTTTGTTTACCTACTTGCGAATTAGAAATTTGGCCCCTTATTATTTGACATCGTTTTATTTGACAAAAAAATGCTTTTTAATCAATAAAATAAGGTCCCCAATACACACAACACGCTGCGTAGTAGAATTTCTCCATGATGCCGGTCTCCCCTGGCGTTATCGCGTTTGTGGACCGGTCCGCTCTGCTCCGTGCAAACAACCTACAACCTTGGTTTCCTCTCAAGAAATTGAAGATTAGATTTGTAAAAATGAGGATTTTGTTTATTTACGCGTTTTCGTTTAATGATTTATTCCAAAAGGAATAGCAACCAGTAAAGTAACCAAATATTAAAACCGTTATGCATTTATTGATCGTTTTCTATTGGTTTTACAAGCTTTGGGGTCGCTAGAGAAATTTTAGTCCTTCAAGCTTTATTTCACATTAGATCAGGATTAAACTTTTATTTTCTGGAAAAGAAAAAAACTGATCCCTACACCAATGGGTGCGCATCAAAAGTATTCATTTAAATCTGGCAACACCGCTGATATTTTATGTAATCGTAGATACATGGCTTGGCGTGTGGACATTCTTTTAAAAATAAAAAGGTCGTGCACTGTTTCTCGCACTTGCGCGTTGTTTCTTTTGCTACTGTCATTTGTTTCTAGAAATTCAAATGATGGGAAAAATATTTTTACATCTTTTAGAAACCATTTTTGTGTTAGTTTCTTTCTTTTTTAAGTGCTTGGTTTTGCTTAGATTAGAACATTAAATTCAAGTTGAAAAGAAATAAAAATAAAATAAAATGGTGGAAGTCCTAATGTATCCGTGGGTTGCTGGTAGCGTTCTCGTCTCTATTTCCCAGCAAGCCTGTGTCGATGTTTCCGTGCTACATAATACACGGAGGAGAAAGTTTGGAAATCTTTCATCTAGTAGTCAACCTTTTCCAACTCTAAAACAGTACACGTTGCTGTTCGAAATTTTCACTTTTCATTCTAATTAGTTGAAAACTATCTTAAGATTTTCACCAGAATTAATTCATTTTACTACACCATTGCAGTTAATTTACTTAACTTGCTAATTACGTCACATATTCAAATGTTCGATGTTTATTTTATCTTTTGTTTTTATTCTTGAAATTTTTTGTTTATACACGTATTTCTGCACAGTCATCTTATCACTTAAATTAAACCATCCCATAGAGCTTTTCAAATATAATTAAATCGAAATTAACCGAAAACGGCCATTATTCTATGTTGTTCTTGTTAATTTTCTAAAGCGCCTTTTTCTCTTACAGATACCAAAAGAAAAAAATAATGAAATTAAATTGAAAACGGATGATGTCAGTGAATGCTCAAAACAGTATGGCTGTGGAAACATTATCACCTATACAAGACACAAACTTATATCAAACAAAGAACGTAGAAGATGACGCCATGTCCGAGGAAAGTTTTCATTTGCATCTTTCGGAAGATGAAGACGAGGACGGTGAGTAGATTTGCGTAAACGACTTTTTTTTATTTTACTGACTTTATTTAATGTTAATTACAGCAGGTGGCAAGAAGAAGGAAACGACGACAGTACAAACTAACGGAAGTGTGATGCCGGCTAAGAGCAGCAGCACACCGTCTGAAACAGAAGATGATATACTCAATAAGTTTGATACTACTGACAATTCATTCGAACAAGTTGATGATAATTTAGATGATAAGCTCTTAGACGAGAATGAAGAAGCTGAGCAGGCGGCAAAAGATAAGAAAGATGTCGCAAAAGAAAGTACTTTGAAAAATAAAGACATTAGTGAAAATAATAGTGAAATTAGTTTAAGTAACGATAAGAATGAAGTATGTGTTAATAATGAAGATGTAAATAGCAAAGATCTTGATGACGATAGTACTACTGTAAATAATAGTGAGGATGTTGCTTTAGATATAGAAAAAAGTGTTCCAATTGTAGAGGATAGTGTTATAAATATTGAAGATGAAGTTACAATCGAAGAAAAAGATGCCCCAATGGTAGAAGACGTTATTGAGAAAGATCAAACGGAAAAAATTGAAGAGACAAGCGAAACCATTTCTAAAACACATGAAGATGCGCCTAAAACAGAAGAAGATAAGCCTAAAGTGGAAAGTACATCTAAAACAGATGAAAGTGGTGCATCTAAGATGGATGAAGATACAAAAGATGAATCTCCAAAAGAAGAGTCAAATGAGCAAAAAGAACAACAAAAAGAAAGAGATGACATTCTGAAAAACCAAATAATGGACACTGAAGATTTACTTCAAATTGTCGACAAGGAACAAACTGAAGAAACGGATAAAGATAGTTCTGGTAGAAACAGTCCCAGATCACCAGAAGACGCGGAAACCGACAAAATGGATGCGGAATGTGATGATACGGAAACAGAAAAAATGGATTGTGACGAGGAGGAAGATGAAGAAGAAAATCGGATTGTAAAGCAAGGCTCTAAAGAAGATGATGGTGTTGATATTGACGAGAGTAGTCCATACAAAGACTGTGATGCAGATATTGATAAAGAATATAATAACTTAGTTGCAAGTGCTGGTTTAGATGACTCTTCGCAAGAGACGACAAAGAAAGCTGAAGCTTCTACCGAAGAAAAAGATGCTGATAACAAGATTAGCAGTAAAACTCTAGATAAAGTTGCAGATATCCAACCTACTGAACGAAAAGATGAAAATTTTAAGACTGAACATGCAAGCACTAAACAGAAAGAACAATCAGATGATTCTGCTGAAAAGGAGAGCAAAGGAAATGAGAATATGGAATTGACAGGTAAAACACTTTTTTATCATTTTGTATCAAAATTTAGCTTTAAGATGCAAATTTTATAAATTAACACATGTCCTGCATATATTGTGTGTTCAAAAAGTAACTGGATCCGTGTGACTATTGAAAAACAAAATTCCTGTTGTTACTGTCAGCTACTTTGTGAATGCACAGTATTTACGGTTGCATATATGTAGGGTATGTGTAGCAAAAAAAACCCTTCTGTACATTAAAGAAGTCTATTAATGTTTAGCTGAGGCTGATAAAGAATCAAATTTGCCAAAACCTGGAAAGAGATCTTTGAGTGATTCTGATGTGGAATCGGATGCAAAAAAATTAAAATTGAACGAGCCGGAGAAAACAGATGATGAAGCAATACCAGAAGTAAGTGACACAGTAGATATAGATAAGGTAAAAGAATCAGATGTGATAAAACTGGAGAAAGAACCTATCATACCAACACCTATTGATATCAAAAACCTTAATGCAATAGAAGAATATATAAAATTAAAATGTTTGAAGAAATTAACCTATAAAGATTTAGAACAAATAGTTTTACAAAAAATTTGCGAAGCTGTATGCCATAAAAGTGAAATAGGGGAATTGAGGCATCAGTTGGGCGTACAAGAGCAAATGGTTGAGATGTGGAGGAAGGAAGTGGTTCAATTAACCAAACAAGCGAGGGATCTCGAAATCGTTAATAAAAGACTGTTGCATGAAGTAAGACTGAGGAACGAAAAAGACAAACCTTTGATACCCGTGAAAATAACTAGATCAGTTGGACTTCAAGTTCGATCGGATAATGCTGTTATAAATAATGTAATCCAATCGAAACGTAGGTTAAATAATAGACCACAAGTTACACAGGTGAATGCGTCTCCAGTTAAACAGAGTAGAGTGACCAATGTGCGAAATAATGTGACTAATCGAATAAATACAGTTACTAAAGTGAACAATAATAATAATAATAACAAAGTTACCACCACACCAACTAACAAAACAGCAACACCAATAACCAAAGTTGGAACGACTAGTAAAATTGTACCAGTTAACGGTAGTAACAACAGTGCTTCATCTAATGCATCCAAATTAAAGGTGAGTTTTGTATTTATCTTACTAATAAAACATACTTTGATAATTATGGTTTAGGCTAAAATAACGTATGCATCGAGAAAATCCCAGTATCTAGGTTAGCTATGAACTGCTGAATTTTTATAAGTTTATAAACGTCAAATTATCACAAAAACTTCATGTTGAACAAAATATTAAGATTAAGAATGTTTTAATAGGTTACCATTTACACTTTGCAGAAATTTTAAAATACTTAGCAAAATCAATTGACGACATGTAATTTAGCGATACAATGAATTAAATCCTGTTTAAAACTTTAAAAGATTAAAACCTAAATCCAAACGGTACTTCTCATTTCTTAACTTTTATATTGTAAATCGTACATATTGTTTGGTTGTGTTCTTTCATTTTGAGGTTGACATTTGTCAGTAATGAAGTTGTAGGCGTTAAGATGAAATTTTTTAAAGGAAAATTAAAAAAAAGTCCATCTTTGTGTAAACTTTTTACTTTTACAAATAATTTAAATTAACACGCTATTAACTCGTACCAACGTAAGGAACGAAAAAGCTCTCGTGGTTTAGTTTTAAAAGCATTTGAACAAAGTTTATCTATCTCTTTCCTGTCAGTTACAAACCATATTCTTCCATCTTTATTAATTGATATATTGTATTAATAAATTAAGGTTAGATTAACGTAAGCAATGTTATTTTAATTATTTTATAACAATTTATGTTAGAAAACAAGAAATCTTTAAAAAAATGATTGCTGTGATGGTAGTTTTGAATGTGATTTTGAACACATTTTGTGATTTGTGATGGTACTCAATGTGGGGAAATGCATAAGAGGATCTACCTTTCACAGCATACTATTATTTATGGACTTGGGTGTTAAAAGTATTGACCAGTTTCAATAAAAAGCGGACTTCAGACTATTGCACTCTTGCATTTGTAACCTCACCATTTCAGTCTAATTTAGATTGTATATTGCTTTCTTTAATATTTAAAAGTAGAAGTACAGTGTTATTTGTGACATAACTGTAATCTCAGTCATGCACAAAAATGATTGTTTGATTCATTACCTAACTATTAAAATGAAAAACTAAAAACGATAATGATAACCTAACCTTAAAGTTGTTCCTTATTTGCAACTGTCAGTATTGATATAAAATCTGTGTGACTGTTAAAAAAGAAAAACCTATTTAGGCTTTTCGTACTAATAAGAGTGTAATACATCTTGAGAAGAATTATAAGGTAAGCAAGCACACAAAATTATTTTAAAATTTCCAATTTGTTTATTAAAAATTTGTGTTGCTGTTGTTTCCTCGGCAGACTCTGGTAAACATTGTCATTACCCCTATTATTTAACAAATATTATTTAGAGTAATCTCAGAGTAATAATATAATGATAATAACAAAGACTTTACAATTGAAAACTCGACACGCTGGAAAACTAGTTCTGATTTGTTTAAGAAATCAATAGATATTTGATTAAACAGTCTGGAGAAGTAATTATACAAAAGTACAATCTAATAAGGTGGTGTTACAGAAAAGAAATTTTGAATTATCATTCGTTTTCTATTCTTTATTATCCCACTATGTATAGTAAGGAGAATATATGTATTACTTGTCCGTACTTACTACACAGGCTTGATGATGTGCATTTAAAGATCGGTTGGACCAACGGTAGGTTTGTTTTACTTAAAACTAACTAAGAGGACTTTTTGGTTCCTTATGTTGGTATGTATGTATATAACTGATTTTGTTTTGAGAAAATTAAATTTGGGAACTGTCATAATTATGTCAAACATAATTTTATTGTATTGATTGAATATTAAAGTTAATAATGTGTTAATTTAAATTATTTGTAAAATCAGAAAGTCTATATTAAAGGATAAACGTTTTCTTGAAAATTTTCCTTTATTAAATTTTATGTCGATGCTAACACCTTCATTACTGATAAATGTTAACCTCAAAATGAAAAACAACTGTCAAATGGTATGTATGACTTACAACATAAAAATCAAAGAATAAGGAGTACTGGTTACACAACTTAACATGGGTGTCTAGATTCTGAATTTAGGTTTCAAAGCATTTAAACAGAGTATATATAACGTCATGCGGCTAGAGGTTAGAATTAGGTTAGTGAAAGATTACATTACAGTCCAGTTCAAGTTCGCTTGCGCAATGCTACAATCAAAACGTCCTATTGAAATTTCAATTTTCTTCTTTGCAGTCAATTGCTCCCAAACCAGTTTCAACTCCCAAGCCAGTTTCAACTCCCAAGCCAGTTTTAACTCCCGCACAGAACTCCAGCATAAATGCCGCTAGTACTAATTCATCGGCTGCAACATCAACAACCGGTGCTTCTACAACAACTACACCTACTGTTACTACTACACCAGTAACCACTTCTTCATCTACTTCCGGAGTGGCAACCACCAGCACAACTTCAGCTTCCAATAAATCTTTGAATGGAACTGCCAAATCTCCTGTAAAACCAGTAACGACCGCAGAGCCTAAAACAGTTATCGATCTAACCGATGAGGACGATAAGAAACCTGTTGCTACTACGCCGGCTTCCAATCAGGCTGTTAGAATTGTTTCAACTCCAGTAAAAACTACTGCAGCGACGACTGCAAATGTAGTAAATCCTCCTAGAATCATGTACGTCTATAACAATCAGTTACACCAAGGTGTTCTAGCTGCAGAAGCTTCAAAAACTGGATCACCAAAGTTAATGTTGAAATTAAATTCAAGCGTATTAGGTAATAATTGTGATAAACTATCCATCTTGAATGCCATTAATTAAATAATTATCTTATTAGGTTCAACTAATGGCGTAATAGCAGCTGTTTCAAATGGTTCAGCGATTGCTGTCAGTAGCACACCAGTGAGAGCAAATCAAGTGCAGCCAGTTCGACTTGCAACACCAGTTACTTCAGTGCGAGCTAATGTGACCACCAACAATAAGTCAGTATTAAAGCATCCAGCTCCGCTACCTGCACCGCCGGCGAATCAAGTATCACTACCATCACGCAAACCTGTACCTCCCAAACCGCATCTATCTATAAAACGTTCCAATAACGGTTTGATTCTGTCATGGAAAATGCCGTATAATTTAGAAAATTATGAAGCAATTGCTAGCTACCAACTGTATGCTTATCAAGAGACCACGTCGCCGCCAAGTTCGGAGATGTGGCGTAAAGTTGGAGATGTGAAAGCTTTGGCGTTACCAATGGCATGTACGTTAACGCAATTTGCAGATGGAAATAAATATCATTTTGCCGTGCGTGCTGTTGATGTATTAAAAAGAATGGGACCTTTTAGTGACCCGGAGCAGATACTTCTGTGAAGTTGATTTAAAAAGACTTTCTATTTTGTTCTAGTTTGGTTTTTTCTGTTTTCTTTTTATACTACGTAGTAGAAAATTTAACTTTATTTTAATGTATTTAATTGTTTTTTTAAGTTCTACTGCCAATAATATTAAGGAAATAAAGCTATATGTAAATAAAGATGTTGGTGTAGTATTTTATTTAGAGCAAGGTTTGTAAATAATGGTTTGTGCTGAAATACTTACATTATCTGTTTCAAATTGATAATTTATTTTGGTTCACAGCACTTTTGCGTCCAATCTCATATCTCGTATTACATATTCAAATATGAGACAAAATCCTTTATATTGAACGAGAAAGTTCATATGTTTTTATATTTCTTTAATAAACTAACATTAGCGACAAAAATTGTTTGACAAAACTGGTCTGGTAAATAAAATTTTCACAATATAAAAATGAAAAAATAATTTTTAAATTTCTCCAAATATATGAAGTTATTATTATCATTATTAAAGAGTTGTTGAGATTGGTTTAAATATACACATAAGATAATATTTTATGAAAGATGCAATAGAAAATTTTTATTTTCTTTTGACATAGACAATCAATTTCCTAACCTCGCTATTCTTGACAATGACAACCAATTTCCTAACCTCACTATTCTTGACATTGACAATTAACTTTCCAACCTCAGTTTTACCTTTGACAGCTTAAATAAACTGACAAATTAATAGTATAATAAATAAAACCAAAAATAAGCTAATTTACAAAATTCCAGCAGGTGATATAAATTATTTTATAGCGAATTTTGTCCGAGTTGACTTTAAAATGCCAATTTCCAACAAATTTTGATAATTTTAATTTTTAAGAATATTTTACTTTGTAAAATTGGTGTATGGTTAGTCTTGAGAGGTACCTGATATTTATTTATTTTTTCATATCATATATTTTTATTCATGTTCTCATATTTTTAGAAAACAAATCTGGCAGTCCTAATGACTACAAAAATGCATAATTGTAATTTATTGTCAAGCTACTATTAATAGTATATTTGAATACAAGTGTGCTGTCACACCATATTTTAGGCATGAGGTCAAAATCTGAAGCACGCTCAAAAAAAGAATTGCTTCATTTAAAGCTGTTTGCTTCGATTTAAGCATTAGATAATTTTGTATATAAGGAAATTGATCTTATGGTTTTTAAAGAATACTGTATGTTTAGGGTTGAAATACAAGATACCCTTTTTTAATGTAAGCTGAAGATATGCCTGAAATTGAATGCAATACATACAATTATTTCAATAGTTTACAGATGTTTAATTTGAGATTAGCAAAAAATCACAATAATTAAAGCAAAACTGTTAAATCTTAGAAGTGAATATATGTGGCGTACTTAGTAAAAAAAAATATATAAAATAAATAATTTTGACAATGCCACAAGAACCTGCCAACAAGTTCTTGGCTCCTTCAGGCCGCGAGTTCCAAAGCCGACGACGGTTGGAGCATCCAGGTACTGCACGATGGAAGAAATATTAAAAAGGTTGGACGCCAACTACTGTGACACAGTAGCAATAAAAAACTAAAAGAAAAAGAAACACAAAAAAAACAAAGAAATGCAGGTATCAATCTTTAATTTATAAATTGAAGTTGTAGGAAGTAATATGAATACGCAAATACAAAAAAATTATCTTACTAATTAGAATTGCTAATACTTTATCTTATTAAATAGCATTGCAAAAAAAAACATGAACAAAGTTAAATTATTAACTGAACTGGAGTGACGTCACCCTTACATTACGATTTTAATAAATGTAATTCATAACCAAAATGTAAATTTAAATAAATAAAGCTAATTAAGAATTTTAATATAGTTTTTAATTAATTATTACTGTTAATTAAATTATTATGAGATGGTATATAAACCAGCAAGGGAAAAAAAATTTCGTTCTCAACGATGAAGATGATGGGTATAGCTGCAGGAACTCACTCCGATGTTTGGAACAACCTTCAGCGAAGAACAAAAAAGAAACGGACTGGTGTAGAGTCCAGCAAGTGGGACCCAATGCAATGGCCCTCCGGTGGTATGATCTGCCTACCCTGTTGGTGGGAATTGATTCTTACATTCCAACCTAAAACATCCGGGCTTAAGTGATAACCAAAATATTGAAATACATTAAAAATTGACATCAAATAAAAGGAAATTATACTGGGTGTACCAGTGTTTAAACAAGAATAATTAAAGATTTTTTTTTTTAAATTAAAAATCGCAATAACAAATATGTATAGCCAAATGCCTTCTTATTTTGGCGTTTAGTAAATCCGGTGGTGGAAATACGTTGAAAATTTTAGAAACGAGACAGGTAACATGAAAATGTAATTGTCCAAAAGTTTCACACTTTTTTTACCACAGTAATCAAAACAACATGTACTCAGTATTGCAAATGATAAGTTCAATCTGTAAAAGTAATACTTCAGCGACATTAGTGTAGATGGATTTCTATAAGAAATCTATTTTCCAAGGTTCATAAATCATAATAGGGCACGAACGGCTATTTACAGCAAGGGCACTTTTTAACTCCCTTATGTATATGCAACCCAGCAAGCATCGCGTTCCTTTATATACCGAATTACAATATCTGCGATATTTATCTACTTATAAATATTTTAAATTCTAAAAATGTCATGTTCATGTAATTTACTGGTGTTAAAATCGTTCTTAAGTTAGTTTTTCTACATTAAATAAAAAATTAAAGAAATTGCTTAATATGTCTTGATGCTGATGACAAGTATTGTATTCAAAACGTACAAAATTGGTGTTGTTGGTTTATATGCAATTTAAATTGTTAGGATTATACTTTCACTAGAAATTAATGAACTTGTTTGGCTAAACATGGAAAATCGTTGGAACTATCAATTAGGATAATTCGCATATTCTCTTAATAGTACATTTAAATCTTTTTCTACATCTCGGTCGTTCCATTTGCTTACCTTTGTATTATTTATTATTTAAATTCTTAAATACAGATGTTGACACCACCTTTTAAAATTTTAATGTTTGTTTCTGAATGCATTTATGACGGAAACTTTGTCCAGGTAGCTAGACTCTCTCAATCGCAAAATACTTCGTTTTCATGTTTTTCTTTTTATTTTAAAGAAACTAATAATAATAATAAAATAATTAATAAGGTTAATAAATAAACTAATAATAAATATGATAATTTACGATCTGTAAAGACGATGGTTAACACAAAAGTCATGGAAACATAATTGTACCAGACAGTTAGTATTACGTTGAAATACAACGTTGTTAGATAAAATTTGTAAATAAATATAAAAATTTAAATTCGTTATTAAAATAAAAGTAAACGATGTCTCCAGTATCTTCAAGAACAAAACTGACTCAGACTATCCATGTATTTACGCATCTGTTCCTTCCTTCTAATCACTTTCTTTGTTGTTGGATACCAGGAAGGACCAATACAGAAACAGATGACACGTTTTTAGTAGATTTAGAAAAAATTAAAATAATCTAAGAATAATATTCGGAACTAAATTAAACAACGTAATGTAAAGTAGCGTATTGAAAATAAGTTTAATATAGCTGTTTAAAATTAAAGTACACTGAAATCATTTTTGTAGGAAATAGGTATTTAGAATTTTTTAAAAAAAACATCTTAATTTAGGTTCCATCCATTCGAAAACGAAATATCATCTGTATCTTGATAATTTTTTGTGAGTTTTACTAAACTGTAAATCTTATGTTAAAAATAGACAATTAAAACAAAATACTATAAAAAATAAAAAAAAAATAATAAATTTAAAAAAATCGTAGATAAAACGAGGGGTGCTGGGGATTGAACTCAAAATTCTAGTTTGCAAGACGAATCGCTTTACCCCGACACCATGCAATGATCGTAAGGGCAAAAGCTTTTTTCGTGTTTGCTATTTAAGGCTTTTCTCTACAACACAAAACTTTCAATTCTAGCTTGGTAGAATTTCTTGCATGAATTAAAATACCTGGATTCAATTCTCTAAATTCTTTTCTCAACTTGTTTCAACAGTTAAAAACTTTTCATTGATTTGCATCGTATGAGTTTGTAAAACAAAAATAGAAAAATGTTTTATTCTAGAATGTATTTGGTTTGATTTATACCCATATTATTTAATTAATTAATTTAATAATTACGGTTTCTTCCAAATCAGAAACACTATATGTATTTAATTGAAAAAAATCAGGGCTGGAAACACGTATTAAAATTAAATATACTTTTACATTAAAATCCCATCCCTCTGTATAAGACGCCAATGCAACCAGTCATACATCAATGCAAGGCAGGTTTCTGAACGGCGTCGTTTCGATTCGCAAGTAATTTGCTACATACTGTACAAGTTCATTCGTTGAATACCAGATATAGGCGCATCCTTACAATTCCCTATCACCTAACTACCTTATTTCAAAGAAGTTTTAGATATAATGCAGTCAAGTTTTACAATTCCATTCGTGGTTAAACCATTCATTATTATAAAATCAATAAAAATTATTCTTTAATTTCATAACATACTGTAACGAGTCATCCCTCGAACTGCCTCGAACATACTAGAGAGGTGTCGAACAGTCTCGGCGTTGCTGGTCGAATGTGCCGCAGAGATCTCGCACTGTTCAGAGACCGTCGAATGTGCGAGAAAAGGCGCGAGCCTTGTAGACTTATCGAGAGGAACGAGGAAACGTATATAAGCGGTAGCATGAATAGAGCCAGGGAGTTCTACATTAAATAACCGCGTGTAGTTACGAACGAAATAAATATAATTAGTGATAAATAAATTATTCTGTACATAAATAAATAAATAATTTGGTGTAAATAAATACTGGAAATAAATTGTAATAAACGAAGTAACAATAAATATTAAAAATAAATAGACGTTTTTGTCAAAACGTAACAATACCTCCCTAATAACCTATAGTTTTAACTTTCATTAATCAAATTAAATTAATTTATTGTTCTATTACTTTACACGTTCTCTTGGTTAAATAGAATTGGATTTGGCTAGATTTCACCAAGAGCAAGAGGACGTGTAGTTTTATAGCATATATGTAATCATATTAATGATAATAAAAGACAAAATAAACTATAACTAATATACATGATCAAAGTCAAAGGTAAAATCATAGAAAACAAAAACCCACGATCACGTTTAATAATAGCATGATATACTGTTATTATTATACCTATAATGTTAGTAGTGGGGATGGTAGATTTACTTGACAGAAAGCTGAAGTGTTCATGTAGTTGCATATACTCAAGGGGGTTAAAAAGTGCCCCTGCTGTAATTAGCCCTTCGTTAATAGGCTACGAAAGGTTCGTGATACAGAGGTAGGCCATCCTTTATCCTTAGAATTCTTGTGGCGGGTGCAGCGGTACAATCCAAAGGACGAGTGGTGTTCTGAAATAATATTATTGTTATGACTATACCGGGTGCTGAATCGGCGGACGTAACTTAGGAAATTCCATGCTAATTTTGAAATGTTTAGATATTGACTCCCCTAATTATTTTAGCACTAAACTTCATTTAGGTTTTTCAAAGGGCATTGCAAGATGATATATACTGAACAATTTCAGCATTTTATGATAACTCAATTAGAAATCTTGACTTCAGATTTGGATTCTACATCAAAAACTAAACATAGTCTATTCATTTTTTGATATCTCTTCGGAAACGTGGTCAAAATGGCCGCCAAAATTTGAAAACTTTTTAAAGCTGCTGCTCGAATTTAGTAACAAAACGGAGTTCGTTGTAGTTATACTTTGCATTCCCAGATTATTTATTTTTTATTTAAGATTTATTCATTTTTGAATAAATAAATAACATGTTAAAAAATTCTTAAAAGTCATTTTTTGATTATTGCTCTTTATGTTGTTAAAAAACATAAGAATAGGCAACCATCATAACAGCGATGCAATGCGTGTAATGTGACAAACATTCTAATACATATCCTGTTTTTCAAAAGGTGGCAAATGCAGCCGCAAGCATGATTTCACAGCCCATTGGACCCAGAAACATTTATAAACACTTTGTAGAACTGGCACTGTTTTATTGTCTGGATCACAGTCTAATCGCTAGCAAACTGATGTTTTATTTTTACTTTCTAAGTACTTTTATACTGGATGATTTTTACCATGTTGAAATCTGCGTAGCCTTTGCATAAGAATTTCAATCAACGCTTCCCTTTCAACTACAGGAGTACAGGCATTTTAATTCTGATGTAGTTGCACGCACAGATCAGTCTTTTGCAGCTGTCACATCGAAGACTTACAAAAATAATTCAAATCCTTGGCAATTTGCAGTTCATTCTAACATTAAAAGTTTACTACACAAAAAGACTTATTAATTCATTTTAGTGCAGTAATAATTCTGCTGTTTAGGACTTCAAATATGAGCAATGAGCATGCAGGTAAACGATTGAACATGATTGTTGACTTTCTTCCAATATATTTGCAGATGCCTTCCCTATAGGTAGTATGATCCCCAAACACGTGAAACAAGCTATTCTGTAAGTCATTTTTTAATAACTGAATATTCTGATCCCTAGCTTTTTTTCGTAAATGCTCAATTGAGTTAGAAATTTTCTTGCAGCTACTACGTTTATATTGGTGTTTTTTCAACTTTAGTAAATGTTTTCCATAGTTCTTAAGAGCATGGTTAGTATACTCAACTTTTCAAACTAAATGTCCATAAGGCACTTTTTCTTTGATCTTTGCAAATGTACTAGAATCTCCGCAATGAATTTCTTATAGCAGACACCATGCATTGCTTCATTTGCAGAAAATCTTTCAATCACCATACCTGCTTCCATTGCTGGTAAAAACTGATTCCAGTATTTATAACAAATATGATCTGTTGTTATATTTTTATTGGCAGCTCGGATGCAAATGGAACAAAACTTGCTTCTTACGCATACAACGAGAAGCTGCCCTGTATGTTGATCTATTATACCAACATAGAATTTAGAAGTATTATAAGATATCTACTGCAATAAAATTATCATTAGCCTTTTCTTTAAAGAAAATAATAAAAATCTTACCATTACAGGTAGACCATCATAATTATGCCCATGTGATCTTTTGTGCCAAGAACCATCCAGATATACTGCTATCCATGGAGTTTCGTCCTCGTACCCGTTATTCGTTTTTTAAAGCATTTTCTCTTTCTTTTACACCAGCCGCTTTCATGGATCTCTACAATTAATCTTTCCATTTCTGCAAAATAAAACAGCGGTCTCGTACTAAAATTGGCGGAGTTACTACCTCGTTCAAATTCGTTTCTAATTTATTGAACATGGATTCAGGCAGTTGTAGAAGGATAAATCAGGAGCAGTACTGATGAGGTGGAAAGACTATTTTGAGAAGTTATTAAATGAGGAATGGTTCAAGAGATCACTATAGGTGGAATGCGCTTTAAAAAAGATGAAAAGTTGGAAAGACAGAAGGGGTGGACCTGATACCGATGAAAGTATGGAAAAGTTTGACCGAGGGAGGTATCGATGTATTATGGGATTTATTTAAGAAATTATGGCAACAGGAGGTGATATCGGAAGAGTAGAGGAAGAGTGTGCTGATACCAATATTTAAAAGAAACGGGGATAAGGGAAGTATAAAGCTAATGTCACATACTATGAAGGTCTGTGAAAGAGTCGTTGAAAGAAGGATTAAGCAGGAGACGGAGGTGTTGGAGAAGTAATTTGGGCTCATGCTAGGAAAGGGAAGGCGGATGCGACATTTGCGCTGAGGCAATTGATGGAAAAGTGCAAAGAGATGCAAGTCGTGATGCACATGGTTTTCATCAGGGTACCCAGGCAAAAAGTTTGGAGGTGTATAAAGGAGAAGGGGGCGCCAAAGAAGCACGTGCGGCTGGCTAAAGAAATGTATAAGAGGGCGGAGACTGCTGTGAGGAGTAGTATCGGCAGGACTGAGGGGTTCCCGGGATCGGCATTCAGTCCGTACCTGTTCGGCTTAGTGATGGACGTGTTTGTGAGAAATGTGAAGTAAGAAGCACCTTGGAGCATGCTGTTTGCGAATGACATTGTTCTGTGCGAATCTACCCGAGAGCAATTGAGGAAAAGTTGGAAGAGTGGAGGAAAGAGCTGGAAGAGAGAGGGATGAAGATCAGTAGGTCAAGAATGGAGTATATGACAGTAAGGGAGGTGGTAGCAGTTACCATCGGTCAAGACGTTTCAGTATCTCGGATTGAATGTCTAGAGCAATGGAGGGCTGGATGCAGAGATTTAGCATAGAGTGAACTACGGATGGTTAAATTGGAGGAAGATAAGTGGAGTGCTGTGTGATAGATATGTGAGCTGCGGGATGAAAGGGCAGATGTATAAGACGGTGCTAGGTAAATGTAAATCAGAATGTTTTTATAAAGATAAAATGTTTAAGTTAGACTTTTATGTAGTTAAAGAGAGATACAAATTTCTAAGAATGCCATATGGTGTCTCATCAGCAAGTGAAGTATTTCAACAAAGAATGAAAGATATCTTGAATGTTGAAGGCATTGAAATTTACGTAGACGAAATTTTAATTTGAAACCTATATGTAAATTTGGATTAAGAGAAGTAAAATGTCTAGGCCACAAGTTCTCAGAAAATGAAATTTTAGTGGACGAAGATAAAGTGGAGGTAATCAGCGACATGCCACAAACCAAAAATAAAACTGACGTACAAGAATTTCTAGATTTTGTTACTTATGCGAGCAGATTCATAGAACACATGTCAGAAAAGACCTTTAAGGGATTTTATAAAACAGAATGTAATTGTACAATGGAACGCAGAACAAGAAAAAGCATTTAAAGAAATAAAAGAGGCCATGCTGAATAGTTCAGAATTAAAATATCTTGATTCAAATAAGGAAGTAACTAGTGTATCAGTCAAGCAGGAATCGGGGCAGTACTTCTTCAGACATAAATCAACTATGCTCAGATTGAAAAAGAGTTACTTGCGATTTGCCTCGGAGTGCAAAAGTTTCATCAATATGTCTTTGGTAGAAAGTTTACTGTAGAAACTGATCGAAACTTCTTTTATCTATCTTCAGCAAATCTCTTAACGAAACTTCAGCTAGATTACAAGGAATGCTTCTTTCTATTCAAAAATATGGCTTGAAATACAATATATAGATAAGCCTGGTAAGAATTTAATTTTAGGTAACTGTTGTATGTGGTACGTAGGTCTTAACTCAATCACAAGAAATGTAAGAATAGAGGTTTATTCATAAACGTATTTAGCATGTTCAAATAATGTGTATGCAACCTAATATACATATTGCTATTTCAGTCACCCAACATCTTCCTTCCTTAATTATTATAATTTCTTAATTATAATGAAGATTAATTTAATTACACAAGTATAAAGTTAATTAACTGTTAATACAAATATAATCTAATTTCTAATACAAAACAAAGTCTTGCAATTTCTTAGGAATTCTTTTTATGCGACCACCATGACTATCATTACAACATTATTTTCCTTATTATTATTATTTAATTCTTTATTATTTATTAAAATCTGATTTTTGTCAAGTTACTATTAATGGTGTTTGAGTGTTCTTCGTTTTCTAATATGTGTGTGACGACATATTTTGTTAGAGATGTTGAAATGTATACATCATCCGAGTCTTTACATGATTTGATGTAATATTTTATTTCTCACTAAACACCTTCCAACATCTCTTACAATTTTGTAAGTTCAATCACTTATTTGTTTTGTGATTTTCCCTTTTTCCCAGTACTATTCGGTTTGTGTTGGAACCAGACAGTTTCGTTTTCAGAAAATTCCTCCCCAAATCTAACCTTTTTGTTATAATATTTTGCTGAATTTTATTTTTAAATTTCTGTTTGTTTATTAATGTTGGTTATACCTTTCGATCTTCAAATATTAAATTATCTCGAAGGTATCTCGACATTAATATTTCTGATGAAGAATAAGTATCAGTACAGGAGTGTTTCTAAAATTCAAAAGTGCTAAATATATGTCTTCATTCTTCTTTTTACGTTTTTTTATTATTTTCTATACGCTTTGGATAGTGCTTTCTACTAATCCGTTTGATTGTTGATGAGGCGAGCTAATAATAGTTGTGAAGTTCCATTCTGTAGCAAACTGTTGAAATTCTTTGCTTATAAATTGTTTACCACTAATCAGACATGACTATTTTAGAAATTCCGTGTCTTGAGAATATTGATTTTAGTTTATTTATAACATTTTTTATTGTTAAATCGTTATAGAGATTCATTACTTCTGGGTACTTGGAGTAGTAGTCAACTGCTATAATAAATGTTTGTCCGTCTAATTGATATAGATCTACTCCTATTTTCTGCCATGGTTTTTTGATTATGTGATGTGATCTCATCGTTTCTTTAGCATTTGAATTTGTGTATTTATTGCATATTTCACATTTGTTTACCAGATTTTCAATATCTTGATTAATGTTGGGCCAGTAATTACCGTTATTTCTACTGAGTGTATAATGTGTTGCATAACTTCGTACATTTGTATTACTGAACTGTAAATAATGAGTGAGTCCTGATGTAGTAGTTGAGATGCGAAGACGTGTTTCATTTAATCATTTATTTTTAGTAAAATACAATTTCATTTTCATAATTAATGTTATCAACTTATTTTTGTTTGTTTATTGTGAGTTTCTATGATTTTAAAATAAATGTTTTTCTCTCGAAAACTTTTTATTTTAGACTATATGTTTATTAAGACTTTTTGCTTGTTTCTGACCGAAGAACACTCCTGTAGGTATTATGTCATTAAGGCGGGACACCCTGTATATTTTTTTATATTTATCAAACTTGCAGTCGAAGTTTTAATCCACCTTTACGGCATCCGCAGGCTGCACCACATTTACTTTTACATCGACAAAAAATTAACTTTCTTCATGCCTTGTACTAGTATAAACATACGTGGTGTTTTTTCCAGCCCCAAGATTCTGGATCTTTGTATTTTCCGAACCATGTTTGAACTTGATGATATACTCGAAAAATGTGCATACTCATATGCATCTTGCGTAGGTGGAAGCGCGGAGAGATTTGCTCTTAAGGATAGATTTTGTGAATTGTTTGTTACGAAGACTATCGATTAATTCCTCAAACTTGTCTCCACCATATAAAGCTATAGAAGAACGTTCACCGACGACACTCAGTACTGCAGGGTCTATTTTGTCCTGTTGAAATAATTCAATTCCAGATGCCAACTCTGGATTTTTTTCAAGAGTTGTGATAAACTTTATTTTCCCCAGACAGAAATCAACGATAAGGTGCACATGGCACCGGCTTTAGAAGCTCTTTGCTTCTCTTAAGCCATTATTTTCCCCATGTTGTAAGCTGCTGATGTAGTATCGCATCCAGAAAAAGTATGAATGAACAAAATGTTTCGAGCAACGATGTCTTTGTGTGTCAAGCTTGATGCACAATAAATATGCTCAGGTGATCGTCCTTTTGGTGGTTTTAAAAAGAAAATATTTGGATGGTCTCGTCCCAGCGCAGAGTGCAAAATAAAAATATCAATATCTTCGGCGACAATGGTTACAGAACCAAACAGTGCAGATTCTTCAAGGGAAGAATTGACAATAAGTGAATCAGCATCTCCACCAGCTTAGTCGATTTTGTAGCATATTTGTGTTAATTCTTTCTTCAGGAGATCGATGAAATTTTTCTTGTTATTTTCGCTGGCGAGAAACTTTTCTTGAGAAACATATCGTCTGAGGCGTCCTCACGATTTACTACCTGCGATATCCGGATCGTCTAAATACCCATAAAACATGCTCGCAAACGAACCGAAATTATGTTGGACGTATTTTGCGTGCTTTTCGCAAATTTGTTGAAATGATGCATTTTGATTCCATACAACTTTGTGCAGGAGATAACCACCATCGATGACAAAAAGCTTTTTTGACCCAAGATCTACGGGTCCACTGAGAGGCGGAAACGGGTTGAAAAGTGAAGATTTTGTATCCTTTCTCTTGTCTTCTTCAGAAAATAATGACAGTGGAAAAGGTGCGAGTTCATATTCAAAATATCTCTTCATATCGCTGATTGACTCCTTTGATATGCACATTCTTTGGAAAAGAAGCAATGACGACTAGAGATTTGTCAACCTCAACCGTGCTCGAAAGTGCACTTAACGAAAGTACTTTGTTTTTTCTTTTGAATGTTAAACTTTGGAAATTACATTCTGTTATTTGAGATATCATAACGTTTCCAATGTCAAACGCGCGGTGACAATTGATCTCTTCATGAGCAATTACGCCAGAAGAAATAGATATTAAGTCTGATCTCTCCATAAAAAAATCATGAGATACAAGCCACTGGCTGGTCTAATTTTTCCATGTCCTCATTGTCGCAGACTACTCGTGAATTTCTGTGATCAACGTGTTGATCGGAAGTCTCGATTGAAATCTCACAAAAATCTTCCACTTGCTCGCACACATCCTGCACAGATATCATTTTCATCGTCCAAGAAGCAAGAGTACTATCAGAAATTCCACGGCCGTGTATTAGTCCTCCAGATGTAATATATCCCATTGCGCCTATAAAAGACATAAGCAAGTGAAAACCTCTCAGTCGAACAACGACTTTAGACAGATCAGACTGGGGATCAGCAGCAGCAGTGATATATCTAGCTGTCCAATACAGAGGTTGATCAAAAGTTACGATACAAGTAGTTTGATTGGAAGCTTTACATATATCGATGGAATAACGAATTGACGTTAAACTCGTATCGTAGTCAGTTGGTGGAGCATTGATGAATGGAAGACATGGGATTCTACTTTTATCAAAATTTTTTCCAGCAGTTGCTTCGATCATGAAACCATTCCATTGCCCGTACAGCAAGACCATTTACCACAAAGCCACATCAAATCATAAGCTGTTGGAACTATTTTTTTGTCAATGGACGAATATTCTCAATGTCCAATACATTTATGTATAGTACTCAGTCCAAATGTCTCCGGTTTGCAGTGAGATAAAACGGATATTATACCAAAATTTTCTTTTGCTGATGCTGACATTCTGCTTGAGATGCGGGAAAAACTGGTTATAACACGCTGAATTCTGTCCATTGCGTGAAAAGTACTCCTGATATCAATTGTATTGGTGTTCAAATCAGCGTTGTCAAAAACAAATTGTGAAAAAGCACCTGGTACAATGTTGCACGTAGGACGAATGGTACAAGCGGTTTCAAACTGGGATGCAGAATATCCAAGCGACGAAAGAGCATCAATGAGATTTCTGGAGCCATACTTCTTATACAGAATAACACCTACTCCAAGTAATAATGGTGAAGCAAATAAGGAAGGTCGAGTTGCAGCGATGATACTGTGAGCAATCGAGGTACATTTTCTTTTTACTTTATAGATTGATCCGCGTTTCAATTTACATATAATGTCCGACAGCAATGCTGATAAATTTTCAGGTGTGACGGTCTCAATGTTTAAAAAAAATCATCTGTAGCCGGATATTCTTCAGTTTCGTACGTTTGTGAACGAATGTCCTCTAAAATAATTGCTGCGGCCTCACAAACTACTTGTAACCTTTCTTCACAAGGATATGAGTTTTTATTTTGATATCAAGATTTACATATAGTAATTCGTAGCCAGTACTTCGAAAACAGATAATTGCTACCCGTCGGTGGCTTTCTAAATGCAAAATGTCACTGCCGTACTTCTGTAGCAATCGGTCGTTTATTGTGTGGGTGTGTCTGAATATAGTCCATTCTTTAAATCAGACAAGTTAAATTGACATTTGTCTGAATGCGCTTAAAATGTCACTATCAAAAAATAATTAGTTTCTTCAAACAGTCAACCATCCTAACTATTTTCGTCCCCGAAAATTTAGAATGTAGTCCTCTAAGTACTTGAGTTTTGACCTTCTTTGCAGGTCCCTTCATTCCTTTCAATGGAGACTTGTTCATCCTCGTCATTCTCAACCATAACTTCTGCTAACTGCTCTTCTTTCTTTTGTTCATCTTGCTTTTCTCTGTTTACTTTCTTTGTATTTACTTCATTTTCGTCTTTCTTATGTTCGGCTGATTTAGAATATTGTGACCATTCATCTTCTTCTTGCTCTTCATTGCTGTCAGTAGAACTCTCTTGATCGATTCCCTTTTCTAGTTCAAAATACTTCAAGGCATCTGTTGGAGCTACACCTTTGTAGTTTTTTTGAGAACGTTGTATTTCTGCAACATCTTGTCGTGGGGTAGTTTTTCTGTAATCACGTACGGTCCTTCGTATTTCTCTTGTAACTTTCTGGATTTTCCCGATGTTGATCGGGCTCCTCTTCTAACTAACACAAAATCACCTGGTTAGTACTCTTTTGCTTCAACCTTCTTTTTATCGTAGCGTTCCCTCTGTTTCATCTGGTCTTTCCTTATGTGAACCATTGCTCTTTCACGCTTCTCCATTATATTTCCAGTTTTCTCTTGGTCTCTTGGTATTCCAATTTTATCTATTGAATGCAATTTTTCTTGTTGCTTGCCTCCTGTAACTTTATTGTATAACCAATGCATCCTTTTACGTAATTTCGCATTCTAGGCCACCAATATTTCTCTTTAACCTTATTTAAAGTTTTTGTAAATGCAGGATGTCCGAACTCATTGTGGTATTTTCTCATTATCTGCCATCATCGTATTTTCTTCCGTACTACCCACAGTAGTTTATCTCCATTCTTTCTAAATAATCTACCATCTCGAATGATATATTCTGTTCCTATTCTATTCTCTTCTTTACTTTCTTTATTTTCTTTGTTTATTACGTCCATTATATTCTACAGTTTTGGGTCTCCCTTGTGTATAATACAAAGCCAATCTTCTTCTTCTAAGGTATTAACTAGAAGATATACACCATCTGTAGCGTCTGCTTTTTCCGGCTCACCTGTGTGATTTCTGGAAAGATCATCCACATGGCTCATCTGTGTACATGGTCAATGTTTGATTTCATATGAAAACTCCAAATATTTTAACCACCATCTACCTACTCTTGGAAATAGGCACTTCTTGCTAAATGTGCTTCGTAATGCATTACAATCAGTGATCACAACAAAGGGACGGCTAATCAGATAAACACGAAGTCTTTCCAATGCCCAAACCACTTGCAAAGTCTCTAGCTCGTTCGCATGACACTTTTATTTTTCTTTGGTCGTCATTCAGAGCACTTCTGCATCATTACTACCAATTAATTAACCAATTAACGATGTATCGGCATGGACCTCGGCGTAGGCTTCTGGATTAGGTGTGAGACAATTAAGTATTATAGTCTGAGGAGCCGAGGACCAGGAGGGGAGGACGTTCCACGTTTCGAGTGAGATCGTAGGCAAGGGAACGAGTTTAAGGTTAAAGCTACAACGATGACCAGTGGCGAATCAACCAGTCGGGCGATAAGTAAGTTGAGAGCGGGCCATGAGAGCAGCAGCGACGACAGTGCACGAAAGAGAGACAGAGAAGCAGATTACCTACTTGGGAAAAGCAAATTAACCAAGAGGTTCCCAAGTAAACAAAATCAAAGAAATGACGAGCTACTATTAAATGTGATGCAGAGCTGATGTCCAAAAGTGAGGAAATGAGGCTGCTATCAATGAAAGTACAGTTCGATGGCAAGGGAAACTTTTGGAACCTGATAACAGCCAATGGACCGAACGAAGATGAGATGAGAGTGCATAAAGATAAATTTTAAGAGGAACTCCAAAACGAGATAGATGATGTGGACGGTGCGACCATAGTCATGGGTGACCTAAATGGCAGGGTTAGGAATAACATCAGAGGAGTGGAAGAATATATGGGCAGGGAAAGGGAGACGTTCAGAACGGAAACGGTAAAAGAATCATAGAACTATTTAAGAATTATCAATTAGTAATAGCAAACACTAAATTTAAACACCAGAACATACACAAGATAACATGGGAAGAGAAGAGGTAGAAATGAATCGTCAATCATAGACTACTTTTTGGTGGAGAAGCAGATATGGAAGAACATTAAAGACGTAAGAGTGTATCGAAGCCAGAAACTAGAAAAAAACTTTTAATGAGATATGATCAAGACAACAAATGTCGATCGATTGGGAAGTATTTAAGGAGACGATAACCAACACGGCGAAAACAGTCTGTGGCGCAACTACAATAAAAAAAAAGACTGGGTAAAAAGGACGGAATAGTTGATAAATAATAAATAATAAAAGATAAGAAAATAAACTGAAAGAAATACTTGGCTACAAAAGGTGAAGAAGAGTACGAAGAATATAAGATAATAAGGAAGAGAGTCCCGGTTGAAATAAAGAAGTCGAAGAAACCGGCATGGGAGAAATTCGGAGAAAGGCTAAGGGACTCCTATAACGAAAATCAAAACAATTCTTTAGTGTTATGAAAAATATGAGAAACAAAAATAACCACACCTTCCAAGAAGTTAAGAATAAAGAAGGCAAAATTCTATCAGATAAAAAAATTAATTATGGAAACTTGGGCTAGATGTTCTCCTTAACCTCTTTTCCATAACAATTGGTGTAATTTCTCAATGTGTTGCCACCTGGACAAACGGACTGATTGGTTGAATAACGAATACCCTCAGCGACGGATTGGGCGCAGAGGTCCAGTGGGATTGTTTGAAAGAAAAATTCTACTTTACTCCAATCGAAAGTCGAGAACATTTCCTGAATCGACTTCATCAAGCTGCTGCAGAAATTCACTTGTTCGTCGATGCCATGGCTTCTGTTTTGAATCACCCTGTATTTATATAAAAATGAAGTTAATATTATTTTGGAACAACTTTACCAATTACAGTGCACATCAGCGCACTTTCAAAGCTTCTGTCAGTCTGAGATCTGAGTAGTAAGTACTACATTTTATTGAGAAACTCTTGAATGATATTGATGTAGGGGACGGCAAAAACTCTATGGCACGCAGGCGGTTAATATCTCGGAACCGGCCCGGGCCATGTTATTGTAAGTAGATTAAATTTCTAGTAAAAAATGTCGGTAGAATTTTTAGGGGAGAGTTTTTTTATCAAAAAGTCTGTTACATTTGAAATTCGTCACGAAAACAAGTTTTTGCTTTTATCAATACAAAAACCCCAATTGACACATCCTGAAACTAGAACTGCTGTATATTTTTAGTTTATTAATGAAAATTTCCTGTTTTAAGTTTTTTTTTGTTTTTAGAATCTTAAAAATTTTACAGAATCATTTAAATATCTCAATTCTGCTTGCAAAAGCCAACGCGAATATCTGATATATAATAGAGGTCACGAATCCCATCCGTTCTCTTCGCTCTGTCCATCACAATCGTGCCAGTGAGCTACAAATGCGATGCGGGCATTCTTTTTTGGTTTCTTTTGATCTATCTTGCTCTGTTATATACGTAAATCTTTGATTCACTCTGTATTTATTTACATTTTTAAGTTTTTCTCGCATCTAAAAATAGAAATTTGTTCAAAATAGACATTCATTTTGAAAATTATTTTTTTAAGATACTGAAATCGTTACGGGAGGAAAAAAGATATTTTTGTTATAAGCGTTTGCGTGAAATTAAAACATTACGATCTCTATCCTGCTGGCATTGAGAAGAAAAAGAATCAGCTGATAAGATAATGAATTCAAATTCAAAACAATATTATCTCTTCTTTCGTTTTGCGGCGGCTTTCACATTTTGGTTTCTTACGATATATTTTTGATTTTTGATCAGTAAAATATAAATCTCGTTTCAGTCTTTTTAAAAATCTACAAACAAAAAGGATGATGAACTTGAGACTGAAAATGAGTGAAATAACAATAATACAGGACACCAACAGTCTATTTCGTGGCTCAACAAATAGCTATCCACACATTAATTAATCTAAATTGAAAACCAAGAGATAAATGAATGAATGAAAGATTGAAAACTGTAATTAAATCAAATGGTTTTTGTTTTGTTTTCTAATCGATTTGTTATTAACGTAATTATGTTAATTTCAATATTGTAAATTCTTGTGTTTGATGATGCCCAAAATAAATAACTGTCAATAGCGTTTGCAACTTGAAAGGAGCCTTGAATAATTTTCGGGTAAGATTTTTGAATTGCGAGTATGTCTGATGCTTTACATTTTTTTTTCCAAAAATTAGGAAAGTTATTGGAAGAATGACAGAGTAGAATTTTCTGTTTACTGCGCATGCCACATTTGCCTGAAGTAAAACCGTACAATTACCCTCCTCACTTTTCCCCTTCGTATTCCCGTCGCCGAACAAGCTGTTTGCCGTGTAGCCCAGGCCCCGTGTACGAGTGCGACTTTTGCTTGTTAATAAAACAACGGAATATAACGTTCACGCTGACAATTCAATTTACAAGTAGGCGCTTGTACCGGTTTTTTTTTTGATAAACCGACATTTGTATTAAATTCAGGCTATTCGGTTAATTACTAGGTCGATTTCTCTTGTTGTACATTTCCATCGCCATCTTGATTTGAATGCGTTGTTGCCGAAGTAAGTATGAATTTTTGGAATATGATTGACGGGGTGTAGGAGGGGGAATGGGTTGATAAATATTACGACATACACTGTATATTTCTTTATAATTTCTTGATGGAAATGTCGTGATTTTTGTTAACTCATTCTGAATATAATGTTTTATTGTATATTTAACTTTTCTTTAATGAGTGTTTTAATGTTTTATAGTGTGGTTCACTTAAATCTTAAACCATTTCCAAGCTGATATTTTTAATAATTGCATTGCTTTGTGTTTGAATCATCCTGTATATCTAGGATATATCTTCTTTTATAATAAATGTTCTTGAGGTTTATTATTTTTTTTATTTATATTTTGTATTTCTTGTTTGTATTTTAAAATATTTCAATTATATTTTTATAAATCGGTCAAAATATCAATTGAGATTCTGAACCATTTAATTGTAAATTTACAGTTGCTTTTTAAATTTATAAGATCCCCAATCGAATAATAATTATTGCATAGCTGAAATTGACTTGCTGTTCTTCTCTCGGTTTACACAAGGCCGACTGTGTGCTAAACTCAAGCTCGTTTTGCTGGCTGTGGGTAAATAATCTAGATATCGTTGTCAGACTCGAACTAGATGTTTCTCAAGAATGAAATATTTTAATTTTTAATTGTCTATATTTTTCTAGATTGAGACTTTGCATTAAAAACGTTAGCGATTTTTAATTTTCTTTTCTTTAAAAATGAAATTCATTTACAGTTTTATATTTCCACCTTAAAATTAACTACCTCTCAGTTTGACGTCATACTTAAAGCAACTAATAATATTGCAGTAAATCTAGTACGCCATCTACACTTTTATTTTAGAACTGTATTTGTAAACAAAAGCAGGAGGTAATGTCAGAAGGAGTTCGAGTTTTAACTTTTAGGTTAGGTAATTATTAAATTATGTAGGTAGGTGGTTCTCGCTTATAAACCCTATTTCTAATTTCTCGTGCTGTTTCATTCATTTAAGGTTACAAATTTATAAATTTGAGTAAGAAAATTATACCGTTTATTTATAGTTCTGGAACGATTTATTGTATCGGTTATGCAACCTTTTATATGCAGCTGACATAATGATTGTATAGTTTGAATAAAAAAAAATAATAACAAAACCGTTTAAGAATGTTTAAGATTTGCATAATTGAAGAGTCGAGTGGGTGAAAGATGTACGAGTTAAAAACATTTTGAGTAAAATCCCTTCAAAGTTTAATAATAATCAATAAGAAAAAACAAAACAATTCTCTAAAATTAAACTAAATGTATTAAAAAATGCAATGTATAAAAAAAAACCATTTCATAATTATTTGCAAGTTGCAGGAGTAATTTGCTCTAGTGCTTCCTTTCACATAGTCGCAGTTTTTTAGCATACCACCACCTTCTCTGCTTATATATTTATTATAATATGTTTTTGCAATACCCCAAACAGGCTCAATGCGATTAAAAAGGCAGTGATACGGGGGTAATCTTAGAACAAAATGCCCATACCTTTCAGGTAGAGTATCAACACCATAAAAAATATGTACATTAGCATCTATCCAAGTATCTTGTTTTATTATTACTTACCGTTGAGCCAAGTTCAAGAGATGGTACTTTGTTGTATTGTCTTCATACGGTATGTTACTCTTTTGCAACCATTCCTGTATCGCTGCCTTTAATCATGCAGCAGTTGGTGCTTTATATACGACTGCGTTGTGATAGCTGGCATTGGCCATCAGTGTGATTGAAGTCTCTTCCAAAGACTTTAACAGTTGCTCTTCAAACCGTTTCACAAAGTTTGCTTCATTCATCTCACCATGATAATCAGGATCTTTTGTGTTCGATGGGAATATCAACGATGCTTCTGGTGTAAATCCATTGGAGATTCCTGCATGCAGAATAATATATCTAATAACAAGAATAGATTTGCCTTATGTCAAGTTGTTTAGTATTTTAAAGTAAAACAAAGTTTTCCATCACCATTACCTTCTTTAACGCTCTTGGTGGTTTTATCCTGCCATGATATACTCACCGAGCCGTTTTCAAAAATCCAGGTCTTATCTAAGAATACAAACTGCCTGGGAGATGGAGACCTGAGATTTGCCTTGTGCTTCTCTAGAAATTCAAACCTACGTTGAGCAACATGTACCAATTTCATAAGGCCTCTACGACGATCATCTTTCGGAAAAAGCCAATATCCTTAAAAATTTTTCCTAAAGTAGAGATACTACCATGAAAGACATTTCTTTTTTTCAGTAAATCTGATAATGACTGCCTTGTTATGCGCTTTTCTGAAATATGACTACCGTTGACTGAGTTTTTCTAAAAACTTACTTTGCTCATACATTTTATAAATAACATTACGCAATGCTACTTGATCAAAATGGTCAATATCCCGAACAGGTCCATTTCTAAGCTTCTTTCACCTGGGGCTGCAGATGGTTTACTTAGATTTGCGATACACTATTAACCGCAGAAATACTTATATTCAAGGCATTTGCAGCTCTCTAGAAAATGAAATTTTACAGTAGTATGGTATGTTGGTTGTTAAAAAAACACTGTATACCTCTCTTACAGCAATTTAGGAAAGTAAAGGCCCTTCGTTGTTTCGTTCCCTTTCGAAGTAATTTATTAAGGTAGCAATAAGTTGCTTTGATTGTTTACACAAAGATTTCGGCATGATTATGACATTGCGTAGTTTTCAGGATCGCACAATAACTACTTCTGAAAAGAACTCTTTTATAAAACACGAATTTAAAAACAATAACACGTTTACAAGAAATGACACAAATGTTGAACTCACAGAAAGTGAGGTTAGACTCTGATATTTTGAGTGGTCGATTCTTCTATCGATTAGTAAACATACTAGAACAACTGCTGCTAATCTCGTTTCAGGAAAATCAACCATGTTCTGTTAATTCGTTTGTATTAACAAATAAAATTTAAAACTTCCTTTTTTGCGGGTATTACAATAAATGATTACTTAGAATCGATTATTCACAGTATTCTACTATTTATTTTTTTTCTAAGACACAACAGCGATTTTGATTTTTAACAGATAGCATTAGAAAATTCTGTCAGTGGCGTGCATCGTTTGATTCGGTGCCTCTACTATATCACTATATCACCGTTCGGGTATTACACCCCCCCCCTTACACATTTATGTATTTGACACAATGAGTAATTGATGTTTTTGAAAAGAATTAAGAATAGGTACTAGGCTCATAGTACAAGATCATGTAAATAACATCTTAAATATTAGTCGAATTAAAAATTTTCATAATGCTAGACATTATTGGCAGCAACAAAGACGTTAAAAGTTTGCTTAAACGTATTATAAGTGTTCATAAATGTTTCTGGGTCCAGTTGGCTATGGAATCTAATTTTGATGTGCCGCATTGTTGATTTATTTCAACAACTAATACGAATTTGTTTTCTGTCATTTATTAATTGCAAATATCATTTACTTAATCTTGTGCTGAAATTTGTTGTATTGTTCCACACTTCTTTCTCTAATTGCACTTATTGTACGAAAAAGTCTTTTTTAAGACTCAAGTTGTTTTTGTGCTGTATTTATACTTATTAACAACTAATTTTAACTTATTAATTCTTAAGAATCATAAGGTTAGGCAACCATCATAACTACGATACAATGCGTGTAACGTGACAAGCATTCTAATACGTCATATCCTGTTTTTCAAAAGGCAAGCATGATTTCACAGTCCACTGGACTCAGAAACATTTATGGACACTTTATACCTCTCATTACATCAAAATCTGATTATAATACACAAAAGGAATAGAAAGGAACTCTTTAAATATCCATTGACATTTTTAGTACGAGGCAGAATTTTATTAGTACAAATTGCAATTTTACTTTTAATTGCACAATAACGTTTTTGATTAATGATATAATAAACAAACCTAGCGTCACTCCTGTAGTTACATCAATACCGGAAAATTTTGCATCTAGTTCAAGTAGGTAAAACCAACCGACGGATCAAACGAATTCATGAATGTAAATCTAACTATTTTAAATCTAAAATCTTTTTCTGGTAATTATAAAGAATGGCTTAATTCTGAAAATTCTTTCAAATTTGTTATAGACGAAAATAATAGTCTAAACAATAGGCAACGGTTGCAATATTTACGATCATTGCGACGAGGCTTTAAAAGCCATAGAAACGTTACAGATAAAAGAAGACAATTATAAAGAGGCGTGGAAGATTTTAGAATCGCTTTTCAAGACTATGCGACTTATCGTAACGAGATCATATTTAAACAATTCTTAAAGCTCGGACATTAATAAAATCGTCACATAGGGAACTTAGGGAACTTTTAGATACGGTGTCGGCTAATATATTGGCCTTAAAAATGTTAGAATATCCCGTGGAGTCATGAGACGCTTTATATTAGTGCCAATCATAGTCGAAAAACTTGATTACAAAACTAAAAGAGAATGGCAAAGAATATCAAATAATTTTATATCAAAAACTAATCAATCTCATAACAGTAATAAAGCTCGCATTCTCGCAATTAATATTAATATTTAATTAATGTTTTTAATAATTATACAATTATAGCAGTGAGAGGAGGACCCAAAAAGCTCGACTGACAACTATATACAGTGTGTCCAAGATAAGGATGTACAACATGGGGTTCTTGGAAACGGTAAGAGGTACAGGCAGGATCGGTTAAATGGGATGAAAGTTGGCTATTTATAGGACCTTTTTGTTGGCGTTTGCAAAATCTAGATATCGCGAATAGTTTCAGAGATATTTAAAAACATAGATTTCTCGATCATCAACCTCATTTTTTTTAAATAGGCGGAAAAACAATTTAAAATTGTTTTGAATAGCTCTTGTTGTCACGATTCTAATGATGTAAACATGATAGGGTTATTTTGATTTCTTATGCTATAAATTAATGCATTCTGCAGTAATCTGGGCTCCACGATCACCTGATCTAACACCGTTAGATTTCTTTCCTCTGGGGTTATGTCAAGAATCATGTGCTCAACCAAAATTCTGAAGGTGAACAGCAATTATTACAGTTGGTCACAGCAGCGTTCAACACAAAAAAATCAAAACCAAAATAACCCTATCATGTTTACATCATTATTAGAATCGTGACAACAAGAGCTATTCAAAAGAATTTTCAATTGTTTTTCCGCCTATTTAAAAAAATGAGGTTGATGATAGTTACTCGAAACCGAAACGTTGTACAGGAATTTTAATAGACAACAAAAAGTGGCAATGGAAAAGTGGTTTTAGTATTCCGATATCTCTTCAAATGAATAAAAGAAAAAATAATAACGAAAATCGAAAAATCAACATTTTTTTAAATATCTCAGAAACTATCCAAGATATCTAGATTTTGCAAACGCCAACAAAAAGGTCTTATGAATAGCCAACTTTCATCCCATTTAACTAATACTGTATCTCTTACCGTTTTCAAGATCCCCATGCTGTGCATCCTTATCTTGGACACACTGTATATAAACCGTAACCAAGTAACAATAACTGACAACATAACACTATCCTCCCATTTCTTAAAATAAATAAATACATTTTAATTACTAACTTACAGGTATGTGCTATGAGAAAATCTAACTGTTGGTTTTACAATCCTACCTGATCTGGTGACTCTTATATTCTTCCCTAGCAGGCACAGGACCCGGAACGCTTACACTTATTTCATCACTTATTACTTTATTATTATAACTTTGTTGGATTAGTTGATGACATGAAAATTGTTGACTGTGGAAAGAAAGTACAGCGTGAGGTTTGTCTACAAGCAAAAACTACTTGTAATGTACTTTGATTGAGACAAATGATATAAGATCACTGTTGATGTCTTCATAAGCTTGAGTTCTATCAGAAAAGTTAAATGATTTATATATTTGCGTGTCATCAGCATACGTCTGAACATTACAATGCTTCAATGAATTTAAAATATCAGAAGTATATATAATAAATAATAGAGGCCCTAAAATAGACCCTTGAGGAACACCGGAAGTTAATGAATATGATTGTGACAGTTTCTCGTTAATCTTAATTATGAAACCCTGTCGGATAGATAGGACTTTATTAAGTTGACTGCAGTATTGACGAACCCGTAGTACTGAAGTTTTGCACACAGAAGATTATGGCTTATTGTATCAAAAGCTTTAGAGAAATCGAGCAGTACGAGAACGGTTATCATGTGCCTATCAGTTGCGCTTATAATATCATCTGTGACAGTAGGGAGAGAATCAGCAGTACTAAGATCCTTCCTAAAACCGGATTGACATACGGATAGTATATTGTTGTTGTTAGAAAAGACATATATTTGTTTATATATCTTTTCAAAAATTTTAGAGATACACGGTAAAATGCTAATTATTCTTAAGTCAGAGTAACTACTTGGATTAGAAACTTTAGGTAGTGGAAGACCAATGGCCTCCTTCCATGCCGACGGAAAATAACAGAACTCTATGGAACAATTAATAATGTGAGTAATATATTTATCGATAAAAAGACTACAATATTTTGGCATTATGAGGGTGATATTATCAGAACCAAGAGGGTTAGATTTAAGACTAAACAGAGTTTCATGCACCTCTTCTGTTGAAGTAAGAGAGAAATGAAAAGTTTAACTGCTGAAGTGCCGATTATTTTGATAATACTGTATTTGTGTATCGCGGTCGGAGGTTGAAAATTGAACAAAAGAGCTAAAATAATTTCCGATCGAGTTAGGGTCAGCTAAGTTACTTAAATCAGATAAGGCATACCACATCTTACGCGAATTATCTTTCTTTGCGAGTGAATTAAGATAAGCCCCTTTTTCACGACGAATGGATGATACCGTAAAATTCCGAAGTTCTTTGTACCGATTCCAGTCCGAAGGGAGCCTAGTACGCTTATATTTCCTCAATGCACTGTCATGCTCCTTCATGATTGACTTTAAATGATCTGTTAGCCAAGGGGCCCTAGGCTTAGTGACCCGTGCCTCCTTAACAGGTGCATGTTTATCAAAAACAGCTAAGATAAAGGCCATGAAAATGGAGATTTTATTATCAATGTCATTCTCGCGAATCATTTGTTGCCATGGCAAAGACTGTAGATCTGATAAAAATAGATTGTAATTAAAGCTACGAAAACATCTAAATTTTACAATTTTAGGTTTAAATTTGTTTGTCTCTATCTTTAAATCACAGAAAACTGCTCTATGATCAGAAATTTCATTAGCTTCGATTGTACCTGAATTACTAATAACTAAATTACCGCTAACAAAAATAGGGTCTATAAGGGTGCTGGAAAAGAAAAATTTATGTATGTGTTATTGGTTATTAACGTGTAATTAAACACAAACGATGAAAAAGAAAAGAGAAAAAAAGTGTTCTTCGTGGAAAAGCATTGTCCAACTGTTATTTAACGAACGCAAATATTATATTTTATGCAGATCATCAAGTGTGGTCGCTTTGGAAACGTTGTTATCTTTTTTTATCAAGATGGACCCATCCCTGACCCATACTGACTTTTTATCAAACATTGATCTAGCTTCATATAGTACTGAAAGACGAGCCCTAGTTAGATCCTCTTGGATAATTACTCCGGATCCCTTCAATTTACTTTTACTGTTTAGGATCATCTATCTATTGCGATAACTGGTAAACTTTACTATTATAGGCCTGGGTTTATTTATATTTGCATTTCCACCTGCAACAAAAGATTGTATACGACCTGTTCGATGTGACCTATCAATCGCTGATAAATCCATATTTATTTTTAGGTTGTTATTAATTAAATTTAATATTAATGTATCTGTTGATTCTCCCCGCATTTCGGTGAGACCAAATATTCGTCGACAATTACGTCTAGAGTACTGCTCGTAATCGTCAAGTTTTTTATTTAATTTCGTATTTTCTTGGGTTATTTTTCTTAGTTCTTTTTCTAATTTTATGATTTTTGCATTTTGAGTTTTAAATAAATCCTCCATGGCTGTGTCAACCGCTTCATGCACAGACTTTGCAACGGCTTCCTTAAAGATATCGTTGCATAGAAAACTTTTAATTGTGTTATTAATTATATCTTGGATTTCTTCCTTTTCCACACGTGTTATCATTTTGTATCTAGCGGCCACACTATCTTACACTATAATATAAATATTTTTCTTACTTACTGAAAAGTTATACACAACAGCAGAGCTAATGCTGTACACAACTACACTCTATGCATGTGCTAAACCGAATTTATACTGCTGTCTGCATATTCGGATGAAATAAAATATCTTTTATCGCTTGCAACATGACATGTCGTTCCTGAATCAATGATCCAACTGTCAAAACTCTTTGGTAAACCATAAATAGGAATTCACTAGTTTGATCAACTTTATTTACTTTATTACTTACTGCATTTGTAATTTCATTATCTTTCTTTTCTTTCCACGCCTTATATTTTCTACAATCCTTTTTCATATGGTTACTTTTATTACAGAAGAAGCACGTTTTCTTATGTGTTGTTTTTAATACTGTACCAATGTTAACACTGTTGCTGTTATCGGCTTCCTTTGGACGATAATTATATTCATCAATTAGCTTTGACTTTACCAATGACAATGTTACATCTGCTTCTGGTCTCGTTTCAAGAGCCGTAACCAACGTATCGTAACTTCTTGGTAAACTACTTAAAAGCATAGCAACTGTTCACTTTTCAGATAATTGTTGCTCACCAATATCGGTTAATTCTTGAAATAAATTTATTAGTTCAGCTATATGATCTTCCATATTTCCATTTTCGTCATTTTTGAACTGCAAATACGTCTCTTTAGGCTTACTTTATTATTTAACGTACCTTTTCCATGATCATTTTTTAACGCTGCCCATATTTCTTTAGCTGTATTCTTAGTTCGAATTTGACACAACTGACTATCTTCAACCAATAAACCAATCCATGCATGTATTTGATCGTCCCGTTTTTGCCAATCTAAAGCTTCATTTTTATTTGAACTATCATTTTTTGATGATGATGATGATGCCATAAACCTTCTTTTACCAACAATAATTCAACTTTATACTTCCAATTGAAATAATTTTCATTATTCAATTTTGTAATGGCAACTTTACTGATATCCGTCATCCGTAATTTTCTCAACTTTATTAATCTTTAACTTTTGATGCTTTCCCATCTAACTGGGCCCAAAACCTGATGAGTTTACTGGGTTTCTATATTTTGGGAAACAATGAGGAATAAGCAATCAAAATAAGAAAAAACACACAAGTTTTATTAACTTCTTTTTAATATTACAAAAGAATACGACAAATGAATTAAACTTTTTTGTTATTTGCAGTGTTTCTATAGTGACAATATGATACATTAACACAGTGTTGTATTTTACGATTGCAATCTCCAATAGTAAATACCAGCGTTCAGCTGCAAAATTGGGCGGCATCGACAAAGTTAATTGTGGCACAACCTCATTTACGAGGACCAGCCAGGGATTGGTTCATGATTTTCTCAGCAGAAATTCAATCATGGGAAGATTTTGAAAACAAGTTTAAAGGAACTTTTATACAATGTACAAGCAGAGCTGATCTTTGGGAATCGATGAAAGCTAGAAAACAAAAACCAAATGAATCAATTACCAGTTACTTTATGGAGAAGAGAAAGTTGTGCAAGCAGTTGAAAGTAAGTGTGAAGGAAACCAAAATGGAAATATTAACAGGATTGTTGAGAGCGGATTTAGTAAATAGTTTATTTGTGAAAGAACATGCATGTATTGATAGCTATGGTGTGATCTTTTGTTGTTGTACAATATGGGAAATGCGACTGAAAGGAAAAGAAATGATGTTTACAAGAATGAAGGGAAGATTTCGTTGAAAAGACCTTGCCGAGAGACCGAAGATATCATTAATGTTAAAGGAAGTAACAGTAAAAATGTAGATGAATTAAAGAATATTACACGCTACAAGTGTTATTCCAAGGGCCATTATCATCCTCGTGTGGGTGTCCTGTTGTATGTAATTACTGTAAAGATGAAGGACACATAAAACGCAGTTGCCCTAAATTAAAGAAAAATGGTATCTTTCATGTAGAAGCAGATAGATCTGATTCTTTAGAAAAATTCTTAAAAATAGTGAAAGTTAACTATGATTTAATTTTGTCATCAATGGTAGATAGCGGAAGCTCAGTGTGTACCATAAAAGAATCTATAATACAAAGAGAAGAAATGAATTTAGAACCGGAGTGTATAAATTTAATTAGTTTTGGTGATAGTGATAAGATGATTCGTACCTTAGGAAGTGTCAAGGTGAAACTTGAAATAGATGGAGTGTGTATGAATGATTTAATTTTACATGTAGTCCCAGATGGAGCCCAGAAAGTGGATGTTTTAGTGGGCAGATCTTTCACAGAGCGCCCAGAAATTTCTTAAATGCGAGTGGATGGTAAATTTGTCATCAATTGGAAAGCAAATATTTTTACCAATGAATTAGAAATAAACTTAAACAAAACTCCAATAATTGTTAAGAATTCGCAAAGAATAGGCCCAAAGGAAATAAACCTAATCGAAACAGCAATAGATGGAGAAAACGTTTTAGTCATTACATTAAGAAAATCCAGAATTTAAGAAGAATTTAAAATGTATGTGAGAAGGAATTATCTGAGGAATTGAAAGTAAAAGAACCTATTGTAGAAGAAATTATTAAAGCTGATGAAGACGTTAACCTTGAAATAAAAAAGAAATTGGTAAATTTATGTAATCAATTTCGAGAATGCTTTGCGTTGGATTTGTTTGAATTAGGATGTACAAATCTCAGGACAGTGAATATAGAAGACAATAACGTTCCTGTTGATAAGAAACCATACCGGGCAAGTGTTCAGGAAAGAAAAACTATATCAGAAATTCTACGAGATTAAGAAGTTCATAGTCTAGTCGGTGAAACGACTTCTTCTTATGCAACACCAGTCTTATTGATTGGCAAGAGAAATGGAACAGCACGTCTTGTGGGTGATTACAGGTTTTCGAATCAAAAAAACTGTTAGAAAGACTTTTCCAATTCCGAATGTAGATGAACAATTCCAGTCACTATCTGGAGCAACATTGTTTTCTAGCTTGGACTTAGCTCATGGTTATCTGCAGATTTTTCTAAGTGAAAGTGTTAGACCTAAAACTGCTTTTATTACTCCGGATGAGACGGGCCAGTTTAATCGAATGGTGTTTGGGCTAGTTAATGCTCCGTTTGAATTTAGTAGATTGATGCCATTAGTGGCATTAGATGGCATTTACGAAATAAAGTGGTATTGAACTATTTAGATGATATATTAATACCAGCAACATCTTGGGAAGAAATGTTCATGAACTAACTTTAGTATTTAAAGTTTTACAAGACGCTAATTTGACTTTACGCGTTACAAAGTGTCGATTTGGTGTTAAATAGGCAGACCTTTTAGGGTTTCCTATTTCGGGGCAGGGAATGTCTCCTAGTATTATCAAATCAAAAGCTATTTCTGATATCTAGGTACCTAAGAATATAACAGAAGTGAGGCAGTTTTTGGGTTTGAGTAGCTTCTTCCGACGGTTCGTTAAGAATTGTGAAGTACGTGCTAGACCTCAGAGTAATTTGACCAAGAGAAATACAGCTTTTATACGGGGTCAAGAATAACAATCTTCTTTTGAAGATCTACGACAAGCTTTGATTACGGCTCCTGTTTTTCAGTTGTATAACTCAAAAGCAGAGAAGATCGAGGTACACGCAGATGAAAGTTCTTTGGGTTTATGGGGTGTTTTACTTCAATCTAATAATATCGGAGAGCTTCATCCAGTTTATTATGTATCAAAGAAAACTACCGATGTCGAATCCCATTACCATTAATCAAAGTTGGAATTAATGGCAATTGTGTGGACTTTGGAACGGTTAAGAAATTTTCTCATCAGCATAAAGTTTGTTGTTACTGATTGCCAAGCTTTAATATATTTGCCTATGAACAGATCAAGGAATCATCAATTAGCTAGATGGAGCTCGTTTATACAAAAATTTGATTGTGAGGTTAGATATCGTCCTGGTAGGAAAATGAAACACGTAGATGAATTATCTAGAACACCAGTTAAAGGACCAGAAGAAACAATGGAAACGATATAATAAGGATAAGTTAGAAGAGCATATTTTGGTTATTTAACGAAGTGATCAAGAATTGAGAAGAAAAATAAATATTTTAAGAAAAAATGAAAACGAAAGATTAGCTGAAGAAACAAACGAAGTGAGAGGATACCTATTAGATGAAGGGAAACTCTTAAAAGATGTAACTATCGAGGGAGGCAACAGAGCAGTAAAATTCCATAATTTGATAGGACATTTTGATATTGATAGAACTATGGCAAAAATTATGGAAAGGTTTTGGTTCCTAGAATGAGAAATTACGTGAAAAATCATATTCGAGCTTGTGCGGAATGTCTGATAAGCAAGATTCCAGGTGGTAGGCAACCAGGTTACTTACATTTACTTCCTGTACCTAACCGACCATTTGAAAGAGTGCATATAGAACATTTAGGTCTATTTGTTTTGAGCAAGTCAAAAAATAAATTTATATTAGTTATCGTTGATGCATTAACGAAGTTTTGTATATTATCCGCAATACCCAATGTAAAAACCAAATCTACAATTATTTGTTTAAAGAAATTTATGAGTTAGTATGGTACGCCAGAGAGGTACGTCACCGATAGAGAAAGTTGTTTTACGTCCGAAGAGTTTCAGAATTTTTGTAGAAATGCAGGATGTAAATATACATTAATTTCAACACAAAGATTTCAAGGAAATGGTCAAGTCGAACGTGTTCATAGAACTTGATTGGCTACGCTGATGACCGAAAACGTAGAAGAGAGCGATTGGGATGAGCATTTAGAAGTAGTGGAAAGAAATTTGAATGTGGTAGTTAACAAAACCATCGGAAAATCACCATTTGAGATTTTACATGGATATTTGGTTAATTTTTAAGACAGTAGTCTCAGTAGAATAGCAGATAAAGACAAGAATATTTGGATCATGTCTGCGGAAATACGAGATGAAATTAAAAAGCGAAGCAAATTAGAGAAAATTTATTATTAATAAAACAAGCCTTACAAAACTTTTTATTTGAAGCTCCAGGTTGATATCGATTACGAGACCGTGACGACTGTCTTTTTGGACTAACACTTCTATGTTGTTGTTGGTGATAACGTCCACGACCACTTGACATTGCAGCACGCTCTTTACGATTATTGACATGATTAATTGCACTCGCATTGTTATTATTACCAAACTGGTCTGCCCTATGCATTACTGACTCTAAATCTCTGACTATCTTGAATGCATTAGCAAAAGTTAAATTTTAATGTAACTTCTTTACCATTACTTTGCTTTCCAATCCACTTACTAGACGATCACGAAGTGCATTATCCAAAAAAATCTCTAAATTTCCAAATTAATGACAATGACTTGATAACAGAAGTGTAATCTGTTGTTAAGCCCTGCTATAAAATCTGTACCTTCCTGCAAATGTACATTTCGTAGATTGGATGGACGTAGTCAGTGCTTCACAACACTCTTTGTAAGTTACTTGTTGCAAATTTTTAGGACTGATAGTTTCATGCAACAACTTATATTTTTTGGCACCAAGAATTAGACCTAACTGATTTACCTTGGATTTATCTGAAACTTTAGTTACTTCAAAATAAATGGATAAACGTTTCAAAAAGAAGTCAAATGTTTCTACTTGTGATTCGAAATGAGGAGTAGGTGTATTGACGACTATCCTCTCAACTGTTGATTTAGACTTTGGCTCATTCTCATCTTCACTAATAACCATTTTGTCAGACAATTAAATAACTTGAAGACAGTTAAATTACAAAATATCTTGAAATAATTAACTAAATGGTTGACTTGGAACACAGACACAGACTTGATAGATCGTGAAAACAAGTTGTATAATAAATAAGTATGTTGGTCACTAATGTAGGTTAAAAGAATCTGATTTGAGATTTCTTATTTGACGCCAAACGCGATACATGAATACTGTTGACTATCAATTTTAATCTTGTACCATGGAGATGATTGATGAGTGATGACGCAAAGCTCTTCTTTTGTGGTATGAACTGTACTTTTTCTCAAGCTTCGTTTTATGTTGTAAGATACTGAAATTGTTCTATTCTGTCACGTTTGTGGAGAAGATTACAACCTAATGAATTGAATACAACTACATTTTTGTTTTTCGAGGTTCTATTATAATTGTTCCATTTGTTTTTCTCAAACTTTCTATAAAAAGTTTCCTCTTATAATAATTTAAATTTATAATGGAAATATTTTCATGCGTTTCGTTTCCCTATTTTAAAATAATTCAACTATCTGCAATGTTAACTTATTAATCCCAAATTTGACTTTTTATTTTGTTGACAATTGTTTCCTTTTTATCTTCTTTATAAACGCGTATCTAATCAATAAAATAAGGTCCCCAATACACACACACATACTGCGTAGTAGAATCTCTCCATGGATGCCGTCCTCCCCTAACATCATCTCGCTTGTGGACCGGTCTGCTCCTCCGTGCAAACTACTTCCAAGTTTCAACTTTGGGTTCTTTTCAAGAAGTTTCAGAATATTTTATTTATCTATTTCAACCATTTGTTTACATCTTTATACTTATACTTATACTTCCTATTATATTGCAAATATTGAAAAGCTGATGACTTTTCTTTAATTTCAGATGCAGTAAACAAAACAAAACAAAATAAAAAAAGTTAGTTGAAACACAACCTTAATATGTTGGTAAATGTTCAAACTGGTATTATGGCTGTACATACCCTGCCAGCAATACACGATACAAATCTGTATAAAACTAGAAATGCGGAAGATGATGATTCTAATAATACGTTCGAGGAAAGCTTCCATTTACAAGTATCAGAAGACGAAGAAAAAGTTGGTAGGTATTAAAAAAATTTATTTATAGAAAATTCAAACATTTTTGCCTGATTTGAATCTTTTAAATTGCAGCAGTTGGTGAGAGCAAAGCGATACAGTTACCAAAAAATGACAGCACGTCAAGTTGTGACGAAAATGAAAAGATTGATCAGATGAAAATTCAAGATAGTGAAACTAGTATAAGTAATAATGAGAATCAAATATGTGTTCAGAATATTAATGTAAATAGAGAAGATAGTACTATTGTAAATAATAATGAGAATGCTACTTTAGATAATATAGAAAAAAAATGTTCCAATTGCAGAAGCTAATTTTAAAGAAGTCGAAGATATCCCAACGGAAAAAATCGAGGATGAAACCAGCACGCCTAAAACAAGTAAAACTACAACTGAGACAGATGAAATTATATCTAAACTCGAAGTGGAGGAAAGTATATCTAAAACAGATGAAGGTATATCTAAAACGGATGAAGGTATATCTAAAATGGATGAAGATGCTACATCTCCAAAAGAAGAGTCAAATGAGCAAACAGAACAACAACAAGAAAAAGGTGACATTTTGAAAGACCAAATAATGGATACAGAAGATTTACTTCGAATTGTAGAAACTGATAAAGAAGATAGTTCCGGTAGAAACAGTCCTAGATCACCAGAAGAAAACATAGAAGCTGAAAAAATGGTTGATGCGGAAACAGACAAGATGGATTATGACCGCCTTGAAGAACGTGTTGCTGAAGATGTTGATATTGATGAAAGTAGTTTTTCCAAAGAATGCGGTAGACCAATTGTAAACCCTGAATCTTTAGAGGAAGTAGCAGAGGAACCTGAAGCTTCTGCCAAAACTCCTGTAAATGTCATACAGAAAGAATCACACGTTGAATCTATCGAACAAGAAATAGAAAATTCTGAAGAGGATTGTATAATAGATAATTCCTCTGGTAAGACAACTGAAGATAATGAAGACATGGAACTTGTAGGTAAGGCACTTTTATTGTTTTGTGTCAGAACAGTTAAATCAAATTTAAGAATACATACCCATTTGTAGAAGGTGAATAACTGCCTGGGTTCATTTATAGTATGTTATACACAGGGAGAGTTTTTTTTGTTTAGTATAGAGATGTGGGAAGTACTGCAGCTACAGAGACGGTTAAATGGGGAACAGCTCAATTTGATACAATTTTTGTTTCGAACATTGCCAGATTTTTGAAAAACTGAAGTTTTATAATTTTTTAAAACGCACTTTAGTTTTTAATTAATGTTTCAAGTTCGCAGCTTTTTATTTATTTAACTGCAGATCATGTTACAAAGTGGAAATTATTATATCCAATTAACATTGGGAAATTATGTAAGAATCAACTACAGCTATGAGCTATTGAAGCGTTCTAAGTGGACAGAAGAAAACAAAAATCAAAGCAATCGAGATTTTGCTTGTTAAACAATTTACTGTCGAAATTCACATAATTGACAGATGTATAAATTTGAGGTTATGGCTAACCTGTATTTTTCTTTTGCATTTTATTTTTAAAACATGGAGTTGATCTTTTAAACTAAATCATAAATATTAAATGATTAAATGAATATAAAACCTGAAATGCTTCCTGAAGAGAGCCTTGTCAAATAATTTTGTCACTGATGATAGTTTATTAAAAAAGATATGAACTTTTTCCTCTCAATATAGTATGAGATTTTGTCTCATATTTGAATTAGTAATATGAGATATGATATTGGGCCCAAAAATATGAGATTCATATGTATTTAAAGATAGGAGATCTTACAACCCTGCCTACAATGAAAGTTTTCAAACCTTGTCCGTTTATTTCTATTTCTTCTTCTATTCTGTATCTTATCAGATGTTCGTAGACGTTGACAAAAGTATTTAGTAGGCAAACTGGTTTGTATGAAGTGTTCGCGTTTATTGTCTTTCTGAGTTTTTCTAACAGAACCAGTCTTTCTCTCGCCCATAATCTCGGAAACTCTGTGTCTACCGCGTATTTATTTATTACCTGTAGGTGGTATTGTGTTTGCTTCAGTATTGTCGCTTGTGCGATCTGTGGTGATATCCCGTTGAACTCGTTTGTGGCCTCTGGTGCCATCTCCTCTAAGAATAAAAATGTTACAATCCGTTGTATAATCCTCTGGAAATAATTTCTTTGACTCTTGTATTTTAGCTTCGTCATCCAATTCTACTTATGGTTTGAGACTCATTTTCTTCGTTACCATCTGGTAACCCTTATCCCATACATCATTTTCTATACTGTCGCACAGCTCCTTTTGAGACATTTTCTTTAGCTTTCGTTATAGCTTTCCGTAGGTTAGCACGATGTGTTGTATATTCTTTGTGCATTCCTATTTTCTCTTATTCACTCGTCCACTGCCTTCTGCGTGCTCTCGCCAGGCTTCTTCTGCTTTGGATACAGATTTTCCGTAGGTTGGCGATGGTTCTTTAACTTTTACCTCTATTGAATCTTATGGGGAAAGTGGCGTTACATGCACTATCCGCTGTTGCTTGACCTCCTCTTCTCTCATTTGTTCCATCTCCTTGCCCAGATTTTCAGTGTAATCGTTCACTTTTTCTTTGATTAATCTGCATCCCGTTTGTATGATTTTCTTCTCTTCTGGAGGTGCGTTTATTACATTCTCTTTTATTTTAAATTCGAAGGAAATGTTACGATGGTCGCTTAAGTTCTCTTTGTCTACGACCCTACAATTATATATGTATTGGGCCGTTCTTAACTTGCAGAATATCAAACCTATTATCGATTGTGAGCTTCCTCTCACAAATGCTGGTCCGGGCCCTTGATTGGCTGCCACCATGTCTTCTTGCGTAAGCCATTCTGCTAGAGATCTCCTCTTTGATCTTCAATAACTGATCCCCACATATTCGATTTTGCATTAAAGTCGCCGCAAACCAGCACTTGTTTTGGGATGTTGACTCTTAGACTGTCCAGATATTTCTCGTAGTCTTCGATGGTAACATTTGGTGAGATATAGCATCCGTATATGATTAGCTGTTTTAGATCTACCCAGACGTACCCATTTCCCGATCCCGTATTGCGTACTCTCAATTTTCTAATCTTTTCATGCCATTATTGTGACATCAGTTCTATTTTCTGTGTACTATTGTCTGTTTTGGACCACCCTTTTGTTAGGTTATAGGATGATTAATATGTATGTCCATTGCGTGCTCAAATACTGTCGACTGTAGTAGGTCTTGTGCGGATCTGCTCCTGTTGACATTAGTTTGTATAATATTTATGTTGGCCATTATAGCGTTTATTAATTAAACGCTGCATAGATTCCTCTTGGTGCACCTTCATTTCGCACTCGTTACAATATGGCTTTCTGCCATTCTTTACATTTTAGACAATCCGGTCTGGCTTCTCGTCCGTGCCATCTGTTGGTGTTTCTACTTTCTCTGTTTGTTTTTTAGTTTCCATCCCGCTTAGCCCTTTCATGGTTTTCTTGTATTGGTGTTTTCTGAAATTAGCTTATTTAGGTACTTTTGTTTCATTTTATTTATTTGTTCTAGCTCGTTTTGAGTTTATCACTTTCTTCTCTTTTCTATTTCTTTCCTAATGTTCGTCTAGCGACCTTTCTATATTCTCTATCTCCGTACTTCCTTTCGCTTGCTGTTTCGTTTCCTGTTGTCTATGTTCAGTAGGAAGAGTTTTCAGAGTCTTCCTGCTTCTGGCAAAAACGTATTCTTCGATTTCTTTTTTTTCTTCTCTTCCAGTCACTTTTCTGGGGGGTGAGCCCTAAGGTCTCTTTGGCCTGGTCGCCTACCGACAATGACCTGTGTAGAATTCTCTTGTAGTAGCTGGCTGATGATCTGGGGGGAGAGCTCGCTACCCTCCTCACCGACCAGTAGTGGGATGCACCGTAAACTTTAATTCTCGATCAGAGTTTATTGCTATGATTGGTACAAAGTATGATTCTAACCTACCGTCAGGTTTTTAATCGAGAAGGAAGAAGAGTAAAATGAAAAGAGAGCTTTGATACAATTTTTGCAAAATTTAGACTTTACTATCTTCCACTTTTGATTTTTGCTTCCTCTCACCTTACACTCATTATAATTAAAAATCTCTGCACCTAGAAGACGGGAGATTTAAAAAGTCTGAGCAGGTCTAAAAATCTAGACATTTGAAGACTTGGTCTTGACTGTTCAAAACAAATCTGTGTATATTAACTATTGAGTATTACTTTAGGGAATTGGAAGATACACAGATAAACTCTTCGTTTTTACTAGAATCACTGACTCGCCCTTTCCAGGCTCAAATTGAGACCAATCAGTTTCAATTGAACTAGTCAACTTCAAATCAAGACAGAGTGAGATCAATCAACTTCAAATCGAGACGAATCTAAACTCAATGTCAAGTTGATTAATCTCAATTTGAGGTTGAAAAGGTATAGAGCCACTGCAGCTTTGTTTCTTGATATTCAAGCACTTCTTATGTCTTACTCCAGCTTCTATCGGGCGTCAAGCTTCTCTTTTTGTAATTCTGTTGGAGTAGTGCTAGTTACAAACACAGGGCTGCCCTCACCAACAAGCCACCTACAGTGGAGTAAATTCCATTAACCTTCACTATAAGTAACTGATTTCATTGCAGACTTATCAGTGACAAACTACCAAAATACCTAGGGAGCTTGAATCGGTGTCCAATTCTAGTATCTCTCAAAGTCAGTAGAATTGCAACAGCTTCGAAGTCCAGAAAAGGCCGGGGTAGTTTTATAAAAGCCCGAACTACGGGGAAAGTTTAGGACTTTACTTGAGAGATCTAAAAGTCCACAAAAGTTTGCATATTAAAAAGATCGAACCCTTTATGACAATTCAGAAACATGGAAGAATCTGGAATACATGTACGAGGATCTTGCAAAGCTGACCTGAAATAAGGATATTGACAGAAACATTGAGATACGCAAAAAAGGGCTTCGTAAGAAGACATAAATGTATAAGATCCCACCGCAGTGTACCTGGGCATTACGTTCTCGAACACCCTTTTTTGGAACCGGAAAGCCAAGAGATGCTGCGACGTAGTCCTGCAACGTAGCTCCCCCCTGTCAGTTTTGCGCGGCGGCAACCTTTGTCCGCCCCATCTTGCATTATCACTTCATCTGCCTCGGGGCTGCTTCTTTCATACTTGTGGAATAGGAGGTTACTTTTGGGGAAGTTTGTGAACTAGCCGGACTCGATTTGCTGCGTGGCGGCTTCCTAAAGATGGTTTCCTTTCTCCAGTTGCAATTTTGTTTCGGGGTACATCACGATTTCTTAGTCGACCAACATTCAAGCAGCGCCAGTCGTAGTGGATCACTCCGCAATTCTCTGCGGACCGACTAGGCTTGAAAGTGAAAACCGATTAGATCTGTTTAGTAGTTTTACCTAAACTCACTCGCAAAAAGGAGTCACGAGCCGCCATTGCGGCCTCTCATTTAGTCTATAACCTTCTTGGGGCTTATACCCTATACGATAGTGAATGCAGATTCCTCTTTGGGCTTATATTGTGATGATTTCATCTATGTGAATCCCTTTATCTCTTGTTTACTAAATTTTACCGATGCAGTCTGCGTTTTTCTCCAGACTTTTTTACTCCTCTTTCTTTATAAATACAGGCTCAATTCTTTTGGGTTTTTTTCTTTCCAGACTGTCAATTGAGAGAGTAGTGTAGTGTATTCTTCATAGATTTTATGCTCACATTACCAAAAACAGGGCATAGGGCAATCAGCTTTTATTAAAGCAGTTCATGCAAGCAAGTGAAGTGCCGCGGTAACTAGCCGCTACACAGTGAAGAATAAAACAAATAGCTGAAACTGCAGCCCTGATCTAGAAGATTTTTTACGTTTCGAATGGTATGGCGATTTCAAACTAATTAGTTACTTATTTAGTGTCTTTGAGTGTCTAGAGTAGATTTCCAGCGTTTTTTTCTGAGTTTTCAGCGTTCTTCTCAGCATTTCATTCAAAGAAAGGTAAGAACGTATAAACGAGGAAACTTGCCGTAGGCGCTGCACAGTGGCGAATACGACAGCTAAAACTGACCTTGAATGCACTACCCGTCATCCTATCTATCGTATCTCAGGAAGGCGTCTTAAGAAATTCTGGCATGGAAAGTAACTCTTTAGTAATATAAGGCTTGACATAGTTATTTTTTTGTTTTATCAAGTTACGAACTGAAAACCAGATGGTGGAAGATTCCACATTAAATATATGAAAGTCGTTGATTTCTGTTGAATAAATAGCATTTGTTATGCAACAATTGATGAAACAAAAGAAAGATGCAAACTTGCAACATTTGTTACTGTTTCTGACGATATGTTTCACTGTTGTCAGTGTGTTCATCCTCTTACTAGTTTTTTCAATTTCCAAAAGAGGTTATAAAAGTCATATTAGCAGCATAAGGTTGCTGAACGGTTGGCAGCACTCGTTTGCAAACAAGTGATTACTGACAGCGCCTAACCGTCGCTGCTGGTAGCGTGTCAGCGTGATCATAGCTCGTGGACAGAAAGCAATGCTACTACTTTAGCTAGGAATTGACGGAAATCAAGAACTTGCGGACTTGCGTGTGTCCTTTAGAGGACTTGTTGTTACAGCTTCTGATGAGCTGCCTTGTTGTGTCCTTTAGCGGACTTGTACATTATTCTTCTTTCGTAGCATTCTCATAGTATCATCTCTTCTCGAAATATCCTTTAAGCGGACTTATTGCGGCACAGCTTCTGATGCTGTCCTGTATGTGCGACGACTCGTTTTTCTTCTTTCGTCGAAGAGTCCTTTAGGAAGATGTTATACCAATTCTTGTGCGAACCCTAATGCCGATTCTTCCCTTGTCGAGGTCAAGGGTTTGTGAGCTTTGGTTTTTTGCCTACTGCAGCGGTCGTTGTTTGTTGTGGGTCTTTTGGTTATTGAATCTTTTTCAGCAGTCTCACTGGGATTACTTGACACAGCTACGAGAGGGCACTTTGCAGCGCACGAGACTGTTGTATCGTGTTGATCTCACAAGCGGCATGTTATCTATCTTGATGGTGTGAAGACGATTGGTCTGCACCTGGTTGCATCTGCTTTAGCATCTTCTCATTTGTTTGAACGTAGAGCATCTCCTCCATGATGTCCCATGTGTAGAGTGCGTTTGGTCGATGTAGCGGCTGTCGAATTCATCGATGTATGTTTCCCCTCGAAAGACCATGACGGACAGTCTCGCAGTGGAATTGACAATTATCCAGTTTCTGCAGGAGACTAACCTCTGATGGTCAATCTTTCAATGATTAACGGTTTGTTTATGCATTTCTGAGCTACTACAAGAGGCCACTACGGCGGGGACACCAGCTTCCGTCCTTGTAAGAATGCCATTCGTGATCTCTCCATCATGCTAGTTGCTGCTGGACGTTTTAGTTGGATTTTTTGGAGTCTCTGTTGGATCATGCTCGATGCTGTTGGCTATATTGACGCCTTAGATACTTGATGTTGACGCGATCTGATGGTTGCTTGGAATTTGGTGTAGGAGAACGAAAATAATGCTGAAAACCTCTTGTTCGACTGCTCTTATGATACTCTTTGTGAGTACAAACATTTTCTCATGGTGACAAATGTACTTGTCGAACTTTTGTAATTTCTTCCATTTTTCCAGTTGTAGTTGATGGATGTTGCGTTCTTGAAGTCCGAAGCGGATCGATTACATCCCGTCGTTCATTTTATTTCTTAGTTTGACAGGACCATAAATAATTATTCGTCGAAGACCTGGTGAACGGCATCTCCACGCTGGTGTAAGATTCGAAGGACTATGAGCGAACTTCAAGAAATCTTCTGGAAATTGTGTTGTGAGATTAACTTCATTAAGAAAAGATGATCATCAGCGTTGCCAAAGCTGACTATAAATCTTTAAATCAGGAGATTTATGACGTTTATGATTGTTTCTGACGATATGTGGGACTGTTGTGGCAACAGTCTGTCACCATCACGCTAGTTTTTTAAAATTTCCAATAGAGGTCGCGACGATCGCGATTTTTTCCAATAATGATAATAATAAACATCGAAGAAACTCATCCTGTATTTAGGGACTTGTTTGCAATCAAGAGCGTACAAAAATTACACTTTTCTGTTGTTTAGTAACCGTTAACAAATTATTGATGCTGTCACTGTCTGTGTTCGACGGTTACACTTGCATACTATTATCCTAAGTTTACTAAATTGAGTTGTCATTTTGGCAGTTTATTTACAAAACAAATAGAAAATTTTTAAGTGTAAAGCACAAACGTTTCTTAATACTTACAATATTTTAAATTAGACGATAGATATTGGAAATTGAATTTTGGCAACGTCAAAGAAGAGACAGTTACTTGAAAGCTGTACTTTTTATAAATAGAATGTTACCTGAAAGTTCTTTATTGCAAACAAGTGCGTATTCTTTATCCTGTTTTTACAAATTTTGACAATTACGTCATCTATTAGATTAAATTTCTAAGTTGAAGGATTCGTTACTTAATTATATTGTAATGTTTAGCCGAAGAAAGCGAGGAAGTCAGTTCGTCTAAGCCTGCAAAAAGATCCTCTACTGAACTTGACTTGGATTCAGATTCAAAAAAATTAAAATTGAACGAGTCTGAAAAAGCTGATGATAAAGAGGTAGATCACGAGATAAAACAATCCAAGAGAGAAGTCAGAATCCATACTTTAAATGCAATAGAAGAGTACATAAAATTCAAATCTTTGAAAAAATTAACATATCAAGATTTAGAGCAGATCATTTTACAAAAAATCTGCGAGGCTATCGGCCACAAGAGCGAAATAGGCGAACTGAGACATCAGTTGGCTTTTCAAGAAAAAAATGGTCGAAATGTGGAAGAAAGAAGTTGTCCAATTAACAAAGCAAGCGAGGGACCTTCAAGTTATCAATAAGAAACTGTTGCAAGACGCAAGATTAAATAACGTAAAGAAGAAATACATTGTACCAGTAAAAATAAGTAGATCCGTTGGTCTTCAAGTAAATGGCCCATCAAATGTATTATTTCCAATTAGACAAAATAAAATAAATGTTTTGCAAGCCAGTCCGAATAATAAAGTAAATACAGTTAATAACAAGGTAGCTACACTAATTAAACAAACCATCCCAGAAATAGGACCGATCAGACTGGGAACTAGTCGATTGATTCTGGTTGATAATAATAATAGCAAAGCTTCATTATCGAAGGTGAGCTTTATTTTAAGTTGGAAGATAAGTCTTTAAGTTTCTGGATTTCTGTTTTCAGGTAATTCAAGCTTCAGGGCATTCAAGCACAAGTGTTGCAGATACTAATCCGTCTATTTCAACATTAAAAAGTAGTGTTTCTAGTACTACTAATTCTAGTATTACTGTGAAACCAAGGGATCCTAAAACTCTTCCTAATCCAACCGAAGTAGATCATAGAAGACCTTATAATCAAAACCAAGCTATTAAAGTTATTCCCAATTTAGGAAACACTGTAGGAAATCGAACTAGGATCGTGTACATTAAGAATAATCATCGTTACGAAGGTGAAAGCGGATTGGCAAAATCTAACGCATTAGGTAAGAATTGTCTTAATGGAGGATTCTTGTTAAAATAATTATGTTATTGTAGAAGCAAACCGACTTACAACTACCAATAATAAATCCGTATTAAAGCACCCAGCATCATTGCCACCACCTCCAGCAAACCAAGCGTCAATCCCGTCTAGAAAACCTGTACCACCTGAACCACGCATATCCATAAAACGTTCTCAAAACGGTTTAGTCCTGTCTTGGAGGATGCCATACAATCTAAACAACTATGAAGTAATTTCTAGCTATCAATTGTACGCTTATCAAGAAACCACATCACTGCCGAGTACGAACATGTGGCGTAAAGTTGGAGAAGTGAAAGCTTTACCATTACCAATGGCGTGTACGCTAACCCAATTTGCTGCCGGCAATAAATATCATTTTGCTGTACGTGCCGTTGATATATTGCAAAGAATGGGACCTTTTAGTGACATAGAGCAAATACTTCTGTGAAGTTAACTAAGTGGGATCTTGATATTTTTCTTTGTTTCCTTCCCGTTTTTAGATATTATTTAGATGATTTATTTATTTTAATGTATTTGAACTATAAGACGAGAATAATAAACATTAAATATAAAAATTCTGGTAGTTATTAGCTTGAAAATGACTGTTTTAAGAAATAAAGTTGTGGCCGCTTTTATCTTTTAATTTGGAATTTAACTATGAACAAAATATCTTTGAAAATATTCTTCTGTAACGCTCACAGCTTCGGAACCTAATCTGAAAAATAATAAAAAAAGGGAGTCAAGCTGTTCCACGATGATTAGAACCTTTGATTCAATCGGTGACAACTGGTGGCTAAGCTTTCCAGAGAAGAAACAAGACCCCATCATAAATAACAACAATTAAAGTGTTTTATTAAACAACTCTATATATATATATATCCTTTAACAATGATTTTATAAAATTACCAATATGTATATACAGCATGCAACAAATGTAAAGCTAATTTTAATTATACAGGGTAGCACATAAACTAAATGTATAAAACAAACAATAAAGACAAATCTTGTGGTAAATAACAACGCTTTTATGATTTATATTGCAGTTGGCAAATCCTTTTCCCTTTCTGTAAGAACATTTATTTCATGAAACGCGCAGTTAATTTAAACATTTGTAATTTAACAGAGTAAACAGTTTTTAAAGGAAACAAACAACATATTTTCATTACGACACACATTCTTATGATTACCGACCAACAACAAAAACTGCTTTATCAGCTATTTCCACCAACGTATACAGTATACAGTACAGGATGTTTTAGAATTTTATTGTTCATTCCTTAAACCTCTCCCTCAATAAAATTTGTTTAATTCAGTTTGCTCCTTAAAACTATTACATTTTATCAACTTAAAATTAATGCATGATTAACAATATTTAAATCTAAACCTAATTTAGAACATAATCTTTGAAATACAACTTTACTTAATGGTTTTGAAAAACATCTGCAACTTGTTGTTCAGTACTACAATATTTTACATCAATGATTTCTTTATTTATTTTGTCTCTTATGTTTCTGGGTCGTATGCTGTGGAAGAATGAGTTTGAGTATTGTAAACCGCTCTTTACCTACAAAGTGTTCATAAAAATTCCTGAGTCCAGCTAGCTACGGAATCCAATTTTGATGTGCCGCCTTGTTGATTTATTTCAATAATTAATATGTATTTGTTTTCTGTCATTTGTCAATTGCAAATATATCATTGACTTGCATTTAGCAACTTAGTTAATCTTGTGCTGACATTTGTTTTATTGTTCTTCATTGTTTCCCTCTAATTGCGCTTATTGTACGAAAAAGTCTTTTTCAAGACTAAAGTTGTTCTTGTGCTGTGTCTGCGTAATCATAGTAAGACTCTTACATACTGTAAACATTAAAAAATATTAATGAAATTTATTTTCAGCAGCACTGTAAACAATGGTTTATACTGTTCAACAAGACACGTTTATCGTTAAGACTTATTACCGGAATGATGTAGTTCAGGCTTGCAAAGACGAATTTAGAATCCGGTTTCCTGATGTTAATAGTCTGGATAACGCTTTAGTTACTCACTTTGAAGATGTAGTTAGTAGATTTGGTAGAACAGGATCTGTTGAGAAGGGTAAATCTTCAGGAAGACCTGCTGTGAGTGCTGAAGCTGTCGAAGAAGTAAGACAAGTAATCGAAGAAAATCCATAAACCTCACTTTGCAGAATTTTACTTCAAACGAACATCCCTATAAGTACATGTCAGAAAATTGTTAAAAAGCAACTGAAGTCTGAATCACAATGGGAAACATTTCCAAATGTTTATGTAAAATATAAAATAAGAGCAGCTTTATTCGTTTTTGAATAAATAAATAATATGTTAAAAAAATTATTAATTATTATTATTATTTTTTAAAAGGTTATTTTTTAATTTAATTAAATTTAATCCTTGCTCTCTTATGTTATTTGTGATTATATTAGTATTTATGTTGTTAGCTATGTACTGAATGTTTATTTTTGATGTTGGTTTGAGCATATGCATAAACTTTATTAATAAATTGCAGACCATATTTTTTTATTTTGTAATTTATTTTTCTTTATTCTTAGCTACTGACATCGAAAAGAATGCATTCTTTAACACTTCATTTTAGATTAGTTGCATTCCTTCACTTTAATTCTTTAAAAGGAACATAAGATTAGGCAACTATCACAACAACGATGCAATGCGTGTAACGTGACAAACATTCTAATACATATCTTGTTTTTCAAAAGGCGGCAAATGCAGCCGCAAAATTAATTTCACAGCCCACTGGACTCAGGAACTTTATAAACTCTTTGTATTAACTCGGCTTGTAAAATCTTATTGACGCTTAATGTGCTTTAAGGTTAGGATTTTATGATAGTTTAACCTCACGCTGTTGTCTTTCTTTTGTAACTCTGTAAATATAAGGAAAACTTGATTTCTTTTTAACAAAACTAATCGGCACTAAACGTTTATGCAAAATTTCTGCTCTGCGCCAAATGTAGCCGCAGATATGACAATTTTCAAAAAAAAAAGAAAACACTTCCAACCTAACAAAATGAAAACATGATCTGTTACGACCCAGCAACGTCGTGAACGTTCACAACGCGATCAAAAATTTTGCATAAACGTTTAGTACCGATTAGTTTTGATTTGTTAAGAAAAGATCAGATTTTTTTATATTTCGCATCTATTAATGCCAATTAAGAAGAATGCCAAAGATTATAAATAAAAACATAAAACTTTGATTTATAAATATAAATAAATGGAAATCTCCGTGAAACAATCTTTTAGCGTAATCGATTTACAGATTTACAAAGAAAGGCAACAGCGTGAGGTCAAATTGTCATAAAATCATAACCTTAAAGCACATTAAGCGTCAATAAGATTTTACAAACCGAGCTAATAAATAAACAGCCCAGTTTACAATACTCAAACTGTCATTTTGCCACACCCATATGCGACCCAGAAACATCGTGAACGGTGTATAGTTAATCCACTTGCGAGATCTATCGAATTACAACAATATAAAATATGAGAACAGTTGAGTTTTCTTATACATATAGTGGAAATTTAATAGAAAATAAATGAAAGTTATACAGGGTGTCTTAAAATAACACCGACAACTTTTAACCACTGATTCTTGGGAACAAATGATGACTATTCACCGAAAGAAAGTTAGGTAAAAAGTTTCTCGCTTTTGTGTTATAAGCTGTCAAAGTCAACACAATTTTTTCTTAATTTTTTAATTGCCTCTCACTGAATCCATCGATTGTAATAAAATTTGGTATGTTGGCTTGTGTAGTTAAGATGATCTTTTCATACACAAGAACCAACTCCTCACTGACGTATTTACATAAATACAGAACGAAAATATCCGATTTTATTTAAAGTGGAATATTCCAGGAATGAACAAAGATAGAAAAGAACGACAAAGAGGGAGGTTTAGAAAACGTATTGCCGAATACAAAAAATCGCTTCGCGATCGTCTCTCGTTTTATTTCGGCAGCTTTAAATGCTTTTCAGTGATATAGGTTTAACATACTTAGTTGTTCTTTTGTTTTATCGAGCTAATGAAGTGAAAAACATTTTTCATTGTAGCGTGCCACGGCATCACACATACGAAAACCGATGGTTTTTGTCAAATAAATAGCATTTGTTATGCAACAGTTGCTAAAACAAAAAGGGGACCACAAATACTATGTTTCTTCATTAATTCAGTCAATTGAAATGTACACTCGTTATTCACTTTTTGATTTTTTCTATTTTCTGAACTGTATACAAACCTATCGTTCTTTTTTCTAGTATCACAATATAAAAAGCATAATCTGGAACAACTTTATTTACTAGACAAAGCTAAATATCTTCAAGGAATCTTTTAGAAAAATAATAAATACAAAACAAAACAGTTTGTATTCAATAAATGACACTACATTAGATCAGCTCAACGTTTATGTAGAATTGAAAAAATGCTGCTACGTTTGTGATTAAGAACAAAATTGTGATTCTGGAAGTAACGTAAGACAATTTAGTCATTCCATGGTGTGTGTTTATTCATGGATATAGCTAAATGATATTTATTTATAACATAAAACACCTTTCGGTAAACTAGATCGACAATGTTTCTTACGGTAACAAAATCTCAATGAGTAAATAGTAGGAGAGGAGCTTTAGATTTATATACGACGTTACCCAATTCTTCACAAAGCCTCTCCACATCCTGAAAATTAAAAACAAAATTATCTTAAAATAGAACTGTAAACATATCCTTACCAGGCTGTTAGCAAGAATGTCGCCATCGGAATAAAACACAGCAATTGGGGAAGTAATTTAAGTTAAATTATAATGGCTGAAGTTTTCCATATTTCTTTAAATTAACATTTCTACCGAAATCGTACTGTCTAAATTCATCTGACAAAAGGTGGTTAAATGATATTTTTCTCGTTCTAAATATTTCTTGTTTTACGTGAGTTGATATTCTGAATGTGGTGGAGAAATTGACGAACTGAATCAGCCACTCCATTTTGGACAGCTGCAAGAACAAATGTGTGAAAATATCACAGTAGTTTTTACTAAAAAAAAAAAAACTTGAAAAGGAATTCTACCACGTACTGTATCTTCTTTTTGTATGAGATCAAACCTAGCAACCAAATACAGCAATTCTGCGCATAGGTTTCGAAGAAATCCTTTTCCAGTTTATTAATCACTTTTAATGGCAGGCTTATTTGACGTCCTTCATATAAACCAGCCAATTTAAAAAAAGTCTGAAAGTAAATAGAATATTAATTTAGTACATTATATTTCTAATGACAATACAGAGCACCAGAAGAGGTTCAAAGGTAGCTACAATTCTAAGTATTAGATTAGTATGAGCCGTATATGCTGTCGGACCAAGAGAAATCATGAGAGTCACATTCTCGTTATAATCTGGTCTTGTAGAGACTAATACGTAAAAATATGTGGTTCATTCTAAGATTCAAACATAAACCAAGCGTTCCATTTTTGTTACATTTCTTATTAAGGCAAACATAGCTGGTAGATCATAATACCCGATTTCGTGCCAGCTAAAAATTAAATTTCTTGTGACTTAATGAACTACTAATAAAAAAATAAAATTTGAATAAACCGACCTAAACACCAACCTAAATTCCCAATATTGTGGATCCTTGTTAGGATCAATTACTGAATGTTTTCTTGAATGATCGGTACTTCTGGCGTTACCTAACCACACGTCGTAGCCTCTGTCGGCTAAGAGAAAAGGTAATGATTTGTTTGGTCCCGTAATAACATAGTCTTCGAACGTTCTCCATAAACCATGCATGATCAGAATTGGATTTCGCAACCTACTCCTTCTATTTGTTCTACCGTGAGGAATTCTATAAATGTCTAAAAGATAACTGTCTTCTGTAGTAACGTTGAAGTATATTTCGAAAAAATGCCCATTTTGTCGTACAAGTTCTTTCTAAAATTATAAGTAAAATTCAATTGCAGTAGTTGAAGGTTAAAGTTAACGAAATCGAAATAAATGCAGGCGCTAAAAGCTTTGTCTCATCTCTGGAAGCGGCCTGCCGGAAACCACGTCCCGATGTCTTTACCCTCTCCGAAAACGAGCTAGAACGATTTTGTTTGGTTTTTCGAAACGAAACAGTAGAAAACGGAAACAACCGTTTGGAAGCGCCAACAGGTTGCGGAAAACGGACTAACTGTTTTTGGAAACTCGGAACTTTTTCTTGGATCCACCACCTTGCAAGCATACGACTGCGAAAGTGTTAGGGATACAAGGTTGATGGAAAAGATCGTTTCGGAAGAGAGAAAACTCTTCTTTTTAACGATTCCAACGGAAACTGAATATCTCGAAGAATAACAGTACCAAGTAACTTTGTGGTTTGTTTCGAGATGGAGAGTGGTGGGAGGATGGGAAATTTGTTTCACAAAACCGTATTAGGAAACCAAAACTTACGAAGGAAGGCAGGTTTCGAGTGGTCTGGAGGCAGCACTTAGAAAACCCCGTTAAATAAGCCTAACAGAAGGAACTTATATATTTTTCTCTCACGGGTAATACCGTCAGCGCTTCTGCGTGTGGCTTTTCGCACCTTCAAGAGGCAAATCATAAACATAATCACATTTGCCTTTATTTAAAAAGATATATCGCGTTTGTTGAAATAATGCAATACATTTATTAGTTAGTTGGTTGCCCTGATTTCACTATAGTAATAATAATAATAACAAAAAAATGGTGTCAAGCTGTAAAAAATGTAAACTGGTGTTATAATGCTTTATCTCTTTATTTTGTGTTGAATAAAACGATTATCTGTTCTGAACTAATTATTTATTTATTAATTTACTGTTCACTGTGCTAAAAATAATACAATAGATTATCGGCCCAGACCGTTTAAAAGTAAAATTAATAAATAGTGAATTTTCTTTCGAACTGCGTTGTATGGTTAAAGAAAGGCACGCCATGGCGCTAATTGAATCAAGTTTTGGAATTAGTTCGGTTATCGAAAAACTTAAAGGCCGTGAAAATTACAGCGACTGGAAGTTTCAATTGACTGCTTTATTAAAACACGAAGGATTGTGGCATTGAGTAACGGAACAGGTGGCTGCAGAGGCCGTTGACCTTTCCGTGAAAACACGCCGTGGAAAGAAAGCTTTATCAAAAATAATACTTTCTCTGGATAAAGCGACGTACTCGCATGTAATGCAGGCAAAGACAGCAGTTGAGACCTGGTCTGCGCTTGAAAAACCTTTTGAAGATAAAGAGCTTCATCGACGTTTGCGTTTATTAAGAAGTTTGTGCTCTATAAAACTTGTAAATTTCAGTAATATGGAAAACTACGTAAATGAGGTCATGGCTCTTTCACAGCAGCTAGCCTCCATAGGTAAACCATCGGATGATGAATTTCTTGGTGTAATAATGTTGCAAGGTCTCACAGATGATTATGAACCGATGGTTATGGCACTTGAAAATTCAGGCGTCGATATAACCTCAGATTTTGTAAAAAGTTACTGCAAGATAAAAAGTGGCAGAATGGTCAACATTGTACAGGTGAGTCAGTACTTTTTGTTAGAAAATCTAAGAAGAAACCATGGTATTGGGGGTGTAAACAAAAGGGGCACTATAAAAATCAGTGCACTCAACAAAAAGAAACGCAGCCTAATAGCTCCGAAAAACCAAAAATGTTAGGAAAGTCAGTTAAAGATAAAACTGGACATAAAGCTCTCTTTGCAGCCTTGGGCATCAACATGAAAAGTGATGCATTGTATGTCGATAGTGGAGCTTCCTCGCATATGACTGGAAATAGTAAACTATTATCAGAGATATCAAATGACAATATTGTACAAGAAATTTGCGTAGCCAATAGATCTAAACTATCCGTCAACGGTACAGGAAATGCAGTAGTTAGGTTAAAACCAGGTGGTATGAAAAGGTGTATTTCAGAAGTGAAGTATGTGCCAGACTTATCAGTTAACCTATTATCTGTAAATTCGCTAGTCTCCAAAGGTTATTGTTGTGTTTGAGACAGGAATGGTTGTAAAATACTTGATCAAGAGGAATGTAACATTCAGGGAGAACCTATTGCAACTGCAACTAACAGAACAAACTAATATTGCAAATTGTAACGGGAAAATGCCCAAAAGTAAGCACAAGCCCCGTATAAGCCAGATATCGGTAGATGTTCAAGCCCACAGCTCATGTCGAAGACGGGAGTAGGTTTCAAAATAGTAAATGATCCAGGCTTTGATGATCTTACCTGAACCTAAAACTTAACTCTTGGCTAGAATGCCTAGAAGAGATATCAAAAGGGCGCCAGGAAACAGTTATGCTAAAAAAGGAAATAATCCGCCGACCTGTCCCCACATCGGCGAACGCTCTGTACAAGGATGTCCAAAAGAAATATCACCCTGTATACAGAAACTTTATGAAACATTTGCAATGAACACATAACTTTACAAGAATAATTTTGCAATAAATTTTGACACTTTGAATTCTTTGCTTTAGACACTTGAGATTTTAAGAAAGGAGTCAAATTAATGCTCTTTTTTACTTACCAAAACGGTACAAATTAGATAGAATACTGAATCTTAGAAATTTTAATGATCCTCTGGTTATTCATCTGACAGCTTACATTGTTCAAATAACACAACACAGTCTTATGTGATAACCCTTTTACACTCTATTATACAATAAATCAACAAAACTGAACTTTACTATAATTTATTAAACGCAAAATATGTTCAAAACAAATAAATACAGGGGTTAGTATCTTAACGTAAGAACACAACAAAATATAATAAAAGAGATTATGCTTCAAAAATTGTTCCCAGAAGGGGATAAAACCAAGTTAATAGACAAAGATCATAAAGATCTTTTAAATTATGAAACAAACAAAAAGGATTATTAAACGCCAAATGATAAAGAATAAGTTTTGATCACAAAATACAATTCACTAGAGTTTAACTTTTCTAAAACTAAAATGAATGAACAAATGATTACTTTTAAAGTATTTCCAAACACAAGACGCAAAATATATTATTAAAAGCAACTATCACTATTTCCTGTGAACGTTCAAAGTACAAATTACTTGAATGTAAAGAATGACTTGAATTTAAAACAAGAGATTTTGATAAATCTGTCTAAAAGAACTTGAACCTTATACGCATAAAATAAACATTATACAATAACAAAAAATATAAGCAAGAGATAATTCTTACACACTATTCCTTCCTGGGTCTGTAGGATTTAAAATGCTGTCAGCGACGCACCAGATCGTTCCCAAATCCATCGGAAAGATGCCCGGAACTTGACCCACAAGTGCGGCTAAATCACGGGCCGTCGACTTTCTTTAACACGGCAAAAGTTCTAGCGACGGATAACACAAGTCCGTAACAAATACAACTAAACTCACAGTGTTCATTACATTGTTTCTTTAACAAGACGAACTTAACAAATAACAACAGTTTTTGGAGAAACTGTCAGAACGTAGAACACAAAGAAACATCGGGATTGTGAGAGTTCGAACACGGACACGGGAGAAAAATAACCAAAAACTATTTACACTTATTCCATGGGCACACAGATGGTCACGTCTTTTTTCCTTCAAAATAGAAGACAAAGTTCGGTAAATCTTCTTTACCCTTCATACCATTCATAGGTAACACCCTTTAGCTTGCGAATCCTACTTCGTCCACGAAAATACGCGTTCATTCAACTAAAATGTCCCACGGCAACCATAAAAGAAAAGGGTGAATTCGCAGCCGATAAATGTTGTGACAAAAGATCTGCCCCAAAACCTCACAAAGATGATCACATCGCGCACAAGGCGCGCTGCCCCTAGAAGGGACCAGCAACTGGTCTCGTTAAGAGACAGTTGGACTCTCTCGAGAAATTATCCATCATTTTGCACATAGCAAATTCTGAAACAATACAGAAGTCAGAAACTGAGCGTAAAATCAAAATCCTCAGAACAGATAATGGGGGTGAGTATTGTAATAAGCGCTTGAGTAATTTTCTAAAAGAACGAGGAATAAAACATGAACTCACCGTACCATATTGCCCAGAGCAAAATGGTGTGGCAGAACGGTATAACCGTTCGATCATGGAAAAGGTACGTTCTATGTTAGCTGATTCACGGTGTCAGAAGCAAATGTGGGCAGAAACTATCAACACAGCTATATATTTGTTAAATAGGTCACCTACGAAGAAGATTCGTAGTGCTACACGAGAAGAAAGATGGAGTGGCAAAAAGGTAGACTAGTCTGAATGACATGTTATCTGTTATAATATCAACTGTTGATGACTTCGTATGCCTGGGTGATTTCAATGTTAACTTTTATACGGCGAGAAAAAAGAGCATATCTAGACACATTCTCTAGGGAAAAAGATTCTCGCGGATTATGGAAAGCCCTAGCCAACCTCAACGTACGAGGTGCGACTACTCGTAATATTCCCTCACACCTAGCTGATCCTAATTCGATTGGAGATTAAAATAATAACTGCATTAACCAAACTCAATATTACTTAAACAATTATAATTCTGATACTCATTTTTCTTTTTTTCTTACTACTGTAAATGAAGTACACGATATTTTACATAATTTAAAATCCAATGCTTTAGGTACTGATAATATTTCTTTTATTATGTTGAAATACTGTAGCCCATTCATTGATAAATTCATTACCCATATTATTAACTGTTGTATTGAAGTAGGTCATTTTTCGTCGGCATGAAAAAGTGCTGTTGGACTTCCTCTACCTAAAATTACAAATCCGAAGAATTTTTCCGATTTGCGAATAATTAGTATTTTACGTTGTTTATCTAAAATTTTTGAGAAAGTTTTACATAAACAAATGTATAACTTTTTCAACAGTAATGAACTTTTGCCTACGTGTCAATCCGGCTTTAGAGAGGGATTTAGTACAGCAGACTCTCTGGCTTCTGTTACGAATAATTTTATCAACTCTTTTGATAAAAAATTAATCACTGCCTTGATTTTGCTAGATTTCTCAAAAGCTTTTGATACCATCAGTCACGATCTCATATGCGCAAAATTACAATATTATGGTTTCGTTGAACCTGGGACCTTGGTTGTACATTATCTATACGGCAGATATTCTAAAGTCTGTTAATAACTGTAAAATTCAAGTGTTTGCCGACGATACGCAAATGTACAAATCTTTTGCTTTTTCCGAAAAAGCCCAGGCCTATGAAGACATCAATCGTGACCTGCAAAAGATCACTCAGCTTTCTTTCGAACATAATCTTACAGTAAATAGCAATAAATTTTGTTTACTATTTTTTGGAAATCGAAACCATACCCTAACGGTTAAAAACGATCATAATCTACGCCTCAATAATCAGCAAATTTCAGTTGTACATGCAGCTAGGAACTTAGGACTTATCTTAGACGTTAACTTACGATTTAAACAACATGTCTGTAAATTACTTCAGAAAACTTACTCTTTCTTAAAACTGTTATATGCCAATCGAGAAATTTTGAATTTTGCTCAAAAGAAAATGCTCTCTGAAACATTGGTCTTATCACATTTCAATTACTGTAACTTTATTTATAGCCCTTGTCTTGATGCATGTGACAAGTACCGCATTCAAAAAACGCAAAATTGGTGTTTTCGATTTATTTACAATTTACGTCCTTATGACTCTGTTACGCGACAAAATTCAGACCTAGGCTGGTTAAACATGGAAAATCGTTGGAAGTATCATTTGGGAGTGTATACATATACTCTACTTTCAACAAAAAGTTCTACATCTCTTAGTTCTGAATTGATACCTGGGATACAGGTGCACTCTGCAAACACTCGGTATAATTATATGCTCACTATGCTTCTTCATACGTCTTCATTGTTTCGGAGAAGTTTTATATACAATGCTGTCAAGTTTTATAATTCTTTGCCATTCGATATGCGAGGTCTCAATTTAAAAACATAGATAGAAAATCGTTTTATAGTTATATCTTCTCATTAGCTAATGGACCCATATAATGGGAAAGTCAAAAACAAAAAGCTCTTGCCTTAAGTTTTACTGAAGCCGAGTATACAGGGATATGTGAAGCAACAAAGGAGTCAGTTTACCTGAAATCTTTGATTTTTGAACTTTTTGATATTAATAAAGATTGTAAATTTATTAATGTTACAAAGGCAGTTCAGATTTACAATGACAATCAGAGTGCCCTAAAGTTGGTTGAAAATCAAACATTTCATAAACGAACTAAGCATATACATGTAAAGTATCATTTTATACGTGAGAAAATTAAGAATGGTGATATTGTTTTGTTATATATGTCAACTACTGAAATGGTTTCAGACATGTTAACAAAATCTCTAGGTGGCAAAAAACATAAATATATATGTGATAAATTAAATTTGAAATACTCATTTTTCAGTCACTTTTTTATATTACTATTTTTAGTGATGTTCTGTTCTTAGAAATGTTATTTTCATTTATGTGATTATTTTATGTTTAAATTTTTTTTTGCTAATAAATTATTGAGTTGAAATAATGCAATACATTTATTAATTAGTTGGCTGCCCTGATTTCACTATAGTAATAATAATAATAATAACAACAAAAAAATGGTGTCAAGCTGTAAAAAATGTAAACTGGTGTTATAATGTTTCATCTCTTTATTTTGTGCTTAATAAAAGGATTATTTGTTCTGAACTAAATAATTTATTTATTAATCTACCGTTCACTGTACTAAAAATAATACAATAGTGTTGCCGTCAGTAACCTGTAATTAATAATTTACCATTACCATTTCTACTTAAAAATTATAATAATTTACAACTACGTAGTACAACAATGGAATTACGTTAAAATTTGAGGTATTTCTTATGTGTCATTTATCCGATAAATAGTCTAGGCAAAGAGTGTATCTTTTCAATTATTTATAATTCTGGGTACGAACTTGCTAGATAAAATAAATACCTAGCGTAAAAATTTAGAAATTTATAAAAAATAGATAAATTTTTTTAAACTAGATCTGGTATAATTAATAAAATCGATATTTAGATTCAAATGATCTAGTTTTATCTGCATCTCTCTTACCACCATGAGCTTCGAATAGTAGTAACCCATCTCGTGCCGCCGCATGAATCATGGGCAAGCATCTTGCCCACCGCACCTCCCTAGCAAAGTCCCATCTCTATAGGTACAGCCGTTTGCGAAACACGGATTGCCTACCAAAACAAAAAACAAAAACAAAGAACGGTCGGTCCTGTCCCGTACTGTGCAAAAGCACCTTCTGCCCCTCGTCGGACAATCAAAGTTATGTTACGATAGAGGCCGCCGTATGCAAGATGCAATATATCGCACCAAAAAACAAAAGACGATCTCCGTCGTCCGGACTGTATGCAACCCATTCCTGCACCACACCTAACGATCAGAATCGCATCTTGATAGCACCTGCTGTTCCGGAGATACGGAATATCTGCGGAAAAAACAAAAGACGGTTTTTCTTTCCCCGATCTTTGGAAAGAATTTTCACCACCACATCTAACGACCAAAATCCCGTCTCGATAGGAGCGGCCCTTCTGGAGATGGGTAATATCTCTCAGAAAAACAAAAGACTATCGTCGGCGCCAGGACCGTTCGAAAACCATTCCTTCACCGCACCCAACGGCCCATCTCGATAAGGGCGGCCAATCGGGAGATACGGAATATCTTTGGAAAAAACAAAAGACGGTCGTTCTTAGTCAGATCATCGGAAAGTCCTTTAGCCACCGCACCTAACGACCAAAGCCCCATCTCGATAGGCCCGGCCATTGCGGAAATGCATGATATCTCCCAAAAAACAACAAAAGACTATCGCCGATGCTCAAATCGTTTGGCGGCCATTTCTGTAACACACCTAACCATCAAACTCGCATCTTGAGAAGACCGGCCGTTTCGCAGATACGTATATCTGTGGAAATAGCAAAAAACGGTCGGTCTCGCACAGATCTTTCAAAAAATACACTTCTTCTTTCTCCTCCTCGGGCTGCGCCGTTCCATGGGCCGCCTTCGGTGGCCCCACCTTGGGCTGCGCCATCCACCTTCGGTGCCCCACCTCAGGCTGCGCCCTCGCATGGGCCACCTTCACCCTTTCCGCTTCGCGCCCAAAAGCGAAAATCCCGTCTCCGTAGGACTGGCCGTTTCTGAGATGAAGAATATCACACGAATCAACAAAAGGCAATCGGTTTTGCCCAGATCTTATCAGAACCCTTTCATCACCATACCTAACGACCAAAGTAGTAGCATCCCTATAAGACTGGCTGTTTCTGAAATGCAGGATGTCTGTGGAAAAAACAAAAGACGATCGCTTGCGCCCGGACCGTTGGAAAGCTATTTCTTTAGAGTAGCTAACGACCAAAGATCATTTCTACAGACGCCGCCGTTTCGGAGATACAGAATATCTGCGGAAAAAACAAAAGACGATTCTTCTTGCCTTGATCTTCGGAAAGACTTTTATCCACCAGACCTAACGATCAAAATTCCATCTCGACAGGTGCTGCCGTTTCGGAGATACTAAATATCTCTGGAAAAAACAAAAGACGATCGTCGGCACCCGGACCGTTCGAAAGCCATTACTGCAGCGCACCCAACGACCAAATTCCCATTCCGATAAAACTGGTCGATCCGAAGATAGGGAATATCTGTAGAAAAAATAAAAGTGGGTTGTTCTTAGCCGGATCGTTCAACGTTCAAACTCCCATCTCGACAGGCGCTGTCATTTTGAAGATGCAGAATGTCTCTGAAAATAACAAAAGACGGTCGGTCCCGCGCGCACCTTTTGAAAGCTATTCTTACCCCACAAGTAACAGTCCAAGGCCCATCTCGATAGCACCAGCCGTTCCCGAGACACAAAATAAAAAAACATAAAACAGAACACGATGGAAGGCCTCCGGGCCATCGGAACGGGTCTGTGCTATTCCGCCATTATTAAACCAAACAGTCTGAAGTGGATTCGAAAGCGCATTTTGTTTATTGCTTATTTGATCGCGCTCTCTTTTTCTCTTTTTCTCTTCCTTTCCCTCTCTCTATATTTCAAAACAATTTTAAACAAACAAAAGCCTCGACGCCGGATGACGTATGCGACGACGCAGACGCGACGCTTAAAAATATCAACAATACCTACCCCTTAGTAGGAAATTAAAAAAAGCTGTAGCCGTCTTTGTCTCGCGCGCGGTGATTTGCGTATCGCCGTCTCGCTTCCACTCGAAGGATTTCATCAATTTTTCTAATTTTTCAAGCAATGTAAAAGTAGGTTGGCATATAACGCTCCGTTATTTACTGGGCGGTTGGCGCGACACTTTTAGGGTTTGTAGACAAAGGTCCGCTCCAGGGATCCGCGTCGCCGGCGACCGAGCCGACTTTCTCGTATCGCCTCCGGCGGCGCGCCTTTCCAGAATGGGCCGTTTATCCGCCGCGCCCGCAACCGACGCGCGGAATACGGGTCGACAAACAAGACAGTTGCTCGCAAGCCGATTTTCTCGAATCCCGTTTCGCGCGCGCGCGCCCGACAAACAAAGTACCGTTTCCGTAGTACCCGCCGTTTGCTAGATGCAGTATACCGCCCGAAAAAACGAAAGACGGTCGTCGGTGTTAGGACCGTTCAAAAGCCATCCCTTTACCGCACCTATAACGACCAAAGTCCCATTTCGCCAGGAGCGGCCGTTCCGGAGATGCATGATATCTCTCCAGAAAAACAAAAGACGATCGTCGGCGCCCGGACCGAGTGGAAGCCATTCCTGCACCACACCTAGCGTTCAAAGTCCCATCTTGACAGGTGCCGCCATTGCGGAGATACGTAATATATCTGGAAATAACAAAAGACGGTCGTCGACTCCGCGCACATCTTTTAAAAGCCATTCTTCCTCCACACCTAAAGGTCCAAGTCCCATCTCGATAGCATCGACCGTTCCGGAGACACAAAATATTTTTCCCTTGAAACAGAATACGATCGGAGGCCTCCGGAGCGTTCCGAACGGGTCTCCACTATTTTCCGCCATTATTATGAAACGAAAAAATCCGAAGTGGATTCGAAAACCCGATCTGTTTATTGCTTATTTCTCGCTTTTTCTCTCTCTTTCTCCCTCTCTTCGAGTTACAAAACAATTTGAAAACAAATAAAAGACTCGACGCCCGATGGCGTATTCGACGACGCAAACGCGACACGCCTGCACACTCGTCGCCGCTTAAAATTATCAACAATACCTACCCTCAGGAAATTGAAAAAAGCTGTACCCGTCTTTGTCTTGCACGCGGCGATTTTCGTATGGCCGTCTCGCTTCCACTTGGAAGGATTTAAATTTTTTTAATAATTTTTCAAGCGATGTAAAAGCACGTTGGCATATAATAACGCGAACACTAAAAGAGCCACAGCTCCGTTATTTACCGGTCGATCGACCTGAAACTTTCAGCGTTTGTGGACAAAGGTCCGCTCTAGCGATCACGTCGCCGGAGATTGCGCAGGCTTTCTCGTACGCCTGCCAGTGGCGTGCGGTCGGGAGGAAAGCCGTTCTTTCGGCGCGCCTACGCCCGACCCTCAGAATTTCGACTGCAAAAACAAAAGACGGTCGTTTCAGTCTTGTCCTGTGCCAAAGCACTCTGCGCCTCGCCCGACGACCAAACTCCCGTCCCGATAGCGGCTACCGTTGCAGAGATGCGACCGTGTACGCGCGCTCCTCGGCGAGCGTAACCTGCGACCGAGCCGGCTCCGCGCCCAGTCCGTCCACGCGCGCGCTGTAAAAAAATCCGCACTCGATCCGAGCCGCCCTAGACTCGGTGGCGAGGGCTGCGGAGTCGGAGCCCCGTCCCGCTAACCCCTCCCGTTTCCGAGATACGGCCCAAGGCCCGACCCCCCCCTTACGTTGCGACGACCGCGCGTTCCCCCCCCCCGCCCCCCCTCACCCTCGTCACCCACCCCGGTTAAAAGGAGATTCTGGCAAAAGCCGTTGCCGAGCACATGAGACTGCTCAACTTTTAATATATAGGGAATGAACAAACACTTTAAAATATTTCATTTTACTTTGTTCCATAACTTAACTAAGAATAAAGATGCTTCGATTTTTATTTAAGAACAAAATACATATTTATGCATTTTTCATGAATTTTAGTAGGTATTTAAATTTATCATTAAAATTCTCAAAATCCAATTGTTGCTTTGAAGAAGATGTTAAGTAAATATATTTCTAAAGCGTATTCAAGTTAACATATGCAGTAAAGTATTAAGAGAAATTATATATATTTTTATTATACACTGTCCGATGTTCGAAGAAGTCCCTTTATTGTCTTATATAAAAAGAGCTGTCGTATTGCTATAAAAAGTCTCCGTAGCTAATAAAAGGTTGCTGAACAGGTGTTTTGTAATTCGAGGAAAACCGTAAATATACATTTCCTTTCCTTTGAAACATCAACATCCAAATACACCACTACCCCCACAACGAATAATAACTAGATTGAGTACATAAATCAGGGCTGCGATTCTTCACACGAACAACTTTGACCGTTTAAAAACCATTTTTCTTCCATTGGCAGATGAGCGCCTAATTACGTCCGGCTTCAGTAGTCCACCAACGAATCAATTATTGCTTTATAAATAAATTATCGCGCCATAAATAACGGAGATTTTTAGCTTTGTGTTATCTACCATCCTTCGTTCTAAGGATTATGTTACATTGATTCCGGTAAATAAAAGTTATATGTTAGTTATTAGCGTTTATTTACTGCCAGTACGTGATTTTGTTTACTACGACTGCCATTGAGTGCATTTTTATTAACGAAAGACGGTTGTATTCTAGGTAAGATTTGCGCATTTTTGTAAACATCTTCGTAAAAATTCTTGTTTGGTTAATTAAAGCAATGGTCTTTCTTAATATTTAATACACAAAATCCTGGCTTTTAATTAAACAAATGTCAAAAATAAGGTAGGCAGAGTACCGGTATTTACAGATTCGTCTAGCCACCCGCTCGCCGCCTCCTACTGTCGTGCACTGGGTATTCCACAATACTGAGATTTTATATTATTGTTGCTCGACTTTTTAGTTTAATTTTGTTGATTAGCACCCACATTTATTAATCTTTCCTTCGTTTATTTGATGGTTATTATTCTCTTCAAAAAAAAAATCTAATTTTAGAAAGTCAGCATGTCCAAACAACCAAGTTAAGTGAAAAATTAACTTTTAAAGAGTATCATCTAGAAAGTAGGAATTAAATTCATTTGTTTATTAATTATTTACTTATTTTGTATTTGCATGTATTTTTTTTAATAAATTCTTTTCGTTTCAATAAATCGTTTATACGCAAATGCAAGAAAGACATAAAATTCTTAAATTCTTTTCTGCTTATGGTGAGTAATGAAGATATCGCTAAAAAAGATTTAATTTGCCAAACATGTGATCCGAATAAAGCTTCCAAAAACTCGTATGTAGTCATTTAAGAAATAATCATTCCTCACGTTTATACGATGTTTATAGCTTTGTTTCTTTAAAAGACGGCTACTAGCACTTGGACAGCGGATTTTTAGTAAAAAGCGATGGCTTATGGGGACAAAGTGCCGGTTTTGATGAATTATTTTTTTTTCTAATATAAAACTAAACGTTTTATGACTTTTGACGATTGAGTATGTATACCATTTAAATATGCATAACTATACAGAAGGTTTCATTGATAAATATTATTTCGTTCTAAATTTAAAGAAGTTTGAACTTCAAATATTGTTTATGTGGCAAAGCATTGGTGCTTTTACCCTAATAGTATTGCTATAATGCTGCTGTAATCTTCAGAATTGATTCAACAGTTGGTGTTTATGAAATGCAATTGCAGTTTTGTAACGAATATAGTTTCAAAATTAGAACCACTTGCTTGCGATGGCATTTTTATATTGGCTGCATAGGAGGTATTCTGAACCTTCTGTCACCGAAGTAGAAGGCTACTGGAAGAAACTCCAACTAGAAATTGCAAAAAACACTGTCTTTAAATGTAGCCAAACATCGACGGTTACTGGTATGTCTTCTAACTTCTTAGATGACATTAAGAATGCTGTCAGCGATAGTAACTCGTTGTTAATGAGAAATATTAAACCACTGGAAAAGCATCATTCTATATTTACTAATATTGTAAAATTTATGGGGACAACAAAATACATCAATCCAGACAATTTTATTACATTTTATAAAACTGTTCTTACAGATGGAATATGCAAGGAAATTGCAAACAACACCAAAGAACAACGAGAATGTAGCTTGTGGTATGAAGTACTTTATGGTAGGATAACTGCTTCACGCATCTTCGAAGCAAGTCGCTGTTCAAAGGAAGGAAGCTTGTGTGAGAGTATTTTGGGGGCTTCTGTTCCATTGCAAAAATCAAGCAATGAAAAGGGGCATTTAATTAGAAAAAAGCGTAAAAGCAGTTGTGGAGAAAAAAGGCAAATTCATATTGATGATGCAGGCATATTTATTTGCCGAGAGCATTCAATGTTTGCAGCGTCTCCAGATGGCCTTTCTGGAGATTATTGCATTGAAATTAAATGTCCTTCTACAGAAAAGGCTGTTACTAATTATGTAAAAAACAATGCTATTAATGAGAAATGCCTTTGCCAAATGATGTTGCAAATGTATTGCCGCAAAAGAAAAAAAAGGTTTATTTTGTGTTGCTTTACCACAATTTGAAGTAAACAAAGAGGTGCAGATTATAGAGGTGCAGCTTGATGAAACTTATATTTTAAATATTATAAAAAGAGCCCAAACATTTTGGAAGAAATTTGTATTTAATTTGTTAATAAATGATATAATATAGAAAAAAATGTTGCATGTATAACTAAACCATTTACGTTTTGCTTAAAAAAGGATGCTAAAATCGAAATTACTCCACAGTACATTAAATGCTTTGAGGATTGTAAGAACTTATTAACAAACGATCCCGTCCTCCAATATCCTGACTTTTCCAAAGAATTCAGTTTGACCACCGATGCCAGTAACGTGGCGATAGGTGCTGTGTTGTCACAAGGACCTATCGGAAGTGACAGGCCAATCGCATGTGCTTCAAGAACATTAAACGAGTCAGAGCAGAAGTACAGCACGATTGAGAAAAAACTTTTGGCAATCGTCTGGGCTACAAAATACTTTCGACCGTACCTCTTCGGAAAAAAGTTCAAAATTATCACTGATCATAAGCCCCTGCAATGGCTGATGTCGTTAAAAGAGCCGAACTCCAGGCTAGTGAGATGGCGATTGAAGCTTGAGGAATTTGAATACGAAGTCGTGTATAAAAAAGGAAAAGCCAACACTAACGCGGACGCTCTATCTCGTATAGAGATACACACCAAAGAGTTTTTCAGGTATATGGATGAGTTTAACCAACAACTGAAACTAAGAAATCCTGTGGATGATGACAATATGTCAACAGCTGTCAACATAACTGAACCCCCTGCATTGCAGGATGTTACAGAAATAAACGCAGAAACTGATAATCTTGCGAGAGGATCATCCGAGGAAACTCTTACCGGTAGCGAACCAGAAATCGAGCAGAATCCTAGACACTCGTCTGAGGAAACACTTACCGCAGAAGAAGGTGATCCTGACGAAGGTGATGCCATCCATTCAAGCCATGAAGAACCAATTCAACAAATTCCATCATCCGAAAGAGCACTTAATACATACGACCATCAAGTAATAATCGATTTTGTTTTACATTCGCCAACTAAACCTAAAATTCAACAAATATTTCCTACCAAAAGACGATTACTTGTTCAAATTTCAATCAATGGCTTAGAAAATGACATCATTAACTTGTTTAAAAATCACCTAGATCCAGATTTCACTCATGCTATTCTTTTTAAAAATGAATCATACGTTCCGCAAATATGCGAAATTGTTCGGAAAACCTTTAGAAATTCGGCTTTTAAATTGGTAAAGTGTAACACATTATTAGAAGACGTCACCGAAACAGAACGACAGCAAGAAATCATAAGAAATTATCATGAAGGTAAATGTAATCATAGAGGCATTTTAGAAACAGAAACGAGAATACGAAGATCCTATTACTGGCCAAAAGTTAGAATAGACACTAATCACTACATAAATTTTTGCGAAGTGTGTCAAACCAACAAGTATGATAGAAATCCACCCAAACAAAAATTAATGATCACGCCTACACCATCGAAACCTTTTGAGATTGTTCACGTTGATACTTTTCAAGCATAAGGCCAAAAGTGTTTCACTATAATCGATACATTTTCTAAATACGCGCAGGCATATCCTCTAACAGGCGCATCAGGTATCGAAGTTGTCAGAGCATTCGTAATTTTCATGACCCATCATGGTCTGCCAAATTTAGTAATCATGGACAATGGTTCCAAACTAAAAAACTCAGTAGTTCAAGAATTCTTTAAAACTCATTTTATAACGGTCAATAACCCCCAGTCCAATGGTGCAATCGAGAGGTTTCACTCCACTCTCATCGAACATCTACGTGTACTAAGGCTTAAGGATAAAGGTAAAATAGATATATTGAACCAAATTCCTTGTGCAATTTTAGGGTACAATAATTCGATTCACTCAGTGACTAAGCAAAAACCAATTGACATCATTAATGGTCATTTAAACTCAACAGATCCAAAAATTGTTAAATAATTATATCCAGGAACATCGCGACGCAACTAAAGAAATCTATGAAAAGTTAAACGAACAGTTAGTTAACCAAAAGGATTCCGTTATTGAAAATCATAACAAGAGTCGCGAAGATCCATTGACCTATAACCCCGATACCGATGTATATAGAAAAATCACCACTAACACTAGAAATAAGTTGCTGCCGAAATTCGAGAAAGAAAAGGTAATAAAAAACAAAAAACTGAAGGTAAAAGCTTCACGTAGAACCTATCATAAACAAAATTTAAAACGTCCACCGGCTAACCAGCCGAAATTGCTGCAGATGCCACCTGGCAACCCTTCAAGAGGTAACAATAACCAACCTCAACCGGAACCCAGAGATTCTACCGTACAAGCTGGGTCCAGCAAGGATAAAATTTAAAACCCATTTATTCATCCATTACTTTAACCTAGAACCCATTGGAAATGAAATAGCTCTTCTAAAGCAGCATTGCCAAAATATTAGTTTTATTATTTCAAAACGTGAAAATCAATATTTTTTTGAATTAGACAACCTTCAAAGGGCTATATCATATCAATTATATTCGGCAGAACAAAAATTCAACTCTTTGAGTCCTAACATTCGAGTAAAACGAGGTCTTATTGATGGATTGGGAACAATCATTAAAGGTATTACAGGAAATCTAGATGCAAATGATGCCGAACATTACGATCAAGCAATAAATGATTTAGAAAATAACCAAATTCAAGTTGTTCGAAAACTGAATAGGGAAATTTCTCTTACTACACGAATTATTGAAAATTTTAATGAAACAGTTTCTCTAATCAAACATAACCAAGAAGTTATAACCTCTAACTTAAATAGAATACAATTTGAGTTTAAGGATTTAATGTTCAATCTTAATGATTATTTAGAAACCAGAAACATTTTGGATCAAATTAATTTAACCTTAAATTTAATTTTACAAGTATTAAGTGACATCGAGAATGCAGTCACGTTTGCTAGATTAAACACACTTCATATTAGTATTCTAAAAATTGATGAACTTGAATCAATTGTACAAACTGCATTAAAGTATTATTCTTCATAGTCATTACTTATCCCAAATTTACCAAATAATGCATATAGATATTACGACCTTATAGAAATCGAGGCTTATCATTCCAATAATAAAATCGTTTTTGTTCTACACTTTCCCTTAGTACTTCCTGAAATATTTTATTATTATCACCCATATTCCATTCCTACCCAAGATGGTACAACAATTATTCCCCCTAACACCTATCTGGTAATGAGCGAAAATTTTTACCAATACACATCGATACCTTGCATCCACTTGCACCCTGGATACTACTGCCCAGATGGCAACCTTGTGAACGGAATGCAAGAAGAAGATTGCGTTTTTCAGTTGTTACAAGTGGAATTTTCAAAAGAAAGTTGTCAATGAATCCCGGTGAAAATCACCAAAAGCATCGTACAACAAATCGACGAATCTCATTACATAGGAATTTTCTTGAACGAAACGAAAATTCAAACCGCTTGTCGTCATTCGGACCTCACCACGTTAAAGGGAAGTTATTTGATATACCTACCTATAGGATGCCGTTTCCAAACCAAGGATTTTAACTATGTCAACGAGAAGGAAGTCAGCAGAGGTCAGCCAATGCTACTACCTGAAATTAATATTCATCGTGGGACTTCAGTTACCAATCTCACCAAGATAATAATTAAAACTGTGAACCTTGATAAAATTCACCAGCTGCAGAAGGAGCAACAAAATTTAAAACCATTAATACCAATTTACAATAAAAACTTTCCAATTAATCTTTGGATTATTCCTATCTACGTGATTCTAGTCTTCGCTGGAATCTACCTTATAACATGTTGCATTCGAAGAAACTGGAAAAGGTCGAAACAAGATGGACCAACTCCCGTTGAAGAGCAGCAGCAACAAGATCCCTCAGCGCGCCCTGTGGCATTTTTCACCCCATGAAATACGCCACGATTTGGGTATGGAGGAGTTATAGTGCAACAACCTATATAATATAGAATAAAATACTGTAATGTAATATTACATACCTAGTTAGCATTTTCTTTTTATCATTTTAACATGATGTTTTTATAAAGTGAGTCTGATAATAAATCCTGAACGGATAAAACCAAAAGAATTAAAAAGAGAATATTTTTAATTCAGGGTTTTTGGAAAATTCGTTTTTTTAAAAACCACCAATCTCATTTGAAACTTTTAATTAGCGCGAAATAAATATTATTTATTTATTTTTTTATGGAAAATATAGGCATTTTGTGCCCAAACAAACATTTATTTCTTATATAATTTCTTATTCCCGATCGATTTTTAAAATAAAAAAATTACATGCAATTTCCCATTATGTATCTACAAAAAATAAGGGAAACCTAACATATATAAGGTTGCAGAAGTTCTTCAAGGCAAGATTGTAGAAGATTTAGATATGAACCCCACATTAACAGCCAAGCTTAAGAATGCTCCAATTACACCGGAAGATGTTGGGAGAAGCTTTTTGATTTTTAATCATATGTTCGCAGACGGGAAGCACCGATTTCTATTAGAAAATTTTGAAAATACTAGTAATTAATTGTTTCAGGAATGTGAAGTAACCAATATTATTTTAATATATTTTTAGGTTAAGTTCATTATGAAAAATATCGAATTTATACCTAGGAAAATTATATTTTTTAAAAATTAAATGTACATGTATTATTATTACTACTTTTAAAGCTTCTCACAGTTAAAATGATTTGCTGCATATATCCTGATTTCGTCTGTATGTTTTATAAAAAAAAATCAGTGCATATATATGCGCATATTTTGAATTTTTGTTCTTGCATATTTTCCAATCTTTAGTCGTAAGTAAAGATTTCCCCGAATTGCAAAACATCGGTTCAGCAACCATTCATTAGCTACAGAGAATTTTTATAGCAATACGACCGCCCTTCTTATATAATATAATAAAAGGACTGCTTCGGACATCGAATAATGTATAATAAAAATATACATGTTAACTTGAATACACTTTAGAAAGATATTAACATTTTCTTAAAAGTAACAATTGGATTTTGAGAATTTTAATGATAAATTTAAATACCTACTAAATTTTATGAAAAATGCATAAATATGCAAATATATATGCAAATAATAATTGTGTTAAATTGCCATTAAATGATGTAATTCTTACACATTAGCATAGAAACTTGTAAATATGCACATATTAAAGAATACGCATTTTGCATAAAATCAGATCTCTAGTCATAAGGCAACCAAGAAATGCTAGGTACTTGGTCAATAAAGACCTTTTCCCTTACTACAGGTATTGTAGAAAGAGAAACCTACTGTATACATAAATATAAGCAGACTTGGCTGCAAAATAACAGTGAAGAAAAATATGATATTTGCATATTTAATAGATATATTAAACAAATACGTATTTTTACGAAAAATAAGTTAAAAGATGTTTTACTTCTACTATTAACATCACTTACTTACTAAACACGGTTACACAATTAAAATTACACATCTATAAATTGTTTCACATACTCTTAATCGTCGTGAATAAAAACGATGCGGTCTACATTATCGGGAGAGAGTTGTGAACGCTTAGAATTTAAAACCAGACCTGCAGGCACACAAAATACTTTCCTAGCGACTTGTGCCAAATTTAGCACAGTAGCCTAGTGTGTTATTATAAATTACTGGCCTCGCATTATTTATAAAACGTTTTTCTGCTAGCAACGATAAAAAGTCTGTTTTATCATCTTCCTTTTCTGAATTTTCGTAGTTGTGCTCAAGTTCCCTTAGAGCATGCTCTACCAAAAACTTGATAAAATTCATTTTTTTTTAAGATAAATAATTGCAGACATCTGTTAAATCTTGAAATCGAGGGTCCAGTAGTGATGCTAAAACTTCTATTTCTGTAATAGGAAATCCATGATTAAAGCTCTTAAGCATACTCGCTTTTATAGTTTTGATAGCAGTAGCATCTTTTGGGTCGGCTTTTAAAACGGAAGATAATTCACTCTTCAAAACGAGTACCAAATTTAAAGTACTGACCTACTGTTTACTTAGTATTTCAGTAATTTGTTTGAATTTACTTTAAAAACCAAGCAAGTCTTTAAATATTTCCCATTCTAGAGCAAAAAGTTCTAGATCACGTCTACCAGTTTTTTGAAGAATGACAATAATCGGATTTTGTTTATCCCATCAAACCTCTCCATCATCGTAAAAACGCTTTTCCGCCGTGTTTTAACGTCTAGATTTAATGTTTTTGAATATGATGATGGTCCTGTAGATAATGCAGCTGATGTCGCGTCTTTGTCACGATCATTTTCGAAAAATAGAAATTCTTCTCCAGCTATTTGATTGATTTTGTCAAGTATACTTTGTTGCTCCTTGGCTACTTCACTATCTAGTAAAGAAGCTTCATACCGTAAATGTTTAACAATATCTCTGGTATCTTTTGTATCAGATCTTCGATAACGTCATTATCTTTAATTTCATCCGCAGTTATCAAATTATGCAAAGCGTGCCCAAGGCATAAATGGTGTTCATAATTTCCTAGTTTTACAGCTCGACGTACATTTGCTCTAGAGTCAGTTACCATATGTATTACTATCTCACTGGAATGAAACTCTTCGGAAATATTTACTATTTCAAACAAAATATTTTCTCCTGTATGTTGTTTTGATAAATATCTTGTGGCTGATGTTAGCGAAATTAAAGAAAACTCATCGTTAACAAAATGAATCGTAAAGGTGATGTAGATTCTTCTTCTGTACTTATCAGCCCACGTGTCGAAGGTTAGAGAACTAAACTTTCCCGTTTTTTTCTAGATGGTTAATCACAAATACTTTCATTGAATTGTACACGTCCATTAGTGCACCTCTGCTCACGGTCGTCCAGTCAGGCAGATCAGCAGGTGATGATATTATACCATATTGTGGTGCATCTGTGTAATATTAAACTCAAATTTCCAGCAATGAATAAAATTAAAAACTATTTAACAAAATATAGCAGCTGTCGTAACAGGCATCACAGCTACTACCAAAATTATAAGAAAAATTTATAGAAAATACGATGTATACCATGGTAATATCACAAACAACACCCAATATTCAAGAAACCGTAAGGACTTCTATTCGAAACAGAACAAATTAATACATAGAATTATTAGCGAAATTGCCAAAACTAAGCGACATTTCTTTTACATACTTTCATGCATATTCAGGCCCATTTGTATAAGGCATAATTAATCAATTATTGAAGTTAACACGTGATTAATTATGCTTTAAAATGCGACTGGGCTTTTAGTTATATGTATTGTAACGAGTCATCCCTCGTACATACTAGAGAGGTGTCGAACAGTATCGGCGTTGCTGGCCGAATGTGCCGGAGAGGTCTAGCAGTGTCCAGAGTTTGCGGCCGTCAAATGTGCGAGAAAAGGCGCGAACCTTTCTAGACTCATCGAGAGGAACGAGGATACGTATATAAGGGGTAGCATGAATAGAGCCAGTGGAGTTCTACAGTCGATCAGCTAGTAGTTACGAACGAAATAAATGTTAATTAGTGATAAATAAATTCTTCTGTACATAATTAAATAAATAACTTAGTGTAAATAAATTCTGGAAATAAATTGTAATAAACTAAATAAACATTAAATATTAAAAACAAATACATGTTTTTGTCAAACCGTAACAGTATATATCACTTTTTCGTTTATATACTTTACTCAACCTTAGAAAAATTAGGTTACTGTTAGATGGTTTGTTAGAATAGCAACTACGGACAGCTGTGGAATAAGAATAAATCTCTTTATTAAACGGAAACACGCACTTATGAAAACAACAGTGACTTTATTTTATGGTCGAGAAGCCAAAGCATATTGGTGTTGTTTATTTTGATTCCTTATTATTTCTATCACTAGAATATTATAGCTCCGTTTTCTATATTTAGAATTAATAATAACAACAACTTACCATGATAAAGTCTTGCATTCCCGCTCCTCTTACAGAAGAGAATGGCATTAAATCTCTATACATCATCGACAAAATATTTCTTGCTAATAACCAGCTTTTTGAAGATGAGGTCTGAGTCATTTTCTAGACAGATTGCGCAAAACAGTTTGTCGTCGAAAACTATTTTCTTCTTTTCGTTGTTATTTATAATTAGGTTTCCGAAATATTTCTATACAAAACTGGCCCTATTTTTCGAGAACAACGTATTAATAGTAAAATTAGAAACAGAATTTCTTATTTATCAGCAGTATCCCCGTTTTTGTCACTCATGTTGTAGGTATTCTAACTTTGACGTCACTCACCAGTCACCACTCCAGACTCCAGAGTACAGCCGACGCCGACGGTAAGAAAGCTATAAATCGCTATAAATCATCTCATTTAGAATAGTAGTTGGCAAGTTTCATAAACAAATCTCATACACTGCTTTATGTATTTAAAATGAACTGCAAAGATAAATTTCCATCGGTTTAAGCTTTTAATACAAGGCAGATTCTAAACTTTTAAAGGTTTCGACAATAATCTTTTACTTTATGATTTAAGAAAGTTCACTTTTTGAACTTCCATAGTTAATAAAAGAATAATAAATGTATAAGTAAGACACCTAGGTATTGTAAATATAATTACTTTTCACAGTAGACAGTTAGACATACCTACCTCACAAAAGTTTTAGTTTGTCTTATGCCTGTGTACCGCTAGCTTTACGTAGAAATACCTTCACTTAAGGTATTATCTATTTAAAGTTAGTTATTAGAAAAACGGTAAATACTAGCTCATCCCTAGTCTAGAAAAATTTTAACCTTAATCTTGACAAATGTATAAGTGGCATTCACAAGAATATTGGAAATTAAATAAATATATTGGGGCTTATACGCCGCTGATTACGCCGATTTATAACGGCGGCGGCGCGATTCGGCGTCATGCCGATTACGCCGCTCTGATTCGGCGCCAGCTTATACAAATGTACCGGCGGCGATCAATCAGCCCGACGCAAACAAGAAATGGCGAGAGAAAAACGTTTGGCCAACAAATTAGGATAGAAATGAACATCTCAGAGTTATATTGATAGGTAAAACTTAGTTTTATATGCATTGCTAAAGTACAAAGGACACTGTCTCTACTCTCAATGGGCGAATTATAATTTAAAGCTTGTTATTTTTAATTTTCAAATTAACAACCTTCCATTCTTGCAAACTTTGAAAAAACTGCTATGCAAAATTAATTTATACTACATTTTAATACAAATCTTATTTAATGATAGATTTGGCAAAAAATTGTGTTTTATTATCTAATGAGTTTTTGTCAATTAACAAATATGTTAATTAGCCAAGTATGTATATATGAATTATTATTACATAAATCCAAAATGTGTGCCTGTGTCTGCTTTATATGTATAAGTCAGTGGTTATAACATAATCTAGAATTCAGATCTAGAGCTTCAGATGCCACAATTCGATTGAAATCGCCCGATTGCGAGTAGTTACAACATTATAAGATCGCGTAGTAAGTGTAAGTCTTGATAAAAATTCCTAACAAATTTTTATAGCTGTTTACATGATTTTAGATATTCGAGATTAGTCTAGAATTAATTATAATGCTATATTACGTATCGAGTGTCTAGAAAAACCTGACCTAAAGCGTTTTGAAAACATTATTTTTGGCGAGATTATCAATTTAAATTATGTTTACGTGCATAGACATTTCTAAAGTTCATAAATTATCTTAATGTATTAAAACATGAATATGTATGTAACCATCAAGTTTTGACAAAAACCGATTAAAAATTATAAAACGAATTCATTGTAAACGTACCATACTTTAAGAGCTTATTATGCAGACTATAAATGAAACAATATAAGACATTAGAAACAATACAAAGCATTGCAATAATCAAATGGGAAGTTAATATAATAAGGTGAGGGGATCAATGTCATTGTTTAATCTTGGAATTAAACAGAATTTTTCTTTTAATAATTTAATTTCAATAAAGAAATCAAGGTCATTACAACACATTAAAAAATTCAGGCACTATCATTGTTTTGCATTTCATAATGGAACAATGTGCTAACAAGCAGCGTTTGCAGGTTTATTAGCGCAACGTAAATAAAATGTCTCAACTTACTTGCTATTATAGCGAAAATATAGTATTATAGTAAATACTAAAAAGTTTAGGTCATTAAAAAAAAAAACTAGATTTGTAGAACGTAGAATTGCAGAATTGTAAATTTTAATTGTCGCTTAGTTTTTAATTGTATTATATCAGCAGTTCTTTTTTGTATATAAACAAAAGTTGGGAATTAATAAATCAGTATCATCAATTAATTGGTTTACTCAATTAACCTATGTATTAGCTGCTCTACAGTCTTAACTGAACATGAATGGGTCAGTAAGACTGCTGCCCAAGCTAAACATAAAACCTCGAGGTTTGCCCTAACAAGTCAACCTCAGCACAACAACTTCCCGCTAACGGCTGCAAGTCTGTTCAGTCATTACCAACAGTCATTACCGTGGAGATTTATAAAGACTGCATGTGTGTATCAGATGCCAATGCCCTTAAGGGATTGCTCATGTTAATGGAAGGTTTTGCTGCAACGTGATGGCAGAGTATAAAGGCCACTACAACGCCCTGGAAAGACGCGTTAGATTTATTGCGACCTGCCTATGATCCTACATAGCTTCCACTTGGAGTATACTGAGAACTTTCCTCGTCAGAACAAGATTCCAAGACCCCCATAGATATTTATGTCTGTCAAGAACGTACTATTAAATCACAGCTGCCTCCTGATACTTAACTAGAAGCTGTTCAGCTGAACATGGTTTATGGGTTGCTCAATAAACGAATAAGAGAAATGATTAGTAGAGATAATTTTAAAAGCTTCTTGTTGACTCAGGCTAGACTCATTGAAGAAGCTTTCCCAGAACGAGACTCGTTTTCATCAGAAATTGCCAAACGTCCTAAATGTTTCTATGGTAAGAATTTTGGCCATACAAAGGATCAATGCAGAAAATTACAGAAAACTTACACAGTTCTCTCGATAGCCGAATCTAAAACCATACCTCTTGTCAAGGCCACCACAGCAGTGCACCTTTAATAAGCTGCTGTGGATGTGGTAAGGCTGGTTTTATTAAAGCAAAGTGTTCGTCATGCCACCTCCAGAATTCTGTGTGTTAGATATAACCCAGAAACATTCTTGGAGGCTCGAAAGCGTCCACTCCTTCTTGTAGATATCTTGGGTTCTCATGGAAGCGGATATCTTGATACAGGTTCAAAGCAAAGTGTGACTGGATACACCCTCTATGAAATCTTAAGGAAAAAAAGGGTCACCGTTTTGAGTCCATGGGTTGCCATTTGAAATTAGCAAGTGGAAAGCCCAGATATGGAGATGTACTGGTTACATACATGGTCGTCGAATTCCTACCAAGTTCCTTGTATTTTCAACGGTTAACCGTGATAAAACTGCATTCGTTACTCCTTTTAGCACGTTCCGGTATCTACGTATGCCACTTGGCCTTCGTACAGCGCCTATGACATTTCAGAAACTTACGGATCCTTTTCGCGCAGGTCGTAGGAAGTTCTTGTGTTCTCCTATCGCCAATCGTAAAAAGTGTATCTTTTGCTGCTCTTACGTAGGGTGCTTGAGACATTTGATCACTCCTACAGAAATTGAAATTGATCCTGAGACGATTTCCGTCATTGTTTGTAGACTCGAACCCAAAAATGTCCATGATGTCAAATTTTTTTTGCAAATGTGTTCCTGGTATAGAAGACACGTCGAAAGCTTTGCTTAGGTCTCTCGACCCGTTTGTGAACTCGCACGTAAGAACGTTACTTGGAATTGGGACCCAAGACAACAGCAATCGTTTGATATCTTGAAAACGTTACTTAACTTTGTTCCGGTTATACAACAGTGTGACACAATAAAGCCCTCGGCGCAGCTCTGTTTCAGGGACAGCATGCAGATGAGCATCCGATAGAATACGCGAGTAGATTACTAATTACCCGTAAACAAAACTACTCTTGTACTGAGCGGGAAGCTCTTGCCATAGTTTTTGCCTTGCAACGGTTCCCTGGTTACACAGAAAGTTCTGAAATTTTGGTAACCTCGGATCATCAGGATCTCTGCTGGTTATTGAACATTTATTCAAAGAGGCAAACAACATTGTTCATTATTTAAATGATTTCATACCGTTAGCTGATTATATGGTAGTGCCCCATCGTGTTGAAACAAAAAAAGGCCGTAACTTATTTAATTATAAAAATAACTATGTCAGGTGGTATATCGTTAGAATGTTGAAAAAGGACCTTTTATAAAGTCATGGCCGACTATGGTTTCCATTAGAAGAAACACCAGTTTGTGTCATAACTCAGAAATTATAGTTTAAATAAGAAATTAAGTTAGACTGTATTATTAAGCACATCATGACCAACAACTTTTTATTTTACATATTTTTTCTAAAGTCAATACTAACAGAGCCATAGGCATCGAACGAAATTTATCTAGTAAGCCATGCATTTTTTCCAAAAAACAGAAAACTCATTAAATTGAGCTCATAAAACTGCAATTCCTTTCTCACTTAATTGTCACTTTATCTCCGCTAGTTTCCGAGATCCACATACTGTACATCGGAAAACAACTCACCCTGTATATTATTTTTGTATTTTTTTTTAAATGTATTTCGCCAATGTATAAAAGTAATAAACGGTGTTATACATTATATTTATTTTTTAAAAGCTAGGAATTCAGTCTGTTATAATTAAAATAAATATTTTACGTTCGTTAAAAAAGGGTAACATTTTTCATTAATTTTTGATTATAAAGAATGCGTTTGTTTCATCGCGCTAAAAGCGTGAAAAAATAGGGCCATAGCGGTTCATTTTCTCACGCATTTGAGTGAAAAAAGTAACGTAACGTGTCATTTTTTAACCCAAAATATTTAAACACAAAACATAAAAGGTTGCTGTTGCTATGATACACACTAATTGTATACATGTAAAGAAAATATTATTTTCTTTAATTAATTTAAATATTTTGGCGCGTCAAGTGCCATCTGGTAGTCTATGTAACTTGTGTGTGGACTCTTTGGTCAAAGTATAACCTATGGAATATTACTCTATGATTTTAGTTGTCAAGAGAAAACAATTGATTTTAAAATAATTTTATTGTATAAACAGCTAATTAAAAGCTTATAAAAGTTATTGTGAGTTTGGAATCGACATTGTGATTAATAACATTGAATGTCGTTTCTTTTCTTACAGGTATGTAAGGTTTTGGTAGAAAACACTTTTATTTTATGTGAATGTAAAGTTAACGCAATAAATCTTTTCTTACAGAGAAACTCAATTGTGTTTTGATTGATTGTGTTGTCCGAATCACTATAAAAATATCTTATATACATTTCATATCAATGTTTTGAAGTAAAAAGCTGTTTTTGAAGTAGGTAGTTCTTGATTTTTATTACGAACGTGAAAACAGTTTTTTCTACAACCGTCAAAAAAATGTTAGATTTAAGTATCGCCAAGGATACGGGAAGCCTATCATTTCTTCACATGGGAGAATAGTTATTTATGCAACAAGTGAGTAAAGTGTATCTTTTTTACACGAGAAGGAAAGTTTGCCGCACGAGCCGTAGGCGAGTGCGCAAATCCGCCGACTGAAAAAAGTAACTTTACCCACGAATTGCATACAAAACTTTTTCACGTTCGTAATAAAAATCAAGAACTACCTACTTCAATAACGGCTTTCTCGATGCGTCACATCGATGCATTCTAATTTCTGACAAATGCCAGTGTGTATCATAACAACGGTAGCCTCCTATGTGTTTAAATATTTTGCGTTAAAAAATGACACGTTACGATACTTTTTTTCACTCAAATGCGTGAAAAAATGAACCGTTATGGCACTTTTTTTCACGCTTCTATCGCGATGAAACAAACGCATCCTTTATAAACGGAAATTAATGAAAAATGTTGCACTTTTTTTAACGAACGTGAAAAAAAATATATATTTTACGCCAATGTGCGCAAAAAAATATGTTTCACGCACATGTGCGAGAAAAAAGAACAAAAACGACACATTAGGTAACTGCTTATTTTTGCAATTTAATACTTTGTTATTTTGCATTTTCATTGCACACTTGTTTTGTATAATTTACTTCAAAAATTCACATAATAATGTTTGAAGGTTATGTAGAAAAAATGTTGTTTGCATTTCGTGAGAGAAATCAGTGATTTTTTGGCGCATTCGGCCATTCTGATGCGCTACAAAAAAACACCGATTTCCCGCACTTAATACAAAAATAACTATTCTATGCAATTCGTGAGTAAAGTTATTTTTTTCACTCGGCAGATTTGCGCATTCGCCTTCGGCTTGTGCGGAAAGCTTTTCTTCTTATGAAAAAAAGATACACTTTACTCACTCGTTGCATAAATAACTATTAAACAACTTGCCGTTTCGCCGTAGTGTTCACAAAAAACACTGTCACTATCTAAAGGAAAGTTCCGAGTAGGGTCGGATCGATGTGAATATCTTCGAAGACATGATCTCAACAATGTTACTATTTTACAGACAAACAGTGTATGAATTTCTTGTTGCAGTATGGCCCTTGTTTTTTTATTGTATTTATAGATTATTAAGGAGGCTTTTGTCAGTACGTTGTGGACATTTTTCTAAGATGTAAACATTCTTTTTCTTTAGTAATAAAACAGTTCTTTTTCATAATCGTCCAAGTTAATTAAAGTGTTTTTATTTATAAACAACTACAACATTTCTTAGAAATGTAATAAAAAAAATTTCTTCCACATCTCTCTCTTCACCACTAAAATAAAAGAACGGGATAAAAACAAATATTGAAGAAGTTCAAATAGACTGGTTATATTTCCTTCTTAAAAGCCATTGAAAGTTTAGGGTATTAGGGTCGCAAAACAAATTCAAGGAAAGCTCCCCTAGAGGACTGAAGCTGTTACAGTAATATTTACCCACCTGCTTCTTGAAGAAATGTATTTTTTTTAACCGATAAATTACCAGAATTTTTCATAAATTTGGCAAAATGCCGTAAAATTAGAGAAATATGAACAAAAATGCGCATGGCATTAAATATGCAAAAATATGCGTTTTGCATAAAATACCACTGCATTGTCAAATAATCAAAGATAAAAAACAGGTAGTAATTAAAAATTCACCATATTTTAAACGAACCAAAAAACTTTCTGTTGCTGAAATTTACAACAGAATACAATAATAATATTGAAAATTATGTAAATGACCATACTTATTATGTTGTTAGAGTTTTACAAGTTGAACACTTTTTTACAGGGGCATTCCTTCAGTTCCCCCTACCACTATTTAGACTATAAAGTGGCTTGCGATAGCTGTCAACTTTACAGTTGTCGTGCATTTTTTCAACTGCTGTGGTTATTAAAGATTACTCTACCGTAAAAGTGTATTTTAATTACTTTTTAAACAAGCAAAAATGAAACTGGAAAACGATTACGAAGTAGTGATTTCCGGTGTTGGTGGTGCATTTCCAAAATGTAAAAATATCGAAATATTCCAGGAGAAACTTTTAAATAACGAAGATTTAATGGGTAGACGGTGGAAAACAGGTTTGTTTTTAGTAGACGTTTTAAATTTCCACTATTTAAGACTTTTCATACAGATGAAATAGGTATCCCGAACATAACTGGCATAGTTCAAAATTCTTCATATTTTGATGGTTCTTATTTTGGGATTCATCACGAACAATGTCAATTTATGGACCCTATGCACCGTGTCGTGTTAGAGACTTGTTACGAAGCTTTAATTGACGCGGGTAAATATTTATTATCACTTTATTTTTCGAAACACTTGAAGTTTATGCCTCGCTTTAGGTGTTAACCCCATGGAAATAAAAGGTAGAAACATAGCTGTGTATGCAGGATCCACTCTTGCGGAAAATGACAACATGCTTTATGAAATGATTGTAAGTGGCTTCGGAGTAGCAGGTCATGCTCGTGCTATGCTAGCTAATCGTGTTTCTTACTGGTTAAACTTGAAAGGTAATAATAATGCTATATAAATATGATAAATAAAACTTTTTAAAATTATTGTATTAGGTCCCAGTAATGTCTTCGACTTTAACTGGCTTAGTGGGATGCAAATTTTGCAAAACGCTTTGGAAGTTGTTGGAACAGGACAGTGTGAAGCTGCTCTGGTTAGTACTGCAAATCTAATCCTAACTTCGGAAGTATCGTGGCATTATAACGATATGGGACTTCTTTCACCAGATGGGACAACAAAAGCTTTCGATGCAAACGGTAAGTATTACTTGCTTATTAGGAATAAGTAACAGATGTTTTTGCGCTTTTTCATACATTAACCAAACAAAATCGAACTCAACAAATCATCATACATCATACAAGATCGATGTATCTTTCGGTAATAGTCTGTCAATTTCGTTGACAGTGCACAGAATCAAAACTGGCAACTTTACGAGAAATTCTTCACTTACTTAATTCTAGCAGAGAATGGCCAATTAACAGAAACAGACGGCTTGATTTTTAATAACTTGTATCAGTTCTCAACAAATCTTTTCGAAATGACAACTTACGCCTCTACATGCGGTTGTAAACAATTGGACTTTGCTTTTTTTAATAGAGCCAAAGATTTGGTAATGATTCGGAGTATCTTATTTAATGGGGCACCTGTGATGGATCAAGGTTAGGCTTTACCCTTTATTAACCTTCTTAATAGAGCAAAAGATACAACCACCAATCGGTATGTGCCATCTCGGACTGCGCGCTTCGTTAGCCTTGTCAGTAGAACTAAAGATACGATCATAAACCGAAAGGTATCAATTGGACACTGCAGGTGGCTGCACCTTCCATTAACCTTCTATTGAAAAGATGACCTATAAATTTTACATTTTTGATATCAGAAAATTATGAATAGGATTTGAATATTCACTGTCAACATATACAGCATAAGAAAAAAAAGATGTCATACCACCAACTTGCTCATAACAATGCAGGTGGTAGAAGCCTGTACGGACGGGGTTTTCTAGTTGAAGAGTTCGGGTCGGGCCAAGCTTCAGATTAAAGATTTATCAGGGTTTTCAAGTCTACCCCCGGTTAGTCGTTCCGTTTAGGCCTATCGGGCTTTTTGAACTTCTCAGGCCTGCTAGACAGTTTGAGTCGTTGCGTCGGGCCTTTTGGACTTTTCGGCCTTTCGAGTCTCTCGGGTATATCGGGCCGTTTAGATTTTTCGGGCTTCGGACTTCTTGGACTTCTCGGGCCTGTCGGATACTTCGGGCCGTCAGGCTTTTTGACGTTTTTGGCCCTTCGGCTCTGACGGCCCGTTTGTATTTTTTAGTGCTGTCGAGCAGTTCGGGCCTGTCTGGCTGTTTGGACTTCTCCGGTCTGTCAAATCGTTCTACCCGTGAGGCTTTTTGGACTTTTTGGCCTTTCAGGTTTAACGGGCTGCTAGGGCTTGTCGGGCGTTTTGAACTTTTTGACCCTTTGGGTCTCTTGGGTATGTCAAGCCGTTGGGATCTTTCAGGCCATATGAGTCTGTCGGGCCTGTCGGAATTTTTGTCGAATCCTTCAGGACGTCAAGCCTATTAAACTTCTCAGTCTTTCGGATCTCTTTGTCGGGCCGTTCGAGCCTCTTGAGCTGATCGGTCGTCTCGGGCCGATCAAGAAGTTATCAATTTTTTTTCGGGTCGCGGCAAGTTTGTTCCCAGTCTGCCTAATTAAGCACTAGTTTCAACGAGATAATAAATTATAATTTGTGATATCGAATTATTATAGCACTAGAGCTAATTGTACATCATTACTGCTTGTCCTACTTGCATATTAAGAAACGTTTCGGCACGTCATAAATTACTGTGAAAGAGCTTTAAGTGAAAATATGGTTAGATGTTCGTCTTTAATGTTTCGCTAGCGAAGGTTTAAACCAGACATGATATATACATCATTTTCTCTTTTAATTAATATTGAGTTTTTTTGTTTTGATGCAAGTGCAGATCTTTAAGTAGTTTGCTACCTTAAGCATCTGTAATGTTATTTTAAAATTTGCACTAAATCCGCCTGTCTTTCAATTTCGTTCAGATATTTGTTTTCTCGACGCGCAATATTTAAATTGTTTAATTAAACGAATGTTTGTTATAATGTTATTTTAAAGAATTGATAACTTTATGGTTTCGACATCTAGACTCCAACAGACGTGTTTTTCGCTGATTTCCAATATCAGCTTCCCAGAATCATTAGTTGCAATCTTGCAGTTACACAGTCTTGGGGAAGTCAAATTTAAACTAGCGAATCTACGATGGGGATTTTTCATTGTCTTATAAGAATAACTATATTTTGACCTGTTAGGGCTTGTATCCGACTTTTTAACCCCACTTCCGTAAGTACGAACTGCGTAACAAAAAACGCAGAGGATAGGCAGTACGATAAGAGCTGCGTACTCGAACCAACGTGTGGTAATTTTCGGCGTCTACCTCTACATCCCCTAATTGGATTCAAACCAAATTAAGTGAAGCGATCTTCTTAGAAAAGAGATCGGACTGGAGAAATCGTAATTTCTTCGTGTCAGAGACGCGCAATAGTCGCGGAAGAAAGTGGTTTGTTTACCAACAGCAAGGCTTATAAATTTCGTTATCGTGGGGAATGTATAACCCAAATATAATTACGCTGGTGTCCTCCAGGAAGTAGAAATTGTAGAGGGTAGGAACGTAACCATTTTGGCCCCGTTGGTGTAGCACCTGTGTGTTTTACATCTTGGAAGCTCCGTGATCCGAATGGACTAAGTAAATTTAAAGAGCGTTTGAGACTCAAAGTGGTTTTAGTTATTTTTAAAGTTTGTGTATAAACACTTGGATGTTGTTTTTGTGCTTTTTGGTTATTGTTAACAACAGTGATTGTTCGTTGAAACCTAAGTTCCCTTGAACATTGGTGAACGTGAAATTTTGCGTCGAATATTACGTGGATTAGCTGCTATCGTGGAAATCAGAGACCTGCATATATCACCTGGAAGGAAGATTACCGTTATAGTAAGAAAGACCTGTTTTGTTTTGTTATTTGAGTTCTTATGATTGTTTTATTTGATAAAAGACTAGGAGAACGTGGAATTTGCGAAATATTCCATACGAAAACCTTGCTTAGGCAAGATTAGCTTCGTATTTTCTCATTAAATTATAATATTCACGATCAATATTTTTAACTAATTTGTAACAGGAACGTTCCCAGGTAATTTTAGCTGGTGTTGGTTAAATTATTGCAACAAAAAAAATAATAACTTTTGACTATTGTTTCTTTGTTATTAGATATAAAGTTTATTTGTTACTATTTCAAAATTTTCTTTTTGTTTATTGTAATAACTTGTTTTTTTTTACTTTTATTTTCTTGTGTATCAACTTTGTTCTCCAGTAAAGATATTAATTCATACCCCTTATTGATATTCTTTTGTAGTGTTATTTTGTTATTTTTTATATTCTTGTTTGTGTGTGTTTAATCCATTTTGATTATTGTTTTCATAAATATAAGAAAGGTCGATTATTTACGTTTTGTGTTTTTTTTTTGTAAGTGGATCTCTGGTCCAGATAAGCAGCGTTAATTTCGTTACTTGGTTCGTTTGGCTATTAAAAAGCACGGTGGTGCTTAGTCCAAATTTCATTTATAGACTAGATACCTTTGTTCAAGAGAGAAGTAAACATCAATCTGGTATTTCTTTCTTGGATTTTTTTTTGAAAAAAGAAGGAAGTCTTCAGAGGATTTCCTTGTCAAAATTGGTTAAGACAAATCAAGTGCTTATCCAGTGTTTATTTTGTGTATTGAGTCTCATTGGTGAAACGGTAAAGCGAGTTTTAATAAAGCTTCCACGAGGTAAGTTACACACAGGGTGAGGTTTCGCAAGAAGCCTATATACAGGGTGTCGGATTCACGAGTAGTCGCGTGACCGACCATCAGAACCCTTCGATCTACGACTGCTGGCGCCCTCTTTTACGACCATCTATTAGTTTAATAAGAGTTTTGGAAAACGGTGAGTTTCTCTTTATGAGAGATTAGCCAAGTTTATTTGAGAATCCACCCCATCTGCGGCATGAGCTACGGGATTTAACATCTACCATTGGTCTGGACGGGACTTGTGCATACTTTTGAGCATTTTCCCGTTACACATCTTCTCGTCTCAGCTTGCGCTAAAATCTATGACTCTTTCGCCTAACTACATATCAAGTATTTTTTACTTAATGCTTAAAACATATAAGACAGCCTACCTTCCACACTATTATTTACGAACATTATTACTTACAGCAAATGGATATGGCAGAGGAGATGGAGTCGTTACATTATTCGTTCAACGTGCGTGTGATGCAAAACGTTCATACGCCACTATATTAGCAACTGATACATATTTTAATGGTCACCACGACAGACCATTTAAAGAAGTGAATGCAAACGATATGGGTAACTTTCTTGAAAAATTTTACGCTGACTGTAAAGTTGATCCGAGAGATGTCGAATTTGTTGAATGTTACGGTTGCGGTTTAAAGGTAAGTTTTTTTCTTTTAAGGCTCAGTTTTATTAACTTTTTTTGTATATCGACTCGTTCAAGAGTTACTACAGTGGCTTAAAGACGATTCCATCAGATTTCTTCTATTTGGTGTCCCATTTCTAGCCCAAACACGGCTATGTTTTAGTAAATTGCTTGTAACGTGTTGTAGAAAGTCGATGAACACGAACTAAAGGCAATAGATCGTGTTTACTGTAAGAACAGAAACGGGCCTCTCTTGGTAGGATCAGTAAAAGGCAACACAGGCCATACAGAAGCTTCTTCTATATTTGTCAGTTTGGTAAAAGTTTTAATTGCAATTGAGTCTGGAGTTATTCCTGCGAATCTCCATTATGACTCGCCTAATCCTAATATAGATAGTTTAATTGAAGGCAGAATAGAAATAGTTGATAAGAACAGAGAATGGAACTCTGGGTTAGCTGCGATAAATGGTATTGGAATTTGTTCATCTTATGGACATATTCTTCTTAAAGCTAATCCTAAACGAAAAGGCAATCAAATCGATCAGTTACCACGACTGATTAATGTTTCTACTAGAACCGAAGAAGGTATCGAAGCTATCCTAAATTCTGTAAGTAACATTTAAAACAAGGATGATGATTGTTATCAAAATTAAATATTTCCAGTTAAAACCTAAAGAGAAACTAGAACCAGAATATGCCGGTTTGATTAATAACATTTTTAAGAAATCGATTCCGGGACATTTATACAGAGCGTACGCAGTATTAGATGATTCAGGAGACAAGCAAAGTGAATTTGAGGTGCACATCAGACTTTGTAAAAACGATAAATAAAATGAATGTGTTTTAGAATTTTCCAGGAGATAAACGTCAAGTCTGGTTTGTGTATTCCGGCATGGGCAGTCAATGGTGCAAGATGGCGAAAGACTTAATGGCGCTGCCAATCTTTGCTGAAGCTATTCATAACTGCCATAAAGTATTAGAACCTAAAGGGATCGATGTTCTTGCAATTGTAACAGAGGATGACCCAAAGATGTTTGAAAATATTTTACACTCGTTTGTTGGTATTGCAGCTGTTCAGGTACGTGTAATCTACATAGAAAGTAACTTATTATGAATTTTTACTTATGAGAATACAAAAAACGTTTCCAATTGAATACTGCACAGGATAGGACTAATTTTATTTACGTATTGTTAACGCATTGCATTTTATCTTTACTGTTTAATAAAGTGTAATATAAATGCTGCAATTCCGCAAGTTTATAAAATAAGCGCGTTGGTCGAGCGGTCGAGAAGACCGCGTGGCATCCTTGAAAACGGCGATTCCAACCCCGTCGGTGACACACGATAATTAATTTAATTTTGTTTTAAACTTTTATTTCACCCTTCTTTTTTGTGATAATTAACTATAAAAGTTTTAAAAAAAAGACCAACAATGATTTATTGTAGAAAGTGGAATTTAAACTAATTTATTCTGCACAAGCTGGACGCATACAAATTATCTATGTCTGTAGGATGAATCGTCTCAGTCTTTTCGACGCGACGGAACACATCTTGGAATTACATTTGCACCCACTATAATTCTACACTATACTAAACTTTGTTGCACTCTAACGAATATTAGCGTTGGATGGGTTTAAGAACCTGGCCTACGTATATTGACGACAACCCGCACTAATTTTGTTTTGCCATTCCTTCCAGCTAACAGTCTATTACGCAACTCGTCATAAAGTCTCAGTTGATCGAGGTATTCGTTTTGGAATGTACGACGAAGATCACCACATAACTTCCGTTTATATTTTCCTCTGCGACAGAGACCAGTACGATCAACGGCATCACACACTGGCATTCCAGAATAGATCCTTGGGGTCACCTGACTGATAAACTATAGGCCGAGAGTTTATAATATCTTCACAGTCACAAAGCAAGGTCAAGTACTCTTTAAAATTAAGTAAGGCCCATTCAACAAATACTCCCCACCACCGTTTTTGAAAATCCTTTCTTGGACCGAAAAAAACAAGTGACGCTGCGACATCGTCTAGCAACGCAGCTCTTTCCTCTCCGTTTCGCGCGGTGGCATTTGGGAATGCCGCCCGCGGACTCTCGTTCACACGTACAAACTATTCGTCACCCCGTCTTGGATTATCGTTTTATCTGCTTCAGGACTACCGTGCCCAGATTCGTGGAATTGCTTTGCAGTAAGAAGAAGGTTGTGTGTCAGAAGTTGCTTCTACTGGATCGCTTCCATCCCTCCGAAAAGGTTTGCGAGTTAGCCGGAATACTCGCGATAGACGCCAGACTCGACTTTCTGAGGACACACTCCTGGCAGCCAGATAAACCAGTTCCAGTCCCGATGCTCGGGACATCCATCCACCTAATCCCCAAATACCCTTAACCCTCCGCACCTCCTCCTTTCCGCCGCAACCCAGCTTTCTGTTTCAGATAACACTAAAACTCCGGAGACCAATGTCATATTGAAAACTTAGTAGACCGGTGCGCCGGCACGTGGTGCGTTGCGGTGCACTCGTAGTATGAGTGACGCGCTCACCGTGGTTGCTCTTACATCGACGGTGGAGCTGGCGATGAATTGGGGGCTTGTACCTACCAGCCCTTCACACTCTCTTCCTCACCGACCAGACATGTTTGCAATCAACCATCCACCTCCATTCCTGACCTCGTGCAGCAGCGTTCTCCAACCAACCACCAGTTCAGTATAGGCCGAAAGATAACATGCTACAGTGGCATCTTTATTATGATTCTCGCACTCCGCTGCTGTAGAAGGATTAAAATACCATGAGATGCGTTGCACCGAAGTTGAGCTTTGCAAATGCATTGTTAGTCGAACGCTGTACAAAAACTAGACGTGGATGTAGAAGTGGTCAACTTTAGATACACTGCACTATGTAGTGCGCGCGTGAAGAAACGCATTCACGTCTTTTCGTCCGACTTTAGGAAAAGCGGTCCTGCTACGTGCGTGTCTACGATTTCACAAAAGCTAAAATTGACAATTCTACTAGAACCAAAAGTTAAAAGATTCTATTATTCAGAACATTACTTCTAAATCTAAACCAATTAGCAATAGAAAATTAATATTTTAATAACTTTTTAATAACAGATTATAACCCAAACAAATTAAGCATAAAGATCTCCACTTTCAGAAATTAATTAAATTTTGAATATTAGCTAATAAAGACACAAATTTTAAGTGAATAAGCGAATTATAAAGCATTTAAATTAAGGAAAGAATCGTAAATGAACAAAAATAAATCCAAGGTAACAAGATACAAATTTACACAAAAGTTATCGTAAAGTACACCCGGCGGGTAATCTCAGGTTGTTCGAGCGCTGTGAAAAATCAAATCACAGAATGAATGCCAATAAAAATTTCCTATTTAACAAAAAATAATTTATACTAATCTGAAATTACAAGCATTAATTTGTAAAAGAACAGAATTAAAATTATCCCGGAGTACAATGAAATTCAAGTCAAATATAAAACAATAATAGCAAGATTCGGATAATTATTGAAGTTTATCGATTCTTACCACCGTATTGAAGGAAGCAGCTTTCGATCGAAACTGATTGCTGAAAGAAAATAAACCTAGGAAACAACGTTCATTAAAATCTTCAATTTAAATCCGAATAGTTCACAATTCTGGAAAATTAGGTTGTTTAAGAAAAAAATTTAATTAAACTGAATTAATATAAGCAAATGTACAAAAAAAGGTGCAGGATGAGATTTCTTAAAAAAATCGGGTTTTCGCAAAAGATTAACATATACGTTTCTGGGATTTCCGGTGAAATGGCTAGTCCACACCCTCCAGAATTAGATGCTAGCATGAGAATCCAGCATCCCTCGTGGCAGCAATTCGAGATCGACAATCAGACTGTCTTTGCAATTACTTCTATTATTGATGAACTCACGGAATCATTAGAGCTTCCATGGATTCCAACGAAGAAATCTTTCTGAGATTTGTTCACCACCAGATTAATACGTTGTGGGAGGGTCTATTAAAAAAAACTGGAGACAAGGAGCAACCATTAGTTATGAAGACGCAAGGAATGCGAGAAAAGAAGTTAACTTACCCCTTTTTAAAAGTGTTTTCCTGATTTCTCCAACGTGGAAGTCGCCCCAGCGAGAGAAAGAGGTGCGAGAAGAACTTGCACTGCTCACGACTCTATTCTTTCTGTAGGCCGGCTTGCCGCGTTCCCCTCAGAATTCGAAAGAGTTTACCGGTTCGTAAGTTATCACACTACCCATGAAAGAAATGAACTAATTGTGAACGCGGTGTCTCACAAGGAATGTTGGCGATATACTCGCTTTTGAGTTTAATCTCATTTTCAGCGATTTTCTGCTACCAAAGTGCTGGTTCTCTATACAACCAGTTTGGAAAGTCCCACCATCTTGCCTCGAGCAACTGAGCTCCCGAACATTTTCTATAAGGAAGGTCAGCAGGATCGAGTTTACCGAGTACGTGACGTTAACTATTGCAATCTATTAAAGATTTAATCTCCTCCAAAAAAAGAAACTCTTGCTCAAAATTCAAACTTTGTTTAGCTGATGCATAAAGCCTTGCCCCAATAGCCGTAGCAAGCAAGCAAAGTATCGCGTTGAGTGTTCTAGTTTAGCGCGAAGACAAATACTGATAACTCTTCCCTTTCCGTGAAAGTATCAGTGAAGTCCTACTCTCTGAGATCAAATTGTATTACGGCACTAGAGTCTCTTTAGTTGAGCAGAATATTTAACATCTTCAGTTTGCGATACTTGATCGTATCTCTCAAGAGAAATATTCTACGGTTCACTCCAAATACAACTCGCTTATGCTGATAAATTATCTCATCAAGAGGTTTGCAAAAAATCTCTGTCAGCTTTGTGTAGTCTTACGAATGTCAGTTTCCATACGTATCTTCCAATCCCTGAACCTCAACAGAGTCGTTGGAATCGACTCGATTAAATTAACACCTTTCTCGAAACAATTATTTAGATATTGTTTGTCTTTTTCAGGAGCAGAGGTCTCATCTTTGTTGAACTGCGCTTAACCTTGGCCTGATCAAACACGACCTCTTCTATAATGCCTCCCTCTAACAATTCTCTAAATGGCTCCTACGCTTCGAGAAGTTTCATGTCTTTCACCTTCGTAATTTTAGTCTTCAAGCTGCTTTTCAAAACAGGCAATCTGACTTCGTAGCGACCTTCTCCATTTACAGTGACCGTTTAACGAAACAATTGTTTTTGGTGCCAGAGCCATTTCATCTTTTGACTTTGTTCCTGTGGGCTCTTGCATTCTAAGGAATCGAGCTGTCGTAAGTCCGTTATTGAAAGGTTTGCAAACGAAGACAAAACAGTTGTCTTTGAACTCGAATTTGGAACCTTACCCTTGATCTCGGAGAGTAGGATTTCACTGATACTTCCACGTAAAAGGGAAGAGTTATCAGTATTTGTCCTCGCGCTAAACTAGAACCCTCGATCGTCCAACCTACTCGAGTCTCCATTGCTACTAGTCCACATGACGGCTTATGACGTCTCTCCATATATAATAATTCAGCAACGTCAGTACTCAAAGAAAGTTTAACTGGACCTGAACTGCTCGAATCAGAAACATCAATTCTCAAGTTTGGCGGTATTTGAACTCCCGTTTTCTCGGATACCACTCGGCTCTGTCGAACACTCTCGTTTGTTAAACCTGTGGGATTGCTTTACATTACAGCACTTTACATTTTATTGAAAATAAAAGGATTCGGATCCGACTGAATTTTGCTACTTTTATTTTCAGATTGGTCTGACTGACATTTTACGCTCTGTTGGTATTGTTCCCGATGGTATTATAGGGCATTCAGTAGGAGAATTAGGATGTGCATACGCGGATGGATGTTTATCTGCTGAACAAATGATCTTGTGCGCTTATTCTCGTGGAAGGGCTTCTTTGGAAGCAAACTTAATTAAAGGGATGATGGCTGCTGTTGGTGAGCATTTTCGTAATGTTACTTTTACAGAAAAATACAATAATTACTCAAATATAGGAATCGGCTACTCACAAATTAAAGATCAATGTCCCCCATCAATCGAAGTCGCTTGTCACAATAGTTCTGATAATTCCACAATTTCCGGACCTGCAGAAGACATGAAAGCTTTTGTGAAACAGCTACAAGATAAAAACGTCTATGCTCGGCTAGTTAATGTTTCTAATATTGCTTATCACAGCAGATACATAAAACCTGCTGCTCCCTTATTATTAAAATATCTACAAGAGGTTATACTAGAACCTATTTCTCGTTCTTCAAAATGGATTAGCACTTCTATTCCTGAAGACCGGTGGAATTCAGATTTAGCCAAGACATCATCAGCAGAATATCATACCAACAATTTGTTAAGTTCGGTACTTTTTGAAGAAGCCTGCAAGCATATTCCTAAGCAAGCTGTAGTCATTGAGATTGCCCCTCATGGATTATTACAAGCTATCTTAAGGCGTTCTTTAAATATAACCACTACAAATATTCCTCTCACGCATAAAGCTACTAAGAATGGCTTGAAGTTTCTTCTTGCAGCCCTTGGAAAGTAAAGAGATTTAAAAAATAGAGTTTTAAGCGAGTATTTAATTTAAAATGTTTCAGGTTATATTTAACCGGTTTGGATTTAGATATCTCTGTGTTATATCCAAAAATTAAATACCCAGTAGGAAGAGGAACAAGAAGTCTAGCTTCACTTGTTCATTGGGAACACAGCGAACGTTGGATTTCAGATTTGGAACGTAAAAGAGATTTTCGTGCAAGTACGAGGTATATAGATATAAATCTAAAACATAAAGACTATAAACATCTAAGTGGACACCAGTTACAAAATGCAGTTGTGATCCCAACATCGGCATATTTAGTAAGCTCTAATTTACCTTACTAATACTTTTGTATAAATTCTTTTTACAGGTAATTCTCTATGAACTATTAAATGGAATTAAGCAGTTTGTAATAGATGAAGTAGTATTTGAAAACTTGAACTTTAAGAACGTAGTTCGTGTACCAAAGATTGGTAAGCACACACTAATCAGTTTAGTAATTTTATTAATTGGTACCTTTACAGGGAGTGTTCCTGTCTATATAGCGCTGCAAAAAGGAACGGGTTACTTTGAGATTTCTTCTAGAGATGAACTTATCGCTTCTGGAAAAGTTCGAACTCCAAAAGGGGAAAAACTATTTACAGATGTTACACCGATTGAAATACTAGAGGATCATATGGAGTTAAATACAAATGATGTCTACAGAGAATTTTATTATAGAAGCCACCAATACGGAGGAGTATTTAAATCTATCAAAACTCTGCACTTGGTGAAAGAAGGTAAATCGTGGCGTTTACAGAAACGTCCTGTGTTCGGTTTTCCTTTATTTACTTATAGGGGGCGTTGGAAAATAATGTCGAAAAATCTAAGGGTGTGTAGTACTAATTACGATAATTAAAAGTGCCCTATAATAGAATTGCCATATTTTTAATACCAAGTAGTAATTTGATGAAACAATTCAATTTTACCTTCAGATTCCTCAATGGAATTTAGCAAAATTTTACACAAAACAAACTAAGGAAACGCAACTATTTGCTCCAAAATCATGAACCATTAAATGTTCCAACCCATTCCAGTGTTGCTAAATAGCAATGTTGGGTAAACGCGCGAAACTTAAGAACCCTAACAAGATAGGTCAAAAATTACCATCAGATTGAACTGATGCTGGTGCTCCACAAACTTGTCTTCACCTTGAACAAAAAGAACAAATTTCGCAAAGCGACTCTGAATATTTGTCCAGTCAATCGAGCCGTTTGGCTTTGTCAGATCTGTCGGACCTCTCGGGCTATACGAGTCTGTCAGGCCATTTAAGCCTGTTGGTTTTCTAGGATTTCTCAGCCCTTCGGGCTTCTCCGATGTATCGTACCATTCGGGCCTCTCGGGTCTTTTGAGCTTCTCGGGTCTGTGGGGCTATTTAAATATCTCGGGTCTGTCGAAACTATCGCGCCTGTCAGGTCATACGGTTCTGTTGAACCTGTCGGGCTTTATGGACTTCTCGGCCCTTCGAGCTTCCTGTCAAACAGTTCGGCGCTCTCGGGATGCCATCCTGTTGGACCTTTTGCGCTTTTCGGCCCTTCGAGTCTTTCGGATCGTTTGTATCTCTTGGCCCTGTCGAGCTCAGGCTATAAGTGTCTCTGGGGTAGTTTGAGCTTCATGGATTTCTCGGCTCTTCGGGTTTCTCCGATGTGTCGTACCTTACGGACCTCTCGAGCTTTATAAGTTTCTCGGGCTGTTCAAGTCTATCAGGTTTTTCAGGCCTGTCGGTTAGCACTTTTTGACTTTTTGTAGTGAACTGCATCAGAGGATACGACAATTGACTTTGACAGGCGTTATTCTCGTACTAGCTCGGACAAGCATTATTTTCATACCATACCGAAGAGAAAGATTTTCTGCACCGGATCGAGAACTTTTTCTTACTGAGTAAGACGATCGTTATTGCTAGACGAGCTTGGACGGCCATTAGATTTATACTAAGCCAAACCGGAGTAGTTTCGTACTGTACCGTAAAAGTCTGCACGGGCTGGGTTTCTTGATCGGGCCTTTGTGCGAACCGATCTAGAACTTCGGTTAGGTCAAGTTAGGTCTGTAGAGTCGTTCGGTCTTATCGAGCCTGTCAGGGCTTTCGGGTCTCTCGGGTACGTGTGAGAATTTCAAACTGACCAATAAAAGAGCTCGTGTTTCGTATAAATGTACGGAATGCTTAAATTCCAAAGTGGGTAGGATTGTTTGACACATGTATCTCGGAAGCGGCGTATTTTAAAGACAACAGTTATATGGCAAAGTGGAGTAAATTCCTGTTTTTGAGAAATTTAGAAAAAAATCTGTAACGATTTGTTATGGTTAATAACTAGTTTTCGCAATTATGAGTAATTAGTATTAAAATCTTCAGTACTGACCTTGATCTATTCCTGATGCGTGTCATCACTATTGGTTGCATACATTCCAGGCGCCTTATCGTTAGGTGAAGTTGATTTCGTTGGGTGTTTGTTTTAAAATACGTAATTTTCCTTTTTATCTTTATTTTAAATTTTTTTATCTACCCGATTGCTGCGTCCCACGGCTTCCAGTAGCTTGTCGAGGAAGTACTTGTTCGTTGTTATACTTCCATCCATTTGGACATGCAAATATGCTAATATTAAAGCTCGCTTATGGATAATTTTTGAATCAACTACTCAAGGTGGAAGTTTTTCTTTATTGTTATGTTGCCATTTGTTCGAGTTGCTTTCAGTCGTTCACTGTATATGAAATTTCGAACTAGAATTTATTAATTGAAGATACTGTAACATTATAATTAGAAATAAAATTAATTATTTGACTAGCAATCATGTAGAAAATTCCATCTCGATATCTTGTTTTACTGACTTTCATGAGTACTGCACACCTTAAAGTTTCCAACACAATTTTTGTAACATCCTATATATACTTTTATAGGCTCTGTTGGCATTGTAAAATGGAATAATAACTGGTTTACTTTAATTGATACAATGATTCAACAAAGCTTATTTCAAAAGACAGAACGTAACCAAAAAGCTCTGATGGTATCTGCGATTCAACGTATTGTCGTCTCCTTAGTTGATTTACCAGTGGAATCAAGAGGTAAATATCAAAATCGACTTTAAATTATGTAATAATTGACTTGTCCTTCAGACCTTCACGTTACTTATAATTACGCTACTGGAATTGTGTCTACTCGCGGAATTCAAATATCAGGAATTAGACAAAAAGCTTTGGCGGTATTAGGGGAAGGAAGTCGTGTAGTTACATACAATGTCATAGAAGTAAAAGCACTATTTAATGAAAAACATCAAGTAGGTTTGTTAGAATTTAGTCCCGTATTTAAGTTAAATATCATTGTTTATTACAGTGTATTGAAAGTGGCATTAATCTAGGTCTTCGGATTACAGTAGAAAACTTTAAATACAAGACTTTTCGTAGTGTAATGATTGTTGAAATTCGAACAAACAACAAACTATTAGAGAACAACATAAAGAATGTTGTTAGTAAACATTCGCAATATGCCGTAAGTCCATATTATATGTGACAGATATTTTAATAACAAAAATAATCAAATTTACATTTTAGCCAAATGTTTCAACTGTGCAGAACCCGAAAGAAATTTTCGTGTCTCAAACTGAACCTGCGTATGTTATAATTAACGATGTTCCGGATGAAGACTGCATCAACTTAGTAACATCATCACACGTTTTCCTGTTAGCACATACAGACAAGAATATTCTGGCAAATCCTGAAATTGCTCAGGTTGCTGAGTTTACAGTTGATGGTACCTCTTATTCTTTAATTAGAAAAGTAATTATCTATTGCCATCAATGAAGGTAAAAGTAAAGACTTTTTGCTGTACTTGTTGTAGAGCCCAAAATTGGTTCCGGTGATTGTATCTATTAAAACTGACACATTGGATTCTGAAGATTTGTTGCGTGAAGATCTGCCATGGGTTTCAAAATTGAAAGCTGCGCTAGTATCAGCAAAAGAACGGAGAGTTTATTTGGTTTCTTCAGTAGTTCCTACAAAAGGAATTTATAACTTTTTCAGAAATGCAAAGATTTTACCTGGTATGGAAAATGTTAGGTGAGTTAAACAATAGTGTAATCTTAAAAACAAACGGAAGACATTTTGTTGAAATATAGCAAAATAGTGGAACAGAGAGTGATCAAGAAATTCCCAAACCTTTGTTGCTTTTCTGACGATGTGTTTCACTGTTGTGACAACGATGTGTTCACCTCTTACCAGTTCTTTAAATTTCCAAAAGAGAACTACGAGTAGGCTTCCACAGCCTTGTAAGGAGAGTGCTGGACAGACTAAAAGATGTGCTGCGTGCTGAGTACGGGGTCTTGGTCGTACAGTCTTGCCCATCTCTTCTCTCTTGACACTTTCTTGTAGTAATTATTTAGCCAGAGCTGGGTTGTGCTATCGGTCAGAACACGGGCAGTTGACAAGGTCACCAGGAAAACGGGCTGGGCACCTCAGCACCTTCTTTGGCGAGATTATCGCTGCGCTCGTTACCGCCGATCCCAACGTGACTTGAAACGAACTGTACCACTGTTTTCTGAGTTGTGCATACTCTACCGAATTTCTGTCGACAAGCGACCATCAGAACGTTATCTGTGCTCCGCTTAAAACACACTACCAGAATTGAACAGGACTTTGTTTGTATTGCTGACACGGCCAGCACTTCTCCGTTGAAATTGCTGGACGGGGCTCCCACAACTACTGCGCCTTTAAAAAGGGCGCTTTAGAATCCGGCTCCAGGGTTTGGAGGATCCGTCCGTGTATATTTAGAGCCAAAAAGTTTTCGGGTAGAACTCGTCAATGGCTTGTCTCATTTCCGCGTCAAGAGCATCTCCTTTGCTAGAGTTCAAGCCAGGAATCTTGAGGCGAGTCTAAAGAAAAGAGAAGTTTATGTTCGTTAGCGTTTTCAGCGGCTCTGGATCTCCTAGATCAATGTCATATCTTTGGGCCAGTTTTTTCGCTCTAGTCATTAGGGTTGCTTGCGTCTTTAGCCTTTTGGGGGCTGACCTGTAATCGTACCAGTATGCGGTGTTGATGTGGTGGTTTCTCTTCCAGAACCTTAACAATGCTCTATCCGTACGGACGTGCAAGGGTTCCACGCCAACTTGAAGTTTCATGGCAGGTATCGGTGTAGACTTAGCAGCTACTGTTATAATCCTAAGCGTGGTACTGCCGTACTCCATAACTAGACGTACATACGTTTTATAGGCGATTCCAAGCACGTCTTGAGTTGTTCCTCATTTAGTGACAGTAAGCCTTTTTAGTAGGCTTAACCTCTAAGTGCTTTTCCTGACAGCATTTTCAATATGAGCACTGCAGGTAAGTTTCCGGTCGAGAGAGACACCTAAGTAGGTCGAGAGATCATCTTTCATTAAAACTGCATTTCAGTATTTAAGCTGGCAAGACCTGCGGGTGTTGACATGGAGAACGTTTGATAAAAAGTCTTTTCGGTGTTTACTATCATTTCGTTTATATTTGCCAATTTTTCTAGTCTTGACAAAGCTAAATTTAGCGCCTGCTCCAAATCGCTGTGGTTATTGCTGGTCGCCCAAATTATGTGAGCGTCGACGTACAGAAGGGTATCAACGCTTAACACAGTTTTGATGCCAGCTATGACGTCGTTAATCATAATATTAAAAAGAAAATAGCTTATAACGCCCCCTGTGGCAGGCTCTGTCGTTGTAACTCATATCTTGATAGCTTTGTGATGAATTTGACCCTTAAATACCTGTGGGAGAGGTAATGACTAATTCACCTAAACAAGCTTCCCGCAACTTCGGACTCTAACAGTTTATGCATTACCATCTGCCTACAGACTTTGTCGTACGCGGCCTTAAAGTCCACAAAAACCGCGAGCGTAGACATCTCTCGGTGAAGCCCATCTTTCACGGTCGGTGAGAGTTTGACTACTTGGTCCATAGTGTTTTTCTTAATGCAAAAAGCTACTTGCTTGTGGTCGATTATGCTGTAGAGTTTGGTGAATTCGCTCAGTGCATTATTTCCACCACCTTGCACCAGACGCTATGGGTCTATAGCTTTATAAGGCACTGGGCGGCTTGCCCATTGTCAGCAGGGGAATGATGTTTAATTTCTCCCATAGGTGTGGTAAGTTCTCATAGCAAGTCTATTTATAAACTTTAGCAGAGTTAGTGTAGCAGCATATTGTGCCCGTACCCAGTGGGCGAGTGTAGTAAGGTTAGTTTACTGCGCGCCATTAGATTAGGGCTAACCATAGCAGGACCTGGGCGGGACTAGCGTCCTGCGAAAGATAGGAATGTGGGTTGGGAGTCCATTACCTCCATGCCACGTCAAGGTCAATAATGTTGGTGAGCTCGTGTTGCTTGACTTTATGTTGTTGTTTTTTTACATCGTGGCTTGTAAGTGGTTGGCGTTTTGGCTGAAACGGTTGTGAATCGGTTGATTGTCATAGTAAATTTATCCTTGTCGATACCCGCTAACTGTACTTTCTGAACGTATAAGTATTGATATTGGCTTTTTCTCGGCGGGTTAGGTAGTTGTCCCTTGTCGACTGACACACATCATTCTTGATGTTGAATCTTCTTTAGGTGCCTCTTTTGAACTTGTAAGCTTTTGATGTCCCTCTTATAACCTTGATCTAAGATAAAGACGAATTAATGTTTTTAAAACTAGGCAGGTAAGTCCCTTGTAGACACATGTGGTAACAGATTCCTCCCCATCGGGAGAGATTTATTCTATTCTTATTCTTTTTTACTTGTTCCAATTCTCATGCTTATTCTTCTCGTTTATTGTCATCTTTGACTTTCTACTTGATTTGCTTGCCCGTAGTTTATTTGATTCTTGTTATCTGCGCTCCATTTGTTGTGTTAGGTCGATAGATCATCCATGTAGTTCGTTATTTGTAAAATGCAGCGGCACGTAGTTAATTGTTGCTGATGTCGTTATTACCCATCTGGTCTTCTTCGATTGCAAACGTCTGACTGCTGCGCGAACACGTGTTGAAACTCACGAGATTGCTGCATCTGCTACAAAGAGGAAAATTTAAAGTGGACGTGCAAACTTATGGCATTGTAGAGACGCATTGTTGCTGTCTTCTAATGGTCGTTAGCTGCAAGTGTAAGTAATTCTTTTATCTTAGGAAGAGTAATAACGTTGAGGATGTAAAGGATTTTTTGTTTAACTTTTATTGTTTCACTGTGAAACTCCTCTGTAATTCTTTTAGTATTGTGCTGAAGTTGGCTGACGTCAATATATCTTTGGTAAATTTCTTCTTCTTGCGAAAACGGTGGATGAGATGGTCTTGCAGCTGATGGTGAATCATTTCTTTGTGTGGCGTTAATGGCACGCGTTTTCAAATTTTGCAATTAGGGTGAGATTTTTCTTTTTCTGATCTTTTTTGTATTGCTTCGAAGCAGAAGATTTCCGTACTGCCTCAGACGGACTATTTTCGTAATGAACCGTTCGGGCTTGTCGACTCCTTCGGGTCGTTGGGGCCTATTATGTCTGTTGGAATTTTCGGTCCGATTCGAAAAAAAAATTCCGTACACATCAAACCGAGAACCTTTTCGTACTGACTTGAACGGACTATTTTCGCACTGAATTGCACCGAAATATTGTCGAACTGACTCGGACAGACGTGATCTTCGTATTGAGCATTATATTTATACTAAAACCAAGCAGGAGGATTTTCGTACTGCACCAAAGTACGGATTGATTGGTTCTTTGCCCGACCTGGCCCAAAGCTCGGGTATAGGTCAGGCCGGGAATCAGTTTAAAAATTTATCGAGCGTTTTGTTCCTGTCGGGCCGTTTGAGTTTGTCGAACTGCTAGAACCTATTGTGCCGCTAGTGTGGTGCGAAACGAAGTGTATTTGACGATAAGACTCTGACTGCAAGTGAGTATGAGACAATGTACCTCATAATAAGTTTTTTGCTGACGTTTCGGACGTAACGTGGACGAGAAGAGAAAAAATATTGAAATGTTACAGTGGTGGTGCTCCAGATACCCCAAGTGCAATGGAAAACAGAATCCTTCAGTACTGGAAATAGTAAACAAGAGCGTGATGTCATTTGGTTTCATATCCATTCCCAAAGTAATAATTAAAAATTCGAGCTATGAGGTCACCTTCTCTCATTTATGTAAATGATTGCAGCAGAGGTGCTTAAGCAGATACGGGAGGGCAAGCTAGTATCGCAGGACGACGATTTTACGAGTTGCTGCGGGTCCGCGGAACAAAATTCTCTAATATGGGAGTAACGCTAGCGTGCGCGGGCATCATATAAAGACCGTGTAGGTCCGATGCGCTTAATAATATTATGGGAATTGCAATACCGCGACAAAAAATTACGCGAGTGACGGGATATATGAATTCGCCGTCCGACGTGTGCGTAGTGAGGTCGATCGTTTTCAAGCCGATTTTACAGTTCGTGGTATAGAAGATTTGTTCCACAATTTCCGGAAATCGCGAGACCGTTATCAAACATGACAAACAAGGACGCTTGGTAAAAATGGGAATAAGAAGAGCAAAACGCTTTCCATTCTCTGGAAAGAGCGCAATCCCTCCCTTCCGTGTTACAACAGGTAAGGAACCTGCATAATTGCCTTGTGCAGTACGCAAGCAGACATTATTGAAAAACAGAAAATAAGCTTTAACAGTGGTGTGGAGCTCAGAGAAATTTAGTGGATACATCGAAAGACTGGAGGTCACCCTCTGCACGGATCACCAGCCCTTGAGATGACTGCTTACGCAGAAGTCACCAGCAGGTCGCCTGGCGCGATGGGATTTACACCTCCACTGTTTTAACCCGAAGACAACGTATATCCTTCGAAAAGTGAACGTAGTCGCCGATACATTTTTCTGACCACCAAGGGAAGACGCCCCTGTAAGAGATAAGTAAGATTATCATTGGCGTATTCATCCGGGGCGCCGGAAAAATTAATTAGGTGCGTCACCATCTGTGTTTAATAAAGGAACACGTTTTAAGCGACACCAAGAAGCACGTGTTTTGAAAACTGACGCCGAAATGGGATGGCCTCTAAGCAACTGAAGAACGCCCAAGTGAAACTGCTTGTGTAGGAAAGTCTAAAGTACTTAACTGCCTCGACTATGACTAAAAGTTCTTTTTCGATGGTAATATTATAGTTAATCTTCGACTTTCGTAAAAAAATGGCAAGTTTTTGCCTATTGGGCGTTGAGATAAAACTGTGCCTATTACATAATTTGAAGCATTAGTGGTTATGAGTAAAAGGTTTTCAGAAATCGGGGTACCGACTTATGGGATCATTAGTTGCAAAAAGTTTACAAAATCATACGTGTGTTCATTTTGATTATTTTCCTTTAAACAATTTGTGGTAGGTTTAATTATTTTGAGAACCTCTTAATAGATTTGTGATAATAACGGGTTAGACCAAAAAATGATTTGATGTGATTTCATCGCACCAGTCTGAATCTTTATTTCAATTTGGGACTTGAGTTGTTCAAACCTTTCTAAAAAGTCTAAAATATTTTTATTTTTATGTTTTGTTAACTGTAAATTTTATTCCAGCTATTAATTACAGATTCGTATTTGTATTAGACAAAGGAGCTGCAGAATTTACAGAAAACGAACCCGCGTACAAAAAAGTTTTCAAAAATGATCTTAATTTGATTGTAATTAAAAGTGGCTGCGTTGGTACATACATGTCAACACCGACTGAATTCCAAAATGATACCACCTCAAATGCAATTCAAACAATTAGGTTTGTTTATGTTTTTACTGATATTATTATATTAGTATTATTATTATTATTATTATTATTATTATTATTATTATTATTACTGCTTCTTATATACAGGGTGATTCCGAAATAAAGGGTATCCTTTTAATAGGTGATAAGTGAGACTAAAAAAAGACAATAAATAGAAAAACGAAGTGGCTCCGTGAAATTTGAAAATTTTGTCATTTTCCTAAATATTAAAAACTGAAGCCGTTTCTTGTTAGAAAAAGAAAAGTGTTTCTTGTATTCCTGCCTTCGGATTAAAAAGTGAAAGTTAAGGAGATTTATGATGTTTAAACCCTTGTAGTGCAAGTACGAAAATTTACCAGACATGCCTATTTTCTTGGAATGCAGGTGTAGTAGCACAATGAACAATAAATGCCATCATAAGCTACCCCCAGGACATTTTAGAACTTTCCCTCCTTAAATCTGAAGTTGAGGAGATTAAAGAAATTGCGATAGCCAGCCCCAAATACGTTTAATATGCAGGGTTGTTGAAATCCATTCAGACAATAAAAAAATAATAAAGTAATTTATGTCGCGAACAATTAGACTCCAGTCTCACAAACAACATTTTACTTAATCCTTAATTATTATTTAGTTACTTGAATAGAAAACATTTTAAATGGCAATGGATTACACATACTACTTAAATGAAACATGCATATGGAAGGTACTACTATCGCCTCTGTATTTAATTCAATTCAATAAATTCAACCAATTTTTATTTATGTAGTATAATGCTTATTCAAGTTTTTGGTTCTTCGGAATTTTACAAAAAAATCACTAACAGTAAAGTTTTAACATTTTTCCATTTACAATTAAAAAGTAAAAGTTGTAGACGTGCCCATTTATTTATGGCATTGTAGAAACTAGAAAAACTATTATACCCCTTACATAAATAGCAAGAGCTACCTGTCAATGACAAGGACAGTCAGTCAACCCCTATTGAGTTTTGCTTAAGTAAAAGTATAAGAGCAGGACCGGCTTGGCTTAGTGATTAAATTCCAATCGCATTTTTCTTGGAAATTTTTTCCTACCGTTTTTTATCGCAAATGTATGTACTATCACACTGCTATCCACCTTTAAGAGGATACCCTTTATTTAGGAATCACCCTGTATATTTTTAAATTCCAGCAATATCACTGAAAACACACGAGTAGATTATATCGGTATCAATGCGAAGGACGAAACACTTATGTTTAAGGGTGAATGTAAACCTGAATTAGGGTATATAGATTATTCTGGCGTTACAAGTTCTGGTCAAAATATAATGGGGATGGCACGTTTAGACTTGGAATCATGCAAATTAGTCCTTGATCCTGTTTTAAAGTGGAGCGTTCCCGGAAGATGGTCATTAGAAGATGCAGCAACCGTGCCTTACGCTCATGTTCTTGTAAGAAATCTTTAACATAATATCATCAGAATCGTACTGTTATTTTTCGTTTATAGGCATACTATGCACTTATGGTTGTAGCAAAACTCCAGCACTCTGATACAGTACTGGTGCAAGGTGGTTGTTCAGCCTGGGGTATGGCTGCAATTTATATTGCTAAACAACAAGGTTGTAATGTTTTAACTACAGTTGTTTCGCAAAAGCAAAAAATTTTTATGAAAGCCCGGTGCCCGTTTGTAAGCTGTCTAATATTTATTTTTATATATTTTTCCATATTTAATTATGTTTTTAAATTTACAGTTGACACACGTCTTTAATGCATGTGATACTTCATTTGAACCACATGTCTTAATGGCGACTAGTGGAAAAGGAGTACAGGTTATTTTAAATTGTCTAACCGGTAACCAGCTAAATGCGACTTTAAAATGCGTTGCTGAATTTGGAAGAGTTATCCAAATGGGAAAATTAGATATTGAAAGAAATACTGAAATAGGAATGGGACCGTTTCTACGAAATGTAAGTCTCTCGAGTGTCTCGGTAGAGGATGTCTTTAATGCCCAACTTGATGTAAGACAAAGAATACAAGAACTTGTCAGAGAAGGCATAAAGTGTTTTACCGTGCGTCCTCTGTTTAGAACAGTAGTGGATCATCAGGATATTATTTCCATATTGAGGTATTTACCTTCGATATACTAAGCAGACTATATGTAATTTAATGTTCACTTATCAACAAATGAATAAGGGTTTTTTTATAAAATGCCTATTTTATTTACAAAATTAAATAAAATAAATTGAAGTTAATAGTAATCGAAACCAGAATAGTCGAGTAGTAAAACGTCCGCGATATAGTGCTTTTTGTGTAAAAAAAAAAGATTCAATCCCGTCGGCGGAATAATTTGATTGTAAATTTTCAAATTAAAAAACCATGTTTTAGAATTGCAAAGTACATAATTTTAAAAACTTTAGGTATATTAAATTTTTATTGAATCTTAAAAAAACAGATATAAGAAAAGCTTCCATGATTTTTTTTTAATTTAAATATAAAAAAGATGTATGTAATTGTTAGCAAACAAGTTAAACTAGAAATTAGCAATATAAAAATTAGAAATTCAAAATTCAGAATATCAAAATATCAAAGTTTAGAATCAAGAATTGAAAGATGAAATGTAATAATTGAAGACAAAGTACAAAATTAACAGTTCAAAATTGAAAAATTCGAATTTCGAAAATTAAAATTATAATCGATTCAAGCTCGCGTACATATTAAATTTTGGCGGTATTGTTATTAGTTGTCAAAATATCAAAAACTCGTATCATCGAAAGTTGTAAAAAGTTGCTTTCCGCATGCTCTAAACTTACCTCCAATTTTACAGTGTGCTGTACAGTTGAAACGCCTAACGTTGGAAGAAAAAGAGAAAGGTACATGCAATTCGACGTATTTCAGCTACAGAAGTAGTCTTAAAACACTCAAAAGACGCTTACCTACAACTTTTCTAAATAACAATTTGATATTTTGAAAATAACGGTGACAGCTACCGACCGCTATTCAAAACATAAACTCGTAGACACGAGGTTCGGGTGTTGATCACTTTGTTACTTTCGACGACGTTCGTTTCCGAAATTTGTTACATTTGTTCCCATATTACTTTGTAAGCCTTCCAGAATTTATATACACAGCCCAGTGGTAGCGGTCTCTCCCGCATCTGCGGAAAGCTCTTCTGCGGAATCGTCGTAGTATGTACCAAAACGATAATGCCAGTAGCAAAAACGCCAACACTTTTCCAACGGCTAGACAGTTAAAATGTTGTAGAAGACTTTCAATTATAAAAGGACTTAACAGTAATATAAAAAATAGGCCGGAATTATCAGGGAAGATATTAGACACTAATTTATCCAAAGAGCCGACAACGTCTTTGGAGAGGAAGGTATTCCAGTAGCATTTAACAATCTAGTCGGCAAAAAAGAAAAAGAAGCCTTTCGGCCTATTACGCTGGGATGCCTAGAATCAAGATCTAGATCAGCGTCGTCTGAACAAAAGCCGGTTACTACTGTTATTCAATGCGTGTTTTCATCTTGGACACAGTCCTCCGTTTTTCAAGACGCGCCGCACTGTCTTAATTCTAGAAAAAGAAGGCTTGATCAATGGAGGCTCCTAACCATCAGTTCCTTTTCATGATTTTTGCCGCTGCTGCCAGCCATCTTGCAATGCACAATTAAGACTTGTAGGCAAAACATCAAGTACTACAATATCAGCACGCTCGATCTTTAAAAAAAAACGGTTTATTCCATTTTTCATGCTGCTGTATTTTGCGCTCTCCCAGATCCAAAATCCGTCCTAATATTATACGATAGACCATGAACGATTACAACGGTCCAAATTAAAAGACGGATTAAACAAGTAAACCTTTTGTTTCTTATTCTGTTTAATTTAATCATGTTGGAAACTGAATTACGTAATCTAGATGCAAGAATACAAGCGGGTGACGGAGACTGAAAGACCTGCGCGATGGCATATGCGGACAACCTTATGCTATTGGGGAGACAATCAGAAAGTCATTAAGCAAGTGCCTTGCGATAAATGCTATCTAAGAGTTACGTATAGATGTATGGGGGTAAAGACTAACCAGATTTCACTGTATGAGTTTTTAACAAACCTGCAACATCTCGCACAATGCCCTGACCATCAGCCTCTGAACGCAGTACATGTGCTGCGGCATTTAGACACTAAATTATGTCGTAATGGCCACAAGCAAGATGCTTTACAGTCGTCGACCTCGAAAGACGGCTTTAACCAGGAGGTCATGTTATCTAGCCCCCTCCAAGCTTTGAGATGCCAGAGACTTTATTAACTTCGAGGCAAAGTATTGATATTCTTTACAGTCGAGAAGAGACAGCAAGGTGTCGAACAGAGTCACGCTCGCACTATCTACAGGATTATTTCTGAACCCACCGGTCCAGAATTTTACTGTTTACTAGGTTGCCAAGATAAGCTGTGAGAAAAACTGGAATGTGTCTAATAAACTGAGCATCTAGTGAGAAAACGAAATCCTTAGAAAGTCACATCTAGTCCTAAGACAAAACAATATGTTTTGGCTTTATTTTCTTATAATTTACAATATCTTCGTTTTTAGTTTGTTCCAGCAATTCACATTTCATTCATTTTGATTATTTTTCTCCCAGGAAACTTGACATAACTTTGATGGAAATTTACGTTTTTTGGAAAACTTATCGAAAGATAAGACCTTCAAAATAGATAAATTATAATAAAACAACTTTTGATTATGTTACGAACTTTATGAATGGTATTGTACTTATGCCTTAAATAGAAATCGACATATAATAAGTAGTCTGATTATTGTAAAAATAAGATTTTTTTGGGGTTTTTTATTCGGTATATAATTTTAAGTTGTGAATGCTCACAGTTTGAATTTCCCGCGTTAGCATTTTAGTGATTTTTGCGGCTTAAAGTTGGCCGTTTTGTTAGTTGTCACTTAACTAGCCATAGCGTACGCGTTGTGAAGATAATATCAAACAAGGCTAAACTCAAAGTGCTGCAAACTTGAAATATTTTGTTTCTCGCGCAGGAAACTTAATCTATCATCGTTCATCTTCGATCACTAAATATTAATTTTCTTATTTATACTTAAAGGCTTTATGAATTACTTTTCAATTTATGTGTAACAGAAATCAGTTTGTTGTATTTTATTGTTTTTTCTATTGTTTCTAGCGATTTGAAAAAACCAGAGTACGTCGGAAAGAAACTAATAAGATTGTCGAACAACATCCCATCGTCGACTCAGTTAAATATAAACGAAGCGTCTCGATTTATTTGTGATTCTGAAACATCCTATTTATTATACGGTAAAACAAATATACCTAAACTACATTTTATATTGCAAACAACTATTTATTTATTTATATTGCAGGTGGTTCGGAAGAAACGTGGGTTGATATTGTAGAATGGTTAATACATAGAGGTGCAAGAAAACTTGCCATTTTATTCGAATCAGAATCTCAAGAAGGTCATACAAGTCAAAGACTTAAAATGTACCAGACCTATTATGATTTAGAAGTTTTGTTTATTTTTACCAAAGCGGATACTAGAGATAGCGATTTTAAATTACTTTCGGATATTTCCTGTCTAGGTCCAATTGGAGCCGTATTTGTATTACCTAACAAAGACTACAGCACCAAAGGTGCTGAAATCAGAACTGTTCAGCATTTAGATTGTGCTTTGAAAATTACAGCACCAAAAGCATTATTTGTTAACTTTGTAAACAACGCTGCTGGTGTATGTCATTTGAGGGCGGATGCTGGTTTTCCAACTAAAAATATTCAATGGGAACAATGCCTGGAATTTCCTGATGTAGTGTGTGCTCTGGACGATGTGTTAAAGTTTGCATCTAACGATATCTTAATTAAGGACGATCGATACAAATACAATATAGAGGAGTCTGTAGAGTCTCTTTATAAAAGTAATTTATTTGATCAAAATAAAATTTATTTCACTAAATATTTCTTGCTTTTAGAGCTTAGCTTTTTACTTCCAAGCTCACTTGGTAATTTGAAGGAAGAAACTAAAGATGCACCTATCAAACTAAACTTTGTCCCACTTGCATCGCTTTGTCCACATATTGCCCGAGAAGTACCTCCAGTGTTTATAATACCAGGCATGTTCAGTACCCATGGAATTAAAGATTTAGCTAGCAAACTTATGTATCCCGTGTTTTGTGTTAGTTTCCCAAGAAGAATGCTACCACTTAAAACGATTGCTGCCATTTTAGCCAATGTAAGTAAAAGTTGAAAATAAGACCCTTTTTCTTTAATTACATTTTTTCTTATGTATTTTAGAGAATGAGGGAAATATATCCCAGAGGACCTTATAATCTTATTGGCGTGTCTTATAGTGGCATTCTTGCTATCGAAATAGCGAAAATTCTAGAACGAGAAGATTGTAAGACTGCAATACAGTTTCTAGATGGAGCACCAGATACTATACAAGGTGCGCTCCAACATTTGGGTAAAGGATGCAACAGCGAGATTAGATACCTGTGTCAAATCTTAAATCTAACTAACCTAGAGGTGTGATGAGTAACCAGTTAGTAAAATGAAGTTATTACCATGTAAAATTACAGATTATCGAGGAATTGAATAAATTATCAACTTGGGAGAAGCGATTGGATTTTACATTGAACCACTACAAAAGTTCACCCGAGGAAAAGGAATTTCTAAAAGAAGTCTTGACAACATTAAAGAAACATTTTGATGAAATTTCTAACTTTCAACCTTCTAATGATTTAGTTAAGGGACAAGTGTGTTTGTTGAGGCCAACGGGGTCCAATAAACACGACACCTGTGGACTTCAAAAGGTAATTCTAATTGATCGTTAGTTGAAGTTTGACATTTCTGCAGTTCTAGTTTTCTGAATTTCAACAAATAATCAATTATAACCAAAAGAAGTTACTAAAATTGTATATTACTTACAGTTTTTTTAATTTGTTGAATTTACTGTTGTAGTACTGTAGAGAAGAGGCACTAGTGAGAACAGTAGATTGTAACCACAACACCATGCTAAAAAACAAAGTAGCTGCTAACATTATTAATGATAAGATAATATGCTAGAAAATGTATATTCTTGTATCCTGCTTGGTATAAAATAAAAGGGAAGAGCAAATACACGGTTTTGTTTTTTTTTCAAAAAAGTGTGAGCAAGCATTACATCTAAGAAAAGAATTTTAATCAAATCTATTTTGATAGAAGAGTAGAGCAAGTGAATGGATAATTGATATACTTGACAAGTCTTTTGGTCTAAAACGAGATTTTATTACCCAGGCAGTAAATATTTGTGCCAGTAGGCTTGCTCTTGCCGAACTGCATATAATATACAAACTCTTGTCCAGCACAAAAATATAATTTTAGTCAAACAAAATGAGGCGCTAATTGTGGAAATCTTGCCGTGACAAAGGGGTTCCACCACCGACCTGTCTGTTTTTACTTCGCTATAATTTTCTGTCTGGATAATCTAAATTATTAGTTATTCTCTGTTTTGCGTATAAACCAATTATAATTTCAAATAAAAACAGAAGGAAACGACAAAATATAGTCCCAAGCCAGCTTTCTCAGTGGAATGTAAATGCTCGATCGTATAGTAAAGCGTGTAGTACATAGTTCAAGCTAGAACCCAGTCCGACCGGACTGGGAATAAACTTGACGTCCCGAAAAGAACCGGTAACCTCCTGACAGCCCGGAATAGTCCGAACGAATCGACAGATTCGAGAGGCCCGATAGGCTTCAATGACTCGACAAGTGTGAAAGGAACTAAGCAAGGCATAGTTACATTCTGCTTTTCTTCTGTTTTTTCGGAGTTTTATTCTGCTTCAACCAAAATGTGAAAGGGATTTGCGCGGGCTGCGACATAGAAGTTCAGTGGTTTGTTTTGAAGTGTGCTGTATGTGTGTAGTTGTAGTAGTAATACTAGGTGCAGCAGTAGCACTATCAGTAGTAATGGCATTGTGCGGGTTGGGTGGCGGTTCCTCGTTGTTCGTTTGGTGGAGAAGGACAAGCTGGTGTTGTGATGGCGGGGTTTTAAAGATGTCGAGAACGTGCCCTTTATTCCCTCATGAATTCGAGGCGCGTACCCACAGAGAGAATTCTTTGTTTTTCTCCGTAGAGCGGAAACGCTACAGGCAGAAGATTTTCTTGCAGATGGCCCTCTCTTTCTTTCAAAGTGTTCTGATTGCATGTAGGAGTAAAGAGGCGAAGACGGCGAGTCGGTAGTCTATCATGGATCTGATGAAGGTTTTGTATGTCTATGTTGTCGGGTTCGAATCTGGTTGTATTTTCTAAGAGTTCGGTCTAATTCTGCATTCTCTGAACCAAGTCTCCAGGCGCCCTACTTCGTACATCAGAATTTTAGATCCTTTGGCAAAGCTCCGAGACGTCGCCCACAGGGTCGTGTCGTTTGCGAATTTGGAAAAGCGAACCTCAGACTCTTCGAGACGAGGGATGTGGTGGCAGTGAAAGATGAATAAGAAAGTAGAGAAAATGGACTTTTGGAAGACGCCGGCTTGTAGCGTGGACACCCTAGACGTAGCCTGGTGCCCTCGCACCCGATAGCTGCCAATCCATCGGACGAAGCAGACTCGAATCTTGGCGGCTCTAGTTAAAAAAAAGCCCCTCGTGCCAGACCTTGTTGAAGGTTCTCTCGATGTCGAGAAACGTGGCCGTTACGCAACGCCGAGGATTGAAGGCTGCCAGAGCGGAATCCGGAAGATGGGATCTAAAGTTAATCCGTCTTTTCGAAAATCGAACTGGTGATTTGGGATGAAATTATTGTGAGAGGAAAGATCTGTGAGTCGATTTGTGAGAATTCTCTCAAAGATCTTACCGATGATGTTTAAGAGAGCAATTGATCAATAGGAACCTGGATCAGAGGCTTATTTGTTTGGTTTGAAGATCATGATGACGGTTGCGGTTTTCGACGAAGTCGGAAAATATCCGCTTAGGAGGGAGGTGACGCAGAGCCCTTCTAGTGATGGTGTCTTTGCCAGAAGCGAAGTTTTTGCCCGAGGAAATGGCGGCCGTCGTGTCATCCGTCCGGATAGAAGCAATAATGTCCGGAGGTGGAGGCTCAGGAGGTGGTGGAGAGGGAACCATCACCAGGGGGTGGATTTCACGTGTATTTTCGATTTGATTATTAACTCGGTGAAAATGGTGGTCATGCAAAAGTGGGGTCGCAGGGGGTGGGTGTGTATTTTGTAATGCGTCAGCGAAGAGATCGCCTTGGGCTTGAGGCTCGGTGATTTTTGTCACCGTTGTGGTCTACATAATTGACTTTCAGGGGATGTTGCCCCGCAAGGAAAGGAAACTTGCGCCAAAACCTGCCGCCGTTTCTCTGAGCCAGGCCAGAGCAGACAGCAGACCAGGCTTCGTCTCTTTCTCTATAGTTTACTTTAACGACCAATGGGTGTGTATTTGTCGTAATGAAAAACATTCTTAGTAAACTCAGTCAACTAGAATTTATATAAATCCATTACATCAATTTTGGGAGTCTTTTCTTCTTGGTTGCTAAAGAGACCGTATCTTAATGCGGTTCGGCCACAATAAATTATTCTACCGAAGAACCTGCGTTGTCACAAAAACAGAAAAGGGGAGTCAATCGCTTCTCGTGTTTTTAATTTCTTTATCTTCATTTTAAAGCGTATCAACGGATCTAGCAGTGGCGTCGTGGGTGTGCGTACCGTGAGTGGTGTTTTACCGAAAAATTTCAGGCTGTGGAATTACTTACCTAGGTACTCTTCTTGATAGAAAAAAGCCTAGCGGCACGGAGTCGCAATTCTACGGTTTTTCGTGTAATCTGTTTTTTATCAAAAAATAACGTGCTCCTTTATGTTATGACACTTTTTATTTGTCATTTACAAGTATACAGAGCGATATTGCCCCACTGTTTGCGGACTTATCTCTTTTTCTACTTGAGCAAGCTTGTTGGCACATCTATTTACTGTTCAGGTTATCGCTACTGGGTCATAAAACCTCAATTTCTCGGGAACAAGCAGAGAAAACGTCTTTGTGTATCTTACTATTGAGCCATGGTAGATTAAGGAATTAGCAGCTAGGTGAAAAGTTGATTGCTGTACGCATTGTAGAGTCTGCGCATTATTAAATGAGACTCGAGCTACAGCAATCCAGGGTTGTAGGCTATAAGGTAAACCTATACATGTATAAAATTAGCAACTCAGTAATATTTAATTTTCGTAAAATTGTGTTATGTCTCCGTAAAATTTCTACATTTTCTACTCTAAGTTGTTTACTATTCTAGATTTGCGTCCCTATCAGAGGTGGAGCATTGCTGATGGGCTAAGCCCCTTAGCTAAAAACGATTGTTATGCCACTCGAAAATCGAACATTTATTTGTCATTTAAAAGTGCATGGATCTCAAAATACAGGGTGTCCAAACTTCTTATCTTTAATTAAACTTAGACACTCTATATATTGAGAACGGTGTACTATAGGGGAAAAAGTTGCATCTGGCACGTTAATACGACTTTCGTGAGGTCTGACATAAAAAACTGGTGGCTACGTCTTTACAACGTCGTTGAAGGTGTAAACAGGACGTAACTCGACCGCAATAGTACGTTTAAGTAATGCTTGTTGGAAGTATTCTTGCACACTGGGTTCGTTTACCTAATTCATGCTGATGCAGAAGTGTTTTTGTTATTCTGAACTTTTAGAATACTCGGAATTAAAATTTCTAAGATAAGTGCGTAGACAGTAAGAAAAAATAGATTACATAATAAAAAATATTTTTACGAAAATTCTGTCTACTTAGCCAGTTTCTAAAGGATAGTTGCAAAATGTCAAGTACAGATAAGAAGTGGAAAGACAAATGGGTCTTCGAGACTGTATATAATAAACGCCTAAATCAGGTTGAAACTGGGAAAAAGCAAAAGAAAAGGGTTATAGAAGAAGAATCTGCAGTATATTTTCCTGTTGAAGGTAATCGCATAAGAGCCATTCCACGTGAAGTCGAACAGTCATGAAACACAAGTTTTTGTAAATGCTCGAATTTCAAAAGTTAAATTGCTTATATCTCGTAATCGAAAAAGTTGCGGACATATGTTTATAAAAATTATTTTTCTTATTTTGGATCAAAGAACACGTCTGTAAAGTTTGAGCACATCTTAAGTATACACCCTGTATATATGTATAATAACAGGGTGTTTTGCGACTTGACCGACAAACTTATACCATATATTCCAGGGATCATTACGATTAAAAAATGTCATATAAGCTATAGGTGAATTCCTTTTCGTTTCGCAGATATCGAAGAAAATTATAAACAAAATGATAAGAAAAAAAACTTATTATCAATGAATAGCTAATTAAGACAAAATTACAACAACTATTCAAAATGAAAACCGGCATTCTCTAAACATACAACTACCCTTCGAGCCATAGAATGTTGTCAGTTAATTCCTGCCAATTCATTTTTAAGATAATTAGTGGCTTCAATTATTTAGTTAGTCAAATTTCCGCGTGTATCGAGATTTGAGTCAACTTCACAGAAAAGAATCTAGATGACCGAGCCGGTGAATGTATGGGACCACCTCGTATTATCCACCTTCCTGAAAAATTCTTAATAAGAAACACCACAACTTGTCTCTCAAAATGTGGTGGTGCTCCATCTTGCTGGAACCTCATGTCACGTCGAGCTTCCAGAGGAATATTTTTAATGAAATTAGGCAATTTTTCTGCCAAAAAGTGAAAGTAATTCTCTGCCCTAAGAGATTCTTCAATAAAATGAGGCCCAATAAGACGGTTATTTAACAAGTCGCACTACACGTTGACGGAAAAGCGATGTTAGTGGTTAACTATGATTGTGGCATGTGGGTTTCGCTTCGTTCAGATGTGAGAATTACGCGTGTTGTTAATACCATTCCTCAGCCGACAAAAGTATGTGTGGAATAACCTCCAAGTTATTTTGTAGCCACTGGCAATACCGTACTTGATTTTGTAAGTCTCCAGGAAGGAAATGCTGGACTTTTTGTAAATGATAGAGATAAAGTTCATCGTGGTGCAGAATTCTCCACACGGTGGTTTGAGGAATTCGCGTTGTATGAGATATTCTACGAATACTGGTAAAAGCACTTCGATCAACTGCATTTAAAACTGCTTCAGCTTGCCGCTCATTCCCATTTCCATCTCCTTGTACACGACAACGTAAAAAATATCCTGTCTCAAGCAGCTAAAAACGTTAGAAAATGTTGTATGGTGAGGAACAATGCGATCTGGATATCGCCTGAGGTACTCCACTGGTGCAGCACGTCCACCTCCATTGCAAAAACCAAAGCCGAAAACCATATCGGCATATTCTGTATTAGTAAAATGCGGCATAAAGGCTTAAATTGATAACACAGCACAAAGATTATTCAGCATTAACTACGACAGTAAACACGTCAATAAACTGTCATTTCTCACAAATACAAAATTCCTCAAGGTTAAATCAATTTATCAAGGCTTACTCATTAAAATTTTCTGGTTGTTTATTACCGACTTTTTTCGATATCTGCGAAACGAAGATGAATTCACCTATAGTTTACGTAACATTTTATGATCGTAATCACCCCTGGAATTTATTATTGTATAAGATTGTCGGTCAAGTCGCGAAACACCCTGTATAGTGGCATAGCAGGCATGCTCTTAACCCTCGCATAATAAATAATGGGGGCTCCCAAAAACCTTGGACGTGCATAAAATATGTAAAAATAGAAACAAAAAAATTAAGACTTAAGCTATGTTGTTGTTTTTTGAAATAAATCCTACACAGAGAGAGATTATACAATTATTATTTTGTTTTATATTCTGCCACACACATACTAAAAAGTTTTTGAAGTTTATTAAGTAACTAATACATGAGCACATCTTTCTGGTATTTTTATGGTTTTACTTTTTAATATAGTAACAAATCAAGGTCGACGAGTCGCTTCTGTTTATACGCTAAAGTATTTTACCGCTCGGAATTTCTAGATGTTTATTCTGTGTAAAAAACTAACCCAGTTCAAATTGAAGTAGTAATTTGCAACTTAAAATTAAAATTCGATTTATTGAAAGACTTGCGATGTCGCATTTCTCGTTATCTCTTTTTCCAGCGAATAAATAGTTAAGTGAAACTGCAAATTTATTTTTGATTCTTCTTTTTTTTGTATTCTTTGAATAACATGTTGCGCGCTTGCGTTTTGACATGAGTTTATCCTCTACGTATGTATACAGTTTTCTCTTGTTACTGTGATAAAAAATGCACAAGAAACTAGTGCTTCTGTTTGTGATCAGTTTTCCGGTATTTTCACTAGCTCTAAGTATGTATATCATTAATTTAATTATTCTTTATGTCTCTATGTAAATGATGTAATTGCTATTGTGATGATCTTGCAAACATGAAGATAGAAATGATATAAAATAGAAAAAGCCATGATAATAAAGAAAGAACGTAAATTCTAAAAGTACAAAATCAAAAATGAACTAAGAACGCTTAAGTTTTTTTAAAAGAATTTCAACGTGAACTGTTATAGTATGTAAAATATAATAAGTTAGAATGCGAGATATAAATAAAAGTGAATAAAAAATTGGTTTGAGGCAGAAAGAAAGACAAAAAGGACAATAGCGGGTTACTAAGGTTTGAGTTTTTGTTTGTTTTGGGTGGAAAAATAAACAGTTATAAAGTCTTTTGTTAGAGAAGAAAAAATTTGTTTATACACGTTAATAAAAAGGAAAAAATGAAGATAAAAAAGTAATATTGTTATGTATAATCCTGTTAAGTTGTTATAAAAAGAAGATGTAATTAAAGAAAAAAAGAAGTAGTTTGCTGTTATAGAGTATTCGAATGTTATTTATCTGGATATTAAAATTTACACTACATGAGTATATCATAAGAAAGATGTCGCTATAACGAAGAAAATAAAGAAAGATGATGCACCAGATGATTAAGTTTGTTTTATTTTTGTTGTGTTAAGTAGGAGATCGAGAATAGAGGAAAAAGGGAATAAATGTGAGTGAGTTATGAACTGTTAGTTTGAAGTAACTTTAATTGGTGAACTACTCAAGCAATTAGATTAAAATGTAATAAAAATTTCAAAAAACAATTCAAGAGCAACAATGTTTAACAGAAAGTAAAAAACAAAAGAATTTTCCTTGGGGTTAGATTTCTCACACTTTCGGCCCTGAAATAAATTAAATAGTAGAAACTGTTTATTTTTAAAGCAATAAAAAAAGGTGAATAAATCTTCTTATTGTGATATTCTGGGGAACTTTGGAACAAGCGTGGAGTGTAGTGGACGTCGAAAACAACCATACAACTGTTGGACTTTGGAGCTATACGAAGGGACAAAATAAAGAAATAAGTGAATGAAGTTGGTATAATAAATAAAAAGAAATAGGTTGCTGAGTTTAAGATAAGAAAGAGATTTTCGTATTAGTCAATATAATAAAAAAATGTTTCATTTAATTTCATTAAATTGTTATTAAAATTGTTTTAATTCAGATTAAGTGTTGAGGTTTAGTTAATAGTAGGTATATGATTTCTGGTGATCTCTATATCGATTTATTAAAAAGTATAAGACTTTCTCATAAGTATACAATTACAATATTACTAGAATAGGCAACTTGCATGAGAATTTAATTTTCTTCAAAATTGCTTAAATATCTAGATCTGGCAATAAAAAAAAAGCAATTTTTTTATACAATACATTAATTGCAGATGATTAAAGTTAGCTAATAATTTAAATTTTGTCACGTGCAAAAATACACCTTCTCATTGGTGTGACGTCATTTAGTGCGACTGCGACTCCGCCCACCACAGCAAAGCTAAACGCGGCTGTATACATGGTATACACAAATACTTAAAATATTAATACGGGAAACAGTTCACAGAAAACGAGCGACAAGCAACAGTAGCGCCACTTGCGGTTCGGTGTGTAACTATACTTAAATACTTTAACCTAACACTGACGAATTTACGAAACTTTCTAAACATTTGTCCAAAATTTCTCATCATCTCTATTTTCTAAATCTTCGACCTTTTCTGGCACTTTTTCTACATATGAAACTGCATCATATGCCATGTACATTTCATAATCATTATATCTGGCTGGTAACTTTGATATTCTTCTATCTTCTCTCACATTTTCTTCTTCTTCATCTGTTCTTTTATGTATTTCTCTCTTTTCTGTTTCTTCTACTTTATCCTTACTTATTACTTCTCTTTCGTTATCATTATTATTTTCTTTATTCTTGCTACTTATCTCCACATATCTAGCATCATTCTTGTAATAAAATTTATTTTCATTAAAAACTACATTTCTAGCTAATATGACCTTTTGTTTTTCAATATTCCATAATCTGTATCCCGTTGTTGTATAACCAATCATTATACATTTTTCTGATTTCATATAGAACTTGTCCCTAAACTGTTTGGGTACATGAGCATATGCTACGGAACCAATAATTCTAAGATTGTGCACATTAGGCTTCATACCATTCCAGATTTCTGCTGGTGTAATATTCTCTAAATGTGCACTTGGACTTCTGTTGAGAACATAAGCAGCTACTCTAACTGCTTCGCTCCAAAATATCTTGGGCATATGTGATTCTTGTAACACGCACCTTGCTTTATCCACTAAACTTCTATTGAATCGTCCAGCCTTCCCATTTTGCTCGGGTGTATAAGGGGTTGTATAATCGATAAAGGTTCCATTATTCTTACAATAATTCTTAAATTCGTTCGAAATATATTCCCTACCATTATCACATCTAAGAACAGATATTTTTAAATTAAATTTAGCTTGTGCCATATTTGCATATTCTTAAAAACAATTAAATGCATCGCTTTTGTTTTTAATAATATACACAAAAACAAAATTTGAATAGTCGTCTATAAATGTAACAAAGTATTTTCCACCTTCATGCGATAACGGGGTAATAGGACCTGCTACATCGGTGTGAGTAATTTCTAATAATCTTAACTTTACTTCTGGTACCAAATTTTAGTCTAGTCATCTTCCCATTTATACAAGATTCACAAAAAACAATCTTTCCTACTTCTACATTTTCAATACTCTCAACCATCTTATTCTTAATCAACTTATTTAAATTTGTGTTACAAATGTGTCCAGACCTTTTATGCCACAAATTTAATTGTTTGCTTACTGATTATACATTTAAACATTGATTTACTTCTAATTTAAATGACAATTTGTATAAATTCTTTCTAAAACCTACACCAATTAGTTTATCATTCTTATACAACGATACTTTGCCATTTTCAAATATTATTTTAATTCCTGCTATTTCTAATCTCTTTACAGAAAGTAAATTTCTTCTTAGACTTGGAACAAAAAATACATTTTCGATAGTACAAACCATTTCATTATCATACACCTTACTTATTACTCGAACATTTTCTACAACTAAAGCTTGCATATAATTATCACTTTTTGCAACAGCAATTTTAATTGGCTTATCTAACATTAATAGATTCTCAAAACATCTCTTATCATTTACTAAATGATCTGTACATCTTCAGTCAATAAAAAAAACAAAGATTTTCCTTACTCATATTTTCACACATGTCCGATGTGAAACAAATGCTTTCTTCATTTTTTTCTTTCTTATATTCTGCATAATTTCCTCTTCTCTCATCATTGTAATTCATACTCCTTCCATAATTCTGCATACTTACTCTTCTATAACTAGTGCCTCCAGCATATCTTCCTCGACCTCTGGATGGAGAGCGTCATCAATTTGACGAATGTTGTCCTCTATTTGACGAATGTTGTCCTCTACTTGACCAATGCTGTCCTCTACTTGACCAATACTGTCCTCTAAAATTCGGTCCACCTCTTTGATTTTTGTTTTAGATGAATCTTCTGCAGTCTCTTTTGAAGTTACCCTTTTCGCCACAAAAATAGCAGCCATCTCCTTCAGACGAAAAAGCAGCCGCTTTTGTTTCTTCTAATTGGTAAGTACCTATACCAGCAGCTTTTCTTCTTTCAACGTCTGCTCTCAATCTGGATTTGACTACACTTAGTGTTAGTTGCTAAATTTTCTAGTATGGTTATTACAGTTTCAAATTGTTTTGGCATTGCTATTAATAAATTACATACAACATCTTCGTCTTTAATTTCTGTACCTGTAACTTTCAACTGCCTCACTAGTGCATCAAAGTTTATTAAAAATTCATCTAAGACCTGGTCTTCTTCCATTTTTAACGTCATGAACTTTCTTCTTAATACCAATTGCCCTGGTAACCCTTTCTTTTCATATCTTTCTTCTAAGCTCTTCCACATACTGTACGCTGTCTTTTTTATCTATAATTAAATCAATTTGCCCATCATCCAGACATTGAATAATTAAAGATTTACACTTATTGTCTCTCATCTTAGCTAACTTTCGCTCCTTCTCTTCCTTGTAATTTTCTTCACTGTATTCCATTTCTATGCTGTCCATTACATTATGTTCCTCTATGATTATCTTCATTCTAAATTTCCAAATATGGTAATTACTCGCCGATAAGGGTTCAATGTTAAAAGTATTTTTATTTCCTGTCGTTGCCATTTCTTCTATGCGAATTCTGAGCCATATAACCGCTTATGTTTTGTTGTAATAATAAAATATATCTTCTTTAAACATTTATTATTATATCTTTTCCTTTTACATCACTTTTTTTAAATATATATATTAAAAAATATATATACATCCACCAGAGGGAGTAAAATGTAAGAATGGATGTGTATTAAAACTTGTGAAGTCAATGTATGGTTTAAAACAGGCATCAAAGTGTGGGAATAACAAAATTAATGATTACTTGTTAAGTTTAGGTTTTAAGAGATCAGACAATGATTATTGTTTATATTCAAGATGTTTTGTTGATCATACAGTGTATTTATTGTTGTATGTTGATGACATTATAATAGCTGGACCAGATTTAGAATTTGTTGAACAATGCAAAAATGATTTAATGAAACAATTTAGTATGAAGGATAAGGGTGATTTAAAGAATTTCTTAGCATTAGAAATAATGTACGAACAGGAATTAGGAATTTTAAAAATAAGTCAAAAACGGTATTTACAGGGAATTTTGAAACGTTTTAATTTTAATAATTGTAATCCAAGTTTAATTCCCATAGACCCAAAGTTAAGATTGAACTTGGAAGCAAATAATTCAGAAAATCTGCCAATTAGAGAATTAATAGGATGTTTAATGTTTTTAGTATTGGGGTTAAGACCTGATATTATGATAGTTTTGCAGTTAATTATTTTAATAGATTTCAAGATAAAAATTCAAACGAAAGGTTGAAGCTCTTGCATTGACTTGTTATGTTGACTCAGATTGGACAAGCGACTTAGATGATAGGAAATCGGTATCCGGTTACCATATAAAAGTGTTTGATAATGCTGTGGCATGGGCCACAAGAAAGCAAAATTGCGTAGCACTTTCTAGTACAGAAGCAGAACTTATAGCATTGTGTGCAGAGGTTCAAGATCGTTTATGGTTTAGAAAACTTTTACAAGATATGAAAATAAATTTGAAAAACTTTAAAGTATTTAAAGACAATCAAGGCTGTATAGCTTTAGTTAGAAATCCAGAAAATAATAAGAGACTCAAGCATATTGATTTAAAGTATAATTTCATATCTGACAATCTGAAAAATGATACAATCCAAATTGAATATATAAATACCAAACAGCAATTAGCTGATTTATTAACTAAGGGCTTAAATAGAATTCAATTTTTCCAGCTTTGTAAACATGTAAATTTAGAAACCAGAGAGGGTTAATAATTTAATAAAATAATGTACTAATTTGTAATGATGTATTTAGTTATGAAAATATTAAGAGAGGGTGTTAGGGAATGTAATATTTTCATATATTTAAGTTGGTGTATTTAAGTTGATTATAAAAAAATGAAAAGAAGATCTAGATCGTTGTTGTTAGAAAAATAATGTTCTGTTGTGTTATAAAAATTTGTGATGTAAAAGGAAAAGATATAATAATAAATGTTTAAAGAAGATATATTTTATTATTACAACAAAACATAAGAACATTGTTTAAAACTAATTAAAATACAGCAGAAAACAATGTCAGGAGGAGGTGTGTGCGCAGTATATGAATGTAATAATGCAACAATTAAAAATTGCACAAAATCGTTCTTTCGCTTTCTATTAAATAACCACCAGTAAGTCACATAACCTAAAATATTTAAATATTTTAGTTGTTTAAAATGTGAAGTATACATAAGGTAATATTTTGTCTTATATAGATGCAAACAGTAAGTTATAAAATGTAGAAGGGCAGACCTAGATGAGGTTTACCAGCAAAAGGAGGTCGAATTTTTAAATAAAAACTATCGAATTTGTTCGGATCATGTTTCGAATAAGGACTTTAGAAATGAAAAAATGTTTAGCCAAGGGTAAGAACTTTTAAATTAGGCGGCTCTTTCTTAATTGTCTTTGTATTAAAAGGTTAATAAAATGTGCTGTGCCTACGGAGAACTTGCCTGGTAAAGTGGAACCAAAACGAAAAAGTTCCATGAAACGACAATTGTTCCAGCAAAGCAAACCTGCAGTTGAAGTTGATAATGATTCTGAAGTAGCTTGCAGTGCTCCCAAACAGAGAAAGTTTGTTAAGCATGATTCGTTTAACACTGTAAAGAAGAAGCTGCGATCATCGCAAAAACGTGCCAGCAAATACCATGTCACAATTACTCAATATAAAAAGACGATATCATCATTAAAAAACACCAATAGGAAACTTCTGTCTCAGATTCAATCAGTAAAATCAAACAAAGCTTTAACAACGCCTCTAAAGAGTCTAACAACGAATGAGAAACCAAACGGTCGCAGATATTCAGACTTCGAGAAAAATTTTGCACTTGCCCTTTGTTACTGTTCTCCCAAATCATATAAATTTTTAAGGAAACATTTTTGTTTACCTACTATAAGATCTTTGAGAAGTTGGTTGCAAAATTTACATGTTTATCCAGGATTAAATGACAATATTCTGGAATTACTAAAGTTAAAAGCAAAAAATTTAGACGAAAAAGAAAAGTTAATATCTATAACATTTGACGAAATGTCATTAAAGGAATTAATCGCTTATAATGCACCTTCTGATTTATTTGAAGGATTTGTCGATTTTGGTCAGATCACTAATACCTACATTAACTCTACAGTAAAAGATAAGTGCACCCAAGTATTAACTATAATGATAAGGGGTATTTACAGAAGTTATAAACAAATAATAGGATATTATTTGTCCAAAGATGCTATAAATGGTAATAATTTAAAAGACATAGTTTTACACACCATTTGCAAAATTCAAAAAGTGAGTTTAACACCAAAATCGATTGTGTGCGACCAAGGTAGCAATAATTTAAAGATGCGGAAATTATTATCTGTATCATATGGTCAACCATTTATTGAAATAAATGGCGAACGGATTTACTTTTTTCATGATCCACCTCGCCTTTTAAAGTCCATTCGAAATAATTAAAAAAAATATAATATGACAAATAGATCGAAGCAATACTCTTGGTCACATATTAAATCTTTTTATACAAAAGACCAACAAATGAGTTCCAGACTTGCCCCTGGGTTAACAAAGAAGTGTATTGAGTTACCGCCATTTTCTTCAATGAGGGTTTGTTTTGCAGCTAAAGTGTTAAGCCATTCAGTAAGTAAGGGAATTCTTACTCATGTTTCATTTAATTCTATGCCATCAGAAGCATCATTTACAGCAGAATTCATATCAGTGTTTGATACACTGTTTGATATTTTTAATTTTAATGAAAGAACCTCAAAAGAATTTCGGTGCGCTCTCAGTAAAAATTCCAATCATTTAGAAAAATTAGATGAAATTTTAGAATTTTGAGAAACCTACAAGTTCAAAACAAAAGAAAAAGTAATCTTCCTTGCATTGTGGGATGGATGGAGAATATAGCTAGCTTGAAAATGTTATGGGCTGAACTTCAAGACAAATACGGTTTTTAATATTTGTTAACTCGCAGGTTAACGCAAGATTGTCTTGAAAATTTCTTTTCCATTGCTCGTGGGAAAGGTGGAAACAATGTCACTCCAGACGCATCAAAATTTAGATGCATATTGAGAGCGACAATGACAAATCAATTACTGTTACCCTCAGACTCCAGTAATTGCGAATTAGATTTTGTACATTTTTTGATTAAAAAAAAGGATCTTATGGACCATAAGTTATCCCCGAATATGGTAATTTCACTGTCAGAATCTACAGAGAATACTAATGAAACTCTGGAAGATCTGGTGAAACATAATTCAGAAGCATATGTTGCAGGTTGGGTTTGTTCTAAATTATCCCACGAAACGTGCCAAAATGTGCTTTGTTTAAAGAAAAATGATTTTGCGCTAAATAATATTTATATTTCCTTTAAGCAATATGATAATGCTACATTATTATATCCTAATGAAGAAGCTGGACAGCTATGCAAGTTAATAACAGACGTTTTTAAAAAAAATTTTGAAATGTTTCTTCAACATTCAAATTCTGGCGTGCGAACTAAATTGGCAAATAGTGTTTCCGAATCAGCTGTTATAAATGGCGTATGCATCTGTTGTATGAAAGTGTTCATACACAAATATCTTCTGGTGTTAATTAAATGTTGGTTGCAGAAGCAAAATGATATGAACATTACTCGATGTAAGACAAAAAACATGAAAGTAAAGAAAATGTTTCATGATTAAAAATAATATGTGCTCAGTTATTTACTTAGAATTGTAACTTCTTTACTTTTTTCTTTTCATTAATTCGTTTGCTCTTTGCTTAAAAGTAAGAATAAAGTTTTTCTTTGTATTATTTTTTATTTTATTAAGCGTTTCGACAACTATTTACTGTATTTTGTGTGTTACATAAGTTTATAATTAAACAGAAAATAAATTAAAAATTGAGCAGAAAACATTTATTGTTTACTACTTTAACTTACTTTATTAGTTTAATTTTCTAACAATTTAATAATTCATTATGTATATTTGAAGTTATTTTGAATCTAAATATCATTGTATTTCAATATTTACATTTATTAAGCAGACTTTTTAAACACTTATTCAATAAACTGAAAACTTTGTAACTGTTGCAGTATGAAATTCCTTTAGTTACACACCGATCTGTGTAGATGGCGCTGTGACTCTATGTCACCCTTCTGTCATTAAGAAATGAATAGGAGTTTCCCGTATTAATATGTTAAAGTATTTGGTATACATCAGTGAATTGGTGTCATATTAAGGTTTCGTTTTTTATTTATAGTACTACTTCAATAGTAATTATGACAGAGGAAGGTTTCAGCAAAGCTCAATCGGACAATTTACCAATGATTGATGCGGTAAATCAGTTGGTCGGTCGGGTCGTACTAAATGACGACACGCATTAGCTCGGCAGCAGTTGGCTGTTTTCGATATTCATAACGCGGGGCAAATTTTAATAATTAATTATTAATTAACGACCTTTAGGAGGGCCTTAATTTTTTCATATTAAATGATTGTATAAACTTACAGATCATTTTCACAATGTTTTAGAAAAATATGCAGGTTGCCTATTGATTATATAGTAAAACTAGAAATTGCATTTTGTAGGTAGAGGTGATAAATGTATAACACCAAATGGAGAAACAGCCACATGCCAAGCAATAACCGACTGCTATGTAATTAGAATTGCTGCGGTAAAAAGAGAACAAGGAGCAAAGGAATTCACTGAAAAATCGTATTGCGGAAGGGACACACTTCCTTTAGTTTGCTGTGGGACGGTAGCGAAGTTTTCCGGTAAATTTATATTTCTTTTATTAACATTACACGCATAGTAGTACGAATTCTGATAATATTAAGTTTGTTTGCTATAATAATAATTCATTGTTTTGTCTTTTTGGGTAAACCCATAATTACTATTGGTGGAGATTCCAACTAATATTTATAACTAGTAACTAATAAAATATATCATTTCCTGTTAGAAAAATCTCAGGAAAAACCTTGCACGACTCCAAATGGAGAACCGGCAAAGTGCATTCTTGTCTCTACTTGTCCAATTATCTTGAACGCGATTCTCAGCCTTGATGAGGGTGCCGAGGAATTTGCTAAACTCTCTCAATGTGGCTACGGAAACGAAGGACCTATGGTTTGCTGTGGATCAGAAGCTTATCCTCTTCGAACCAATTTATTACCAAACAGAACTGTTTGCGGTGTAGCTAAAACGAGCGACGAACGGATATATGCTGGCACAATAACTGAGATTTGGGCATTTCCTTGGATGGCATTATTGAGATATAACTATAATAACAGTGGTTCGGATGCTGGATATAATTGTGTGGGTACTCTTATAAACAGCAGATATGTTCTAACAGCTGCTCATTGTGTTTCACTTAGATCCCACAAGAAATTCTACTTGTACGTATTATTTATTAATACCATAAAAGTTTATTTTCTTCTTTTTTTTTCTTTTCTTCCTTTCTTACTAGGGCGTCAGTTAGACTGGGAGAATGGAAAATCTCAACTCACAGAGATTGTGAAGAATCAGCGAATACGGAATGTGTAGAACCGGTTATTGATCTGAATATTGAAGAGGCAGTTGTCCATCCAAAATATACTCGAAAAACTGGTGAAAACGACATTGCATTACTTCGTCTAGCAAAAAATGTTAAATTTAGTGGTAATCTACATCGTTTCATAACTATATAAACAGTAAACTTCAGTCAGTATGTTGTACCTTCTAGATTATATTCGGCCAATTTGTTTACCAGTTAGAGAATCACCAGATCCCAGTCCCGAGTCTGAAATGTATGCACTCGGTTGGGGTATAACGGAGAACGGTAAGATCCCCAATGACGAACAATTATTTTCAAAAACTATAATGTAATTTAATTTTCACATTACAGATACGAAATCTGATTATAAATTGAAAGTAAAATTACCAATAGTTAAAAAAGTTGCTCGCAGTAACAAAATTCTTAGCAGTGGAACAATAGGAGTAGATAGAATCTGTGCTGGAGGTAAGAGAGAAAAAGATTCTTGTTACGTGGATTCGGGAGGACCACTTATGGGTACATTTACTGGTGAAAATGTGAAACCAAGGTATTATCAGGAAGGAATAGTATTAAGGGGTAACAAATGTGGGATTGGCGGCTTTCCAGGTGTTTATACGAGGGTGGCAAAATATATGGATTGGATAATACAAAACTTAAAAAGTTTTTAGTAGACAAATGTTGGAATAATCAACAGCTTTAGAATCTAACACTCTTAATACACTTAACAAAACAAAAACCAATAATGTATACCTGTAATATGAATTTGTGTTGAATATAATTTGTGTTGAATATAAAAGAATCTTCTCAGTTGCATACTTTTTATTTTTTCATAGTATGAAAAATTTTACAAAGCCATTAAAATTTAAGAGCAATAGAAAAAAAGCAATTTAGACGCTTGACGACCAAATTTCTTGATTAAGCAATTTCACTAGCAAGGATCGTGGATTCTGATTCTGCATTCAAAATTATTCGAAAACAGAAAAGAAAACTTTTACAAAAGTATCTACTTTATTGGCAGATGTGTAAGAACGGTATTTAAAGGATGTAGCAGTTGGTTTGGGTACAATTCAATCTGTAACATTGAAGATAAAAAACAAATGGACTAGGATCTACTTTCCAAAAAAAAACAAAATCCATTTTTTATACTCCCACAACTTAAGTTTTAAAAATAACATCAATCAATGTCTTACTAAGTGCTGTGGGCTTTGCTTTCCTCTTACTTTTTTACATTTTCTGGAATCCGTATTATTTTTGCTAAGTCAAAGTAAAAATTACTTTTTGCTTGGAATCTACAATACCATTCCAAGATTAAATTAGAAGTAGGAACTTCACTGCATGGAGAAATGCTAAACTTACTGTTCAACCTCGACTGAATTTCGCTTTGATACAGGTTTTTACGATACAAAATAGTGTTTACTCTATTCCAAACTTTCCAAGTTTATAAGAAAAACCATTGCCGCCAGAAGACATTTTTAGGTTTGTGCTAAAGTATTTGAGAACAAATTCGGATGACATCATAGACATTTTGTCCATTTAGTTCTATCGAATCTTAATAATTTCGAGTGCGTGCTAGAAGCAAAAGCGGGCCAAATAAAAAATCTAGTTTGGATGATGTTACAAAGCGGTCCAGAAACTGGTAAGTGGATGTTGGCAAGAATGAATGTATTGTAAGAATCCAAAAACATTAGAAGACGGCAGTACGGTGCTGTGCTGTGCCACATCACATCCTTATGCAGTGTTTAGACGACAGGCGCTCTAAAACAATGACGAAATAGAAAACTAAGGCAATGGCTGATGACGACAGATTCAAAAAGAAATTCCAAATTCTCTTACGAACATTTGCAAGGTCAAGGGTTAATAATAATCTAGTCGTGTTACGGTGAAAAAGAGTTACTTGTGTTTTTTGAAGACTATTAAACTCTACTTTTCTCTCCTACTGGAGAAACTCTAGGCCCGGCGTCAAACCAAGAATGTAAAGATGAGAGGTGAGTTGTACTAACTCTTTCGATCGTTATTCCTTACTTGCAAAACTTAACAACTTCCTATAAAGATCCGTTGCGTAGGTTTTAGTGTTAGGCTTTTTCTCTAGTGACTGGGCTAGATAGACTACTAAGATATGCAGCACTGAATCGTAGTGGGCAGGACCTAATAGACCTACACACAATGTTGGCGATAGAAATATTTCCCACTCTGGTAAATGGAAATGAAAGTTGAGTATTGATGTGTAAAAAACGCAATAATGACACAGTTCCTAAAATATGTAGTCAAAAGTAGTCGGTCTCCTGAAACGCTTTTCTGATTGCCCGGGAAAAGATTGTTTGCTTCCAATCTGATGACGAGCATATACTCAATACCTTGCCGTCGATATTATAGGCTGAAGAGTACGTAGGGCTAATCGGGACCTAATGATGGTTGGCACAGTTGCTATTTTGCAAGTTTTGAAAAGGTATTCACGATAAAGGCACCGGCTGTTCTCAATGTGAAAGATGTAAGCTCCAAAATGGTCTAGACGTTTTAACAACGATTTCTTGATTTTGCGTCTTATTTCTTGATAAGATTATGAAAAGGTAAGCAAAGAACTACTTTCAGAATTATTACTTCTACATCTTAGACAGGTACCGGTACAAACACAGGTACAATTTTTTGTTTTTGAAAATATTCGAAGCATTTTTCCAATTTGAAGTTGGTACCTCTGAACAACCAGCCCAGTGAGAATCACTAAAAGCATAAGGTGTTTCATCCTCTTTGTGAAATCTTAATCCCAATGAAGTTGTTCCCTTTATATATCGGAGGAGTCTTTTCACAGCCTGAGTTTTTACTAAATCTGCTCAACATTCCTACAGCAGATGCTAAATCAGACCCTGTTCCATAAGCAGCATACATTGTACTTCCTATGGCTTCTCGGTATGGTATTGTACTCATCTCTTTCTTCTTCTGGGCAGTTTTTGGTTCTATTTCTTTTAAGAATTTTGTGTTTGGATCCAAAGGGGTTGGAGCTGACATACAATCACTCATATTGAATCTTGTAAGTACGTATCTTAAATAACTTTCTTGACTCAAAATACTATTTCCATCCTGCTTCGTGACTTGAATGCATAGACAATAGTTGAGTGATCCCAAATTTTTCATAGAGAAAACTTTCATCAATTTATCTTTTAACCAAGATTTTGATTTATTCTTGTTACTGGAAATTAAAATATCATCTACATAAATTCCTACCAATAACAACTACCCTGCCTGGAATCTAACGTAGACACGGGTATCATGGAATGAGGGTGTAAAATTTAATTTTTTAAGCACTGTATCCAATTTAAGGTACCAAATACGACTTGCTTGCTTGAGACCATTTATAGATTTCAGTAAGCGACATATCTAGCCTCCAGGAAGTTTTACATAATTCTCTTCTGGAAGCTCTGGATGTAAAAAAGCTGTAATGACATCCATGTGGTCTATTGGCAGTAAATGATTAGCAGCAAGTGCAATTAGTATACGAATGAAACTGGAGCGGATGACAGGTAAAAATGCCTTTTTATAATCTGCACCTTTTTTATGTAAACATCCTCTGGCCACCAGTCTAGCCTTATAACAAATGACGTTTCTATAAGGACCCAATTTAGATTGGAAAATCCACTTCATTTCGATAAGCTTACGATCTGGTGGAATTTCTGCAGGAGTTCATGATCGATTAAACTGTTGCAATTCTAATTAATCCTCTATTGCTCTTTGCCATTTTCGGCATCTTTGCACCCAAGAGCTTTGTGTTTAGTGCTAGGGCTCGATGTACACAGCACAGTCTGATTGCAAACAAAATCGTCGTGAAAAATGAGTTTGTTTGGTTTAGTCACCCGTTTTGGATAGCGATCTTCGTTAATGCTTTTATCTGGTTTTTGATCTCTGAAGTTCTCATTCATGGTATGGCTGGAGACATTGGTACGGGTGGCAGTTGACGGCAGTGATGTAAAAGTACTAGACATTGAACCAGCAGGGAGATAGTCTGGTTCTTCATTTGAAGGTGACTCTGTACATGTCACTTGTGTTTCAGTAACGTATGGAAGTACTGAAAGGGCATGTGATGGAACTGTGCTTGAAGGTTCTGGTACTAAACCAATTTGATCTTCAAAGAATGTGACATAATGAACTAAATGATACTTTCCAGTTTATGGATTGTAAATTCTGTAGCCTTTAGTTTGTTCGCTGTATCCCAAAAAAAACCTTCTCGAACTTTGGATTCAAGTTTAGTTCTGTTGGATTGGGGAACACGAAGAAATGCTTTGCAGCCAAACATGCGCAAGCGATTCAGATTGGTTAAAAAATTCGCACAGGCTGTCACGTAACTTGGGATCATGACTTTAATCTTTGACTCCTCGATGAATTGGTCCAATAGGTTGATTGTAGATAGATTCCTAGAGATCTAAGTTGGATGGCTGTTTGCAGACCGGGGCCACTGGGTTGCTGGTTTCGGAGGAATTGTGCAAAATCGGCGATGTCCCAGTTGTCGACGGCAAGATCAATCATTAGCTCTTGCTACGGCTGTCTGTTTTGGAGACTCGGTGTTGGGCAACTGCCTCCGTTTTTTCCGGGCAGGCAGGATTGTTCGGTGCGTTTTCCCTCTGCAGCTAAGGAAACCCGGCGGTTTTACAAAAATAGGTTCTAGGTCTTCAGGTTGAAGTGCAGGTTTATACTAGACAGGAAATCCATTTCCAAAATGATTTCGTATGCTATCATCGACATATAATGCACCAGATGGGGTCTCTCGTGGTCAAGAATCTTAATCTGCGCCTGGAACGTCTTGGACATTTGAACGGCTTCCTGATTTATAACAGTAGCACCCATGAACTTGGTCGATCGGCAATAGTCCTTTCGTAGACGGGCAACTAACTAACTACTAAACTAAGTCCTAAACTGGTGTTCATGGGTGCTAATAAGAACGAATGGTCTGGTGTCCAATATATCTTCTGGTTGAGCCTATTGGTTTCTGGCATGTACAGTCGCGGAATATAATACCTTTTTCCTGCAGTATTGATCGATTCCGGCATTCGGTTAGGACGAGTCCACTCTGATCGCATTTCCAACAAACTGTTGGCTTCAGCATTGGTGGTCCATTCTTCGTTGTTGGCTTGCTGGTTTTGACGTATCTGGCATCCATATCATGGGCGTAGTTCACGTTTGATTCGGGCTGGTTTGGCTTCACCGTGGCCGTTCCTGGTTCAGGTTTACTCGAAACTGGAGCGACAAGATTTGCTTCATGTTTCGAATTCAGCTCTCGGTGGAGTTTTTTATATTCTCAGACGGTGTGGAGGAAGTACGAAATATTTCGGTAGTCACCCCTACGCAGCTACAAACGGTATTTCGATAATGAGAAATGGGGATGGTGGGTAGTTGGTACCACCGGCAGGTTGGTTGCGGATATATTGATTCAGGGCGGCGGTGCGGCGGAATGATACGTTGGAAATGGGTTAATGGGGTTGTAACAGATCGAGGTCGTGGTCTGGGTAGGTACTGATCTAGAGCTGGGCGCTTATCAATTTCAATAATCGATAATCGATTATATAAAGAAATCGAGTATTTGGATTCATTGGTTAATCAAACTAATCGATCAATCGAAGATTTATAGGCCAGACGCGGCCCGGTCCGACTGCGGATAAACTTGAAGCGGCTCGACAAGACTGACAAATCCGAACAGTTCGAGAGGAATCTTTTTTAATAAAGCAGTGCTAGACAAATTTTGTAAATACGCCGCTGGCTCATCAATACTCTTTTGTCAACGGGCAGAAAAACTATAAATTAGTTCTGTAATTAGAAGTAAAAAAGACTTATAGTCAATTACGACGTCTTAGGTGGGACTAGATTACAACCCTTAAATAATACTTTAATATAAACAATTGAATCAATGAGTGAATAATACATATGCATATCATCCTTCGTAAAAGTAGGGAAACTAATCTCTAAATCAGCCATTATAAATTGCAAGATGTGGAAAATAACTTTTTTTAAAAATCTAAAATATTGAAATGCTGATGAAACCATTTCAATTTTAGTTTCAGAAGTATCGGAGTCGCCCAGGAACCATTAATTATGGAACATCGTACGAAATAAAAATGGCAGCACTGTTTGCTTTAAAATGTTGCTTTAAAAGTCTAGAACGTTTCTGGAGTGCACATAATGTAAATGATTGTGGATACTTCGACGATATAGTCTTATTTGAAAAAGAACAAAGTAAAAAAGGAACCACGTGTTTAATGCAATTAAAATATCATTCTAGTCTAGAATCTTAACAAGAAAGGACTTCTTTGAAGCAAGAATACGCTCTTTTTACTTAAAAGACTATTTATATTCTTGTATAGAAATGTCCAAAGCAATTTCTACTAGCAGTATAAGTAAATCTGTTATTATTGAGCATTTAAAGAAAAATCGAAACAGGGCTTATGTTATCTATACAAACCGAGATGTTATAACACCAAATGACTTCTTAGAGCCTATAGAATCCTTTGGTGATCCGATCAATGTTGAAGGAAGAATTTATAAATTTAAGTTTGAAGATGATTACCTACTAGATAATAGTAAGTGTATAACTTTTTTAAATTTCTTTTAGAAGCTTTTAGTTACTTATTAAAACTTAGAACAATCAAAATAATTAACTTTTATTTATTTTGCAGATTTTAAACCAGAGCTTTTTGAAGATTTATTTTTATACACAAGTCAACCTCACGTCGCAAATATTGATAGAGAATTAAAGAAGATTCTGACCAGTCAAATTAGAATTACAAACAGATCAGACAAGGACTTAGACGAGATCATTACAAAATTTGTATTTTTTATTCAACAATGGTCCGAAGGATTGTTAGATGGTAATTACCTTTTAGCTGGAACTAAAATTTTAGGGAAAATCGCAGAAATTGTGTTAGAACCATTTATGGTTAAGTTCGATGATGAAATGGAAACTCAAGAAAAAAGAGAGGACCAGAAATCTAATTTGTGGAACGAAATAGTTGAAGATAAGGACCTAATTATCATCAATAAAAGTGATCAAATAGTAGATGAATTCATAAAAGAATTCATCTATAAAATCGTTGTTGAACATAAAGAATCGCTGAAACATTGTAAAACAGTAAGAAAAGATCTTATGAGAGTTCGAGAAGATTTTCCTATAACTTCTTGTAGAGAATCTTATGAATATCTATGGAAAAGCCGAAAGATTCCTTTAGTGATTGAGGCTGACTCGAAAGAGAAACTTGAAGAGATTAAATGCATTTTAAAAATGTCCCAGGAAACATTTAAAATTATATTATTAAACAAAAGTGACTTCCCTGCTGGTAGCAATTTGTGGTCTACTAATTGCAAGATCATGTCTACCATGTCGGATTTAAATAAACAGCAACAAAGCAAGCTGTTTGAGCTTCCTATTAAATTGCAAGGCAGATACTTACCTCTTTGGAAGTTAAATCTTAACCAAGAAAAAGACTATGAGCTAAACGTGAAGGATATTATTTATCTTTTGTGCGATAAAGTTAATATTGGCGAGGAATTCCAAACACTTCCTGACATCCCTGTCGATCTTTCTCTGAAAAGAGTTTGGTTGAAACCAGCAGTTCTCCAAGAAGTAACCGATGATGCTTTCTTTATACGTTGCGATTTTAATGGGAATTTTAACGATTTTATTCAAAGGCAGAATTTGAATGTTAACGATTTTGTAAATATAGAAGATTTCAATTCCGATTCCTCCAGAATTATATTGTATAAAAATCAAGACGATTTGAAATTAATTCCAAGCAAGAGAAAGTCTATCCATTTTTTAATTCTCCGCAAAAGTTTTAAATTGGAATGGGTAAAATCCTGGGGAACCATAAAGAACTTGCAAAACTTTAGAAAATCAGAGAAATGCGAAAAAAGGAAGTGATAAACAAGAAGAAATAATAAATTTTTGTATGGAAATGAAATTGGTAATTATCAGCTCCAATTCTGTCGTAGGCAAATTCATGTTTAGCAGTTATTTTGCTAGTAGGGTACCTACAAACTTTTGGGTTTTAAAAGTAAACTTGATGAAATATCTAGCGGTTTTCAAAAATCTTGTAAGGGTATCCGATTTAAATACATTTTTCGAGAAAATCTTGGAAGGGCAATATAATGAGAATTTGTCTTTAGCCAAGATACTTTTTAAAAAATATTATTGTATTTGTAGAGAATTTTAATGAAATACCAATCAAATACCAAAACGATGCTAAGCAGTTTATAAAACTTCTACATGAGATGAACTATTTTGTTTTGATAACAACAAAGACTGACTTTAAGAACGGCTTGGAATTGCTATTGAACACCTTTTCTCTAAATCTGGCATCTGTAGCAGTTAAAATGGTTATGGAGGCGTAAAGTCTTAAAGGAATTCAAATGCCGAAAGAAAAGTAAGAAACTAAAACGCTTACATATTTCGTCTAAAAGACCTGACCCATGCATTTCGGAAGAGGAAGAGATCGTTGTCAGTGTATAATTAAAAATTAATTTATTAGTTGTATAGTTTGATATTTTCTTCAATAAATTAGTTTGAGATCAGTCTACTGTAGTTTTTTGTTAGTGACAGAATCTTTAGAGCGGCAAACTTAAAATATAAAAACCAATTCTGCCTTAAAGCGATTGGATTTTAAAAAAAATGTCAGGAACAAGTAAAGTTGTGCAACAGTTTAGATTGATATAAATATCGACATTAATTTAAGACGATATTAATTGGAAACGCACATCTCACCCTTTTATAGTTGCGGGGAATCACCAAAATAATTCCAGACAAATACCAGGCAAATTAAACAAAAGATGTCTTCCTGTAGAAAAACTCAAATACTTTTAAAATCATGTAGTAATTTGATGAAAAAATTTCAATATCATTTAAGGAAATTTATTAAACAAACATTAAGTGATTAGGTCCAGATTGCGCCTACACGATTCGCTGAAACATAAATACTCTCAAGTTCGTGCAAGGGGCCTTTCTAAGCAGAAGCTTATGACTCTTACCCTGTAGTTCTACGCGTTTTGGTATCCTTCACATTAAAAATTCAGCGGAAGGCTCTAGTGTTTGAGCTGCTATTCCCGAGACTCGATACAATTCCTATAAATTTCCCTAGAGTTTTCTTTCGAGAAATCTCTAGTCAAAAGCTCTAACACTAACCTATCTAAGTATCTACCAATCCATGCACTTATATATCCACAGGACTAAAGTATTTCAATTTATTAAGGAATATGTCTACAGAAGCATTGGAATATTTTAAGATTTTACCGCTAGAAGTCACGACAATACGGGGGAAAATAAATTGTAAAACCATTTTTGTAGATAACAAAAAGAAATGAACGAATAGCGTTTGAGGCTGTAAGTATGAAGACCATCGCGTCCTACGTTTTGCTTATACGAGAGTTTTCCGGTAAAACATCAAAGACAATTGTCGATTTGTTGAAGAAATTAAAAGCAACCGTAAATTTCACGAAAAACCTATTAGAAACAGAAACAACCAAAATTCCACT